>QAOC01040963.1:145600-189156 GCA_003255005.1 Begonia fuchsioides | reverse complement strand
ATCATTTAATAGATAAATAATTTTTAAGAGATAAACGAAGGATTTATACTAAACGAATTAAATATCTATTAACCTAATTCACCCCCCCCTTTTAGGTTAAACACGATCCTACAGTTCATTCCAACCTAGTGCGGTCAAATCAAACTTGTTCTTAAACCAAACCATAGAGGCAACGCCAGCCGCGGTATATTAGTGTTCGGATCGAAACTAAACTGATGTTGTGACTAATGCTGCAGTACCCACCGAGGGCAGTTCAAGTAAATCAATTTACGAAAAATCCTAGTCGACATTCTTACGAATTCTCAATTCGACCACCAACTTTACTTTTCTGTTTAATCTAAGTTATTAGTTAGATACTTTAATTATCCGTTTAATTTAGGAGTAGAAGATAGATACAAAAATCAAACTTTTGATGTTATTCTTTATTCTTTATGATACTTCGCAATTTATTCTTTAAATTAGAGATTTGACTTGTCTTCGTGGGATCGATATTTTTATTACTACGTCGCAACACGTGCACTTGGGTTTTAGCGATTACAATTTTCAAGCAACATGTGTTTGATAAGCACCTTATGACAATTTCAAAAATCAACAATAACTTCACCAAAAGAAGAAGATCATCTTCCCACAACTCGTTCAGGCAACAACGGCAAGCAAATTGGGAGGTTCCCTCTCCCCCTCAGACAAAATTTCTCGATGCCCTTCTTTTCGCGGTCCCCCCTCCCCCTTTAACAAAACAACCCTGATTTCTAGCATACAGGTCCACTGGGAAGGGCCTCAAAACACAACAGCCAAAAATTAAACCAACCGGGGCCGAAAAGGCCTAGGACCAAACCGAGCGAGTAGACCCTGGCGGTGGGTATCGTATCGTCACTCCCCCCTTCCAAATCCACCTTGTCCTCAAGGTGGAAATCCAAAAATTGATGGAGGATGACCTCGATCAGTTAGGCTTCTCGTGTTGCACATCCACTCGCTTGTGATGGTCCCCTTTACGACGCATTTCCATTACTTTCATCTCACTTAACAATTTCACAACCTTGTCAAACTCTTCAATCTTGCTTAATGCTCAGAAAAGTAAGAGATTTCATGGAAGTTAGCAGCTTAAAGTCCCTTTCCTCGATTTCTCATAAAATTTCAAAAACTCCATCTAATTGTCTCCTTTTTATATACTCACTTGAACGATTTGTGTCTGAAACTATGTATGGCTTTATGTCTTTGTCCTCCATCAATCTCAGCATCTTAATTGTCTCCTGAAAGCCTCTTATCATGGAGAAACTATAAAAAAATGCCAAGGAAAACTTCAATTCTTAGAAATGGGTCCTCTGTTATAATTTTTAAAAGTCAGTACGCTCCCTCGCCATTCTTTTTAATCCAACCTAAAGCTTGAAGGACATAAAGAAATTGTTTACTGACATGCCCGATAGCCACCACCCGGAGGGCATGATAACTCGTGGCTGTTTAAGACAATTTGCTAACTTGTTTGCTGATTTTGCAGGTGTAACATTTCCTTTAATGGACTTCTTAGATGATCCCTCACCCCTTGACAAAGAGCTTCCCAAACATTGTTTGCATTGAGAATTTGAAGAGGAGAAGTTGACAACCGATGCCCAAAGCCCTTCTTGCCGAGACAACCTATCCGAGCCTCGGCCATGTCCAACTCCAAAAGAAGGGAAAGCCGACTTCAATTTATCCACCATGGGTGAGGACGCTGTTCAAGTGTGGTCCAAGAAGGATGCAAGTGATCATATCCATTTGTCAATGGACAAGTGATGGACCGAACCTTGCCTAAAATCCTCTTTACTTTGAGCACGGATTGGAGCCCAATAAATCAAAGGAGATGTTGGTCCAACAATGGAGGTTTGCTAGTTCACCACTTGGAGATTTTTTGCTTGTTTAGAGTACTTGTAAATTGTAATTATTCTAGTGCTTGAAATGATGTATGGAGGTTGGTTCGGTTTGGATCAATTTGCTGGAAATTGGTTCGGATTGGGCCAATTTATGCTCCATCATGTTGGAGCTTAAGGGAAATATTATTTCCCATGAAACTTAAGTTTNTTTTTCCCACCTACCTCCTACTTAGCCACTCATTAGTCCTAAATTTAGGTTTTTAATTGTTCTTGTCTTTTGTGTAAGTTCAAGGGGGTATAAATCCCTCACCCCACGTCTAATGGAGGCAGAAAAGAATTTGGTAAATTGCAGAAGCTTGAGTAATATCCATAATCTTTCTTTGTCTTTGGCGTTGGTGTCTTGCTAGAGCCACTTAGCCTTTATTCCAACCTTTCTCCACACTTGTTTTGGGTCAAGGTAAGCTTGGAAATCACATAGCTATCCTTCCATTTGTGTGTTTGGGAATTAGTGTTGTCCTTGTTGGATGCTGCCGGTTGTATTTTAACCTAATTCCAGTTTGTGTCCCAAAAGTGCCCTCCGTGTAAACTTCTGTTTCCGTGTGCTAATGTCCTAAAATTTGGGCTATGAGTTCCTCTTTCATGTCTTGAGAAATTTGGTTTGTCATTGCGTTCCCTGTTTCTCATATCTAAAAGTCGTGTATGCATTTTTCCTCCTTCCTTCTTCCGAACTCCTGAAATCTGGTAGTTCTGTCGACCAAAATTCAATCTCTCATAATTTTTAAACTACCTGCTTGATTCCTCTCAAACCCTCACCATTTGATTCCCCTTCCATAGAGGAAGTTTTCTGCCAATTTTCTCTTTCTCAGCTTGTCCGTATTGAGAGTTGTGCAGAGGTTTTCTCTTCACCTATTGCACTGTCAAAACCCTTGTTGTCCACTTGTGCATCTAAAAGTGACCTCGTGCCATTTTATGTTCCTCACGTGCTACCCCCTAAAATTTTGACCAAAGTTGGTCCATTCCCTAAATTCTAAGTCCACAAAAATTTTAATCCAAACGTATGCATGCATTTGGAGTTCCATTGGACTCATTCCCCTGTTTCTGCATTTCTTCATTGACTCTCGTCAGATTACCATTCCTCCTACCTCTATCGACACCTCTGCATCCTTTGGAGCGTGTCATTTGGTATCAGAGGACAGCTCTTCTTTCCCTTGTTTCTTACCCTTAATCCATCCAATTCCCTAATTTTTTTTATGGCCCATAAAAGTGGTGGCATGACCACTAGAAGTGGGGCGGTTTTGCATCCTAGCCGAGACTTCCCATCAACAAGTGAACCGCCTCCACCTTCAATGTCCTCCCAAGAACGTGAGTCCAATTTACAGAACCAAATTGATGGCATTAACCAAAGGTTGGACGCCATTTTACAAAGGTGGGAGACACCAAATCCTCCAAGACCACCTCCCCCGGTTACTCCCGGAAGAAGAACCGGAGGTGCTCGGACCTGATTATATGAAGTAGAAGATTTGGAGGATGAATTTGAACCACGGGATAGACAACCCCGTGAGGATGATTTGAGGCATGTGAAGCTAAGTATTCCTCCTTTTAATGGCTCTTGTGATGGAGATACATATTTGACTTGGGTGGATAAGGTGTATAAAGTTTTTTATTGCTATAACTATTCGGAGAAATCTAAGTTACAACTAGTGGCTTTGGAGCTCCACGGCTATGCAAGTTTATGGTGGGATAGCTTGAGAGCCCAAAGGAGGCGTGACCGTGAGGAAGAAATAAATACTTGGAGAGCCATGAAAATGCACTTGAAAAGGAGATTTGTCCCTAGCCACTATAGATAAGAATTGTTCTATCAACTCCAAAATTTGAAACAAGAACACCTTTCGGTGGAAGAGTATTTGATGGAGTTTGAGACCTTGCGAATCCGTTGTGATCTTGAGAAACCTGAAGAACAAATTCTAGCCAGGTTCATAAGGGGATTACATAAAGATATAGGAGATGTGGTGGAGTTACAAATTGTGGACTCATTGGATGCCGCTATACAATTAGCCTTACAGGTGGAAAGACAACACAAGAAGAAAGGCAAGAAGAATGTAGTGAGACCAGCTCCGACCTTCAACACACCTTACAAGCCACCTCCAGGACAGGAGAACAAGACTTACCAATCAAAACCGTGGACACAAAGGAAAGACATCACTCATAAACCAATTGAAGATGCTAATAAGCCACGGTCAAGAGAAATAAAATGCTTTAAATGTCTTGGATTAGGACATATTGCTTCTCAATGCCCTAATAAGAGAGTGATGGTTCTCATTGAAAGTAGTGGGGAGGTTGTGAGTGAAGATGAGCCTATGGAGGAAGTGGAAGAACCATTGGCCGAGCCTATAGAGGAAGTATGCCGAGCACAAGAAGGCCCCCTCCTAATGGTGATCCGAAGAACCCTCACAACCAATGGCCGGCCTGATTCTATCCAAAGAGAGAACATCTTTCATAGCCGATGTTTGATTAAGGATAAAGTGTGCTCCTTAATTATAGATGGAGGGAGTTGCACCAATGTGGCATCCACCGAACTTGTCGAGAAGCTAGAACTTAAAACCGAGGATCATCCATCTCCATATCGACTCCAGTGGTTGAATGATGAAGGTGACCTTAAGGTGACCAAACGCACAAGAGTTGAATTCTCAATTGGGAGTTACAAGGATGTTGTCATTTGTGATGTCTTACCAATGGATGCAAGCCACATTCTTCTCGAGAGGCCATGGCAATTTGATCGGCATACCTTGCATAATGGATTGTCCAATGAATACTCATTCAAGTGGGAGAACCGGCACATCAAACTTGCACCCCTAGCACCCGAGGACATAGCTAGAGATGAGAGGATGAGAAGATAGAACTCCTCCAAGAAAGTTTTGCTCATCAACAAGAAGGAGCTCACTCGGGAGTTACTTCAAGTGGGACCAATTGTGTTGATCTTGTTCTGGGAGAGGATGGAAGAAATAGGAGGAGCTCCGGAGGAACTACCAAACGGCCTACCTCCAATCCGAGGGATAGAACACTGGATTGATCTCCAATCGGGAGTGGTCCTTCCTAATCGGCCAGCATATAGAATGAACCCCGAAGAAGCTAAAGAGCTTCATGATCAAGTACATTAGCTCTTGAAAGGATACATCCGAGAGTCACTTAGTCCTTGTGCGATGCCTACTCTCTTAGTACCAAAGAAGGATGGCTCCTCTCTGATGTGTATTGACAGCCGTGCTATCAACCACATAACTATCAAATATAGGTTTCCTATACAACGACTGAAGGACCTTTTGGATGAACTTAGTGGGGCTGCATTCTTCTCAAAGATAGATAAAAAGTGGCTATCACCAAATACGGATGCATGAAGGAGATGAATGGAAGACGGCCTTCAAAACCAAGTATGGCCTATATGAATGGTTAGTTATGCCATTTGGGCTATCTAATGCCCCTAGTACCTTTATGCGTTTGATGAATCATGTGCTGAAAGAATATTTGGGTAAATTTGTGATAGTTTACTTTGATGATATATTGGTTTATAGTGGAAGTTATCCGGAACACTTGGTGCACCTTCGATCACTATTTGAAACACTTAGAAGAGCACAATTGTTTGGCAATTTGAAGAAGTGCTCCTTTATCCAAGAGAAGGTGCACTTCCTTGGATTCATACTTTCTAAGGAAGGAATGGAGGTAGACCAAAGCAATAAGAGAATGGCAAAATGTGTTTCGGATATTAGAAGTTTCCATGGATTGGCTTCATTTTATAGGAAGTTTATAAAGGAGTTTAGTACCATTGTGGCCCCTCTCACAGATTGCACTAAAAAGGGGAAAGAGTTTGAATGGACCTCGGCTTGCCAACAAAGTTTCAATCGGATCAAGGAGGCTCTTTGCAATGCTCCCCTCCTCATGCTCCCGGATTTCAATAAGGTGTTTGAGATTGATTGTGATGCCTCGGGACTAGGCATAGGAGCTGTTCTAATGCAAGAGGGAAGACCTGTGGCTTATTTTAGTGAAAAGCTAAAAGGGGCAGCCTTGAATTACTCCACTTATGACAAGGAGATGTATGCTTTGATGAGAACAATTGAAGTGTGGCAGCACTACCTCCTCCCTAAAGAGTTTATTATACTACCGACCACAAAGCTTTGAAGCATATTAGAAGCCAAGGGAAACTCAGCAAGAGGCATGCAAAGTGGGTGGAATTTCTTGAGAGGTTTCCTTATATTATCAAGCACAAGAAAGGAGAAGTAAATATGGTGGCCGATGCCCTATCAAGAAGGATTGTATTGCTCACCGAACTCAATTCGCGAATCTTGGGGTTTGAGTGGATCAAGACTTCCTACAAAGAAGACCCCGACTTCCAACAATAGTATGAAAAGTGTTTGAACAAAGAAAGTAGTGTCTATCATTTGGCGGATGGATATCTATTCAAAGGGGGACGACTTTGTATTCCTAAATGTAGTCTTCGGGAATCCTTAGTGAAAGAAGCTCACGGTGGAGGCTTAGCCGGTCACTTCGGGGAAAAGAAAACCTTAGAGATAGTTAAAGATCACTTCTTTTGGCCCCACATGAATAAAGATGTACACAAGTGGATTGAGAGGTGCATTGTGTGTAAGAAGGCTAAAAGCCGAGTGTTACCCCAAGGATTGTACATGCCATTGCCGGTGCCTTCTCAACCTTGGGTGGATGTGAGTGTGGATTTTGTTTTGGGACTTCCTCGGACCCCTAGAGGCAAAGAGGCGATTATGGTAGTTGTTGATCGTTTCTCCAAGATGACACATTTTGTTGCTTGCCACAAGAGCGATGATGCCAACCAAGTGGCCGATTTTTTCTTCAAGGAAATTGTCCGACTACATGGGATGTGATTCCCACTACAATTGTCTCGGACTGGGATACAAAATTCCTAAGCACTTTTTGGAAGACAATGTGGAGGAAACTCGGGACTAAGTTGATGTTTAGCACATCTTTCCATCCCCAAATAGATGGCCAAACGGAGGTTGTGAATCAAACATTGGGGGCCTTGCTAAGGCTTATTGTGGGAAAGAGGCTCTTGGATTGGGATGCACAATTGCCTCACGTGAAGTTTGCATACAACCGAAGTGTGCATAGTGCAACTCAAGCTTCTCCTTTTGAGGTTGTTTACGGCTTCAACCCTTCAACGCCCTTGGATTTGATCCCCTTGCCAAGTCTTGAATTAGCCAATCCCGATGGAGTACAAAGGCTAAACAAATCCAAGCCATGCATACAAAGGTGCAAAGGGCCATAGCCAAGAAGAATGAAGCTTATGCTAAGTTTGCCAACCGTGGCCGTAAAGATGTGGAGTTCAAGGTTGGAGATCTTGTGTGGCTGCACCTAAGAAAGGAGAGGTTTCCTAACCAAAGAAAATCCAAGCTCCTTCCTAGAGCCGATGGACCATTTGAAGTCACCGAGAAGATCAATAAAAATGCATACAAGTTGAAGCTTCCGGGAGACTATGGAGTACCCGCCTCTTTCAATGTCCAAGACCTTTCCCCTTATTTAGGGGAGATTGAAGGGGGTGAAGAGGAGCAACCCCTGGATTTGAGGACAAATCCTCAACCACCCGGAGGGGATGACATGCCCGACACCACCCGGAGGGCATGATAACTCGTGGCCGTGCAAGACAATTTGCTAACTTGTTTGCTGATTTTGCAGGTGTAACATTTCCTTTAATGGACCTCTTAGATGATCCCTCACCCCTTGACTAAGAGCTTCCCAAACATTGTTTGCATTGGGAATTTGAAGAGGAGAAGTTGACAACCGATGCCCAAAGCCCTTCTTGCCGAGACAACCTATTCGAGCCTCGGCCATGTCCAACTCCAAAAGAAGGGAAAGCCGACTTCAATTTGTCCACCATTGGAGAGGACGCTGTTCAAGTGTGGTCCAAGGAGGATGCAAGTGATCATATCCATTTGTCAATGGACAAATGATGGACCGAACCTTGCCTAAAATCCTCTTTACTTTGAGCACGGATTGGAGCCCAATAAATCAAAGGAGATGTTGGTCCAACAATGGAGGTTTGCTAGTTCACCACTTGGAGATTTTTTGCTTGTTTAGAATACTTGTAAATTGTAATTATTCTAGTAGCTTGAAATGATGTATAGAGGTTGGTTCGGTTTGGATCAATTTGCTGGAAATTGGTTCGGATTGGGCCAATTTATGCTCCATCATGTTGGAGCTTAAGGGAAATATTATTTCCCATGAAACTTAAGTTTGTAAAGTCTTTTAGACGTGGTTTAGGTCTAGGGAGTGTTTGAGTTGGGAGGCAAGTTGAAGGTGGGCCCCTTTTTCCCACCTACCTCCTACTTAGCCACTCATTAATCCTAAATTTAGGTTTTTAATTATTTTTGTCTTTTGTGTAAGTTCGAGGGGGTATGAATCCCCCACCCCTCCTCTAATGGAGGCAGAAAAGAATTTGGTAAATTGCAGAAGCTTGAAGCTCTCTCAATCCTTCCCTTTTCTCACGACAAGATTAGATTTTGGTGAGTAATATCCATAATCTTTCTTTGTCTTTGGCGTTAGTGTCTTGGTAGAGCCACTTGTTTTGGCGTTGTGTTTGGGAATTAGTGTTGTCCTTGTTGGATGTTGCCGGTTGTATTTTAACCTAATTCCAGTTTTTGTCCCAAAAGTGCCCTTCGTGTAAACTTCTGTTTCCGTGTGCTAATGTCCTAAAATTTGGGTTGTGAGTTCCTAAATTTTGGGTTGTGAGTTCCTCTTTCATGTCTTGAGAAATTTGGTTTGTCATTGCGTTCCCTGTTTCTCATATCTAAAAGTCGTGTATGCATTTTTCCTCCTTCCTTCTTCCGAACTCCTGAAATCTGGTAGTTCTGTCGACCAAAATTCAATCTCTCATAATTTTTAAACTACCTGCTTGATTCCTCTCAAACCCTGACCATTTGATTCCCCTTCCATTGAGGAAGTTTTCTGTTAATTTTCTCTTTCTCAACTTGTCTGTATTGAGAGTTGTACAGAGGTTTTCTCTTCACCTACTGCATTGTCAAAACCCTTGTTGTCCACTTGTGCATCTAAAAGTGACCTCGTGCCATTTTATGTTCCTCACGTGCTACCCCTCTGAAATTTTGACCAAAGTTGGTCCATTCCCTAAATTCTAAGTCCACAAAAATTTTAATCCAAACGCACATATGCATTTGGAGTTCCATTGGACTCATTCCCGTGTTTATGCATTTCTTCATTGACTCTCGTCAAATTAGCATTCCTCCTACCTCTATCGACACGTCCGCATCCTTTGGAGCGTGTCATTTACTCACATGTTTTCTTAACTCTTTGAAGTGGCTAGTCGATAAATAAATGGTACTCACAATTTGCTTTACACAAACTTCAATATTAGCGTTCTCTTTTTCTAGTTTTGAAGGTTCATCAATCAACTTACTCAACCTCCTTAACTCAAGTAACTCCATTTCACGTTCACTATTCCAAGTCAAAAGTGGAGTAAGCCCATCCCACTCTAATGAAGTTTGATGAACCCCTTTAAACATATGACTATTAAAGAGAAGCACCTAGATTTGGGCCACGTGAATAAGGGTTTGATGGACTTCATGCTGACCCAACCTACCCATTTATTATTTTGAACCCTAATTTTCTTTTCAAGGAGCTCTTCCTTTTCTTTCTGTTCAGGCGTCGTTCTTCTTCCATCAAACCAACCCCACTGTCCCCGTTTTTGCTCCGGCCATGGCTGAATGGGGATCCTCCACTTTACTTGCCTTTAGACCAAGGTCACCCTAAACTTCAATAGTCTGGACCTCCACTTGACCAAACCAAGACCCATCCATTTTTTTACGCTAATTGTCTTTCCTCATCCCTTCCACCGGTGCTTCCCTTGCTCAGCATCTTCAACAATAATTCTGCTCTTTCATGACCATTTCCTACAGGTTCTTCGACAGCTGGCCAACATTCTCTATTTTGACTTGAACAACTGGTTCTTCAACTTCCACCTTATCTTCAAGATCCTTCCGAAACTTGCTAGCATTCCATCTATTATTGATTTATCCATCAAAGGAATGATAGCTACCACCAAATCACCATGGTTAGAAGGAGATATCATGTTCTGCATATGCATAGGAGCCCCCCAATGAACAGCTGAAACAATATCTTTTTTGTCTTTATCTCTGTCATCCATGAAATTCTGAGAAAAGTATCGTTCTACTTTCTTCTTGATAGGCCTGTAAATTACTAACCCATCGTTATAGGAGATGTTTACTAAAAGAAGGTTATGTCCAGCAAACACTTATCTTTTCTGGGTTTTAGTATCCCACTCTTCTAGTGGCATAATACTAAGCATAACCCCCAACAAACCTTTAGGCTTTGATTTTACACAGCCCAAACCCAACTTTTTCTCAACCCTAATTTCTTGCATGATTGCCTTCCAATACTGCTTCCGCCATAGAGAATCTTCGAAATGCATAGGCCAGAAATGAGTTGTTGTTTCCCTCCTGCGATAACTCTCATGCATCCATTGTTGAACAGAACTATTTCCTATTCGTCGCACCCAAGCTTTGCCGAACCAAACGACCCATCTTCATCGGTATCGCCGATTCCGCCACGACGTAGTTGGCACATCAAGTCGTCGACGATCCCTCTGCTTCCAGCATTGTCCATAGTGTTTCTCCTACCATTGCTTGTGTTTTCTGAGCTCCCCCGTTGCCATTATTTTTCCATGTCCAACGTTTCCATTCTTTTTCAACTTTGACAAATTTTGCATCGTACTACCTCGTCGACGACGCACTAATTTTCGGTGTGCAATCTTTTGGATTCTCCGTCTAATTTTACAGTGATTTCCATGCTTCCACCTCCACATATAGCGAAACAGTGGTTCAAGAGAAATTGATTTCTGCTTCCCTATTCGTGCATGCAGTCGATATTTTTTTTTCTCTTCAATAGAGATTTAGGTATGGAGCGTACTGATGTCTCATCCCTTCCGATTGTTAGCAGAATTTGTTCTCGTGGGGATTTGAGCATTTCCCCTTCCAAATGTTCTTATCGATGTATATGTTCATCTATTGACTCAATGGTCACTAGGCTTCCATCTAGCAGCTCTTTCAGCCGTCGCACTTCCATTCTCAAATCGGATAAAACCCCTTCTAGCTTATCGAGCCTTTCATCATCAAAAAGGTCTTCATCTGCTCTTCAGATCTAGATGCTCTGATACTAAGTTGACAAGCACCCGATAATAATTTGACAAATCAACAATACCTTTACCAACGGAAGAAGATCGTCTTCCCACAACTTGTTTGGACAATGGCGGCGAGCAAATTGGGAGGCTCCCTCTCCCCATGAGACCTAATTTCTTGATGCCCCTCTTTCGAGGTCCCTCCCCCTCCCCCTCCCCCTTTGACAAAACCACCTTGACTTCGAGCCCACATGCCCACTGGGAAGAGCCTCAAAACATAACAGACAAAAATTAAACTAACTGGGGCTGAAAGGGCCTAGGACTGAACCGAGGCAGTGTCATCTTGACTTCTTCGTCTTCTTCGTAAGTAGACCCTGGTGGTGGGTATCGGTTCCCGATCCAAAGAAGTTATGTTGGACTAATAGTCAATCTAAGGGGATGACTTAGATTGACTAGTTATTTGTGCTTTAATAAATTCAATCATTTAAGAGATTTGTACAATAAAATATGTAAGAGAGAGAATGTGAGAAATTATGCATTGGGTTGTTACTGCAGTTCGACCAACTTTATTTGCATCTGCGCTTCAAGACTTTACCTTAAATATTCTTCTTTCTTGCCCAACAAGAATCCACTTGGTGACTTACAAGTATCCACAATACTTTTACAATGACTCTTCTTTTAGAAAGTATCATAATTCTCGAAAACTCGAGAATAATTGAGTAAACGATTTTACAATAAGAACTCTCACACATAAAGAGTATAAATTCTTAAGTGAAAATCTTGTTGTGAATAGAAATTATGGAAGAGTTTCCATGTAATTCTCTTCTTTGAAAATCGATGCCTTAAATGAGCTTCTTCTCTCATATTTATAAGATTTGGAAATATGTACTTGTAGTGGTTGAAACCTTGTTATCGTTGTGAGACAAAAATTTGTAGTCATTTAACTTTCGGTCGACACTTTGTTATCGTAGAGGGTTTTCTGTAGACATTTCTTCTTTTGCAGTCATTACCTTCTGGGTCATGTGATCTTTTAGTGCACTTCTAGACGTCTGTGTCAAAAATTTGAACGATGTGTAATCTCAAATTTTTCTATGTGATCGACATTTCTAGTAAACTTGAATTTCTTCATCTATAGAATTTATTGCATGTGCTCATTGATCAACATCTTTTTCTTTATAGAAATCCTTGTTTTGTGCAACTCTCAGCACCTTCATATGTGTAGTCGACACTTTTTAAAAAAAAAATGCACATTTATAGCTAATAAATAAGTTAAAAATATTAAATACTTGTTTTATGGTAATTTCAATTAAAAATATAAAATAATTTATCATAAAAAAATAAATAAGCTATTTTGAACTAAAAAAGACAACACTCAAAAATTAATTCACTCTCAAACAACAATTTCTAACTTTTGAAAAGCTACCCAACAATTCATTCATATTTAAACATTAAGCCTCTCACATGATGTACTCATCTTACTCTCCCTAGTTAGTATGCCAAAATATAAATATGTATAAATCTCTCCTGTAACCACGGTTCCACTGATCACCTTGATCAGGGTCTTATTCTAACTTTATTGAATCACATAATGACTATGTTGATTAGTTGGTGTTGTTAGTGTTGTTAATGGTGTGAAGTCATTGATACTCATTGTTCTCATCACAAAGTTTTTGCAGGCAGCTCAGTCAACAGTGGCTAATGAAAGTTATAGACAAGATATGTGAAGCATCGTTTCCAACGATGGTAAGGTGGTGTTTTCATTCGAGTTTTTTCCTCCAAAGACAGGGAAGACATGGAGAATCTGTTCGAGCGAATGGAAGATCTCACCCTTGACATTGTCAACAAGATGCAGAACATGATCTGTGTGGAGACAATGATGCGTCTGAGCTGCACCAATATGGAGGGGCGGGATGCGTCGGTGAAAAAAGGCGACTCGTCGGATGTGCGGTGACAATTGTCGGTCGTGATGCATGGTCAAGGGACACGTTGGTTTGACCATTGGGACACGTTGTTTGAGCATGTGGACGCTACAACATAGGACAGCCTTTTATCGAGTGGACACGATTGTTAGATCGATTGGTGGCCATTGGCGATAAACGGTCATGACCCTTGAACATATCGGCATTGGTTGCCTAATGATCGTGCACGCAGTCAATGCGTTACCGGGGGGACGTGTCACAGAGGGGTGCGTCCAGAGTGGTGCGATCTTTTCGGGACGTACGATGGACGCAGCTCGCTTGAATGCCAAGTCTTTCTCCGTGAAAAAATCCTTCTTATAATATGATTTTTGTTTGAGTTTTTGTTATTTTATTTCAAAAGAATTTTGAGTTTTCAAATAGAATAAAATAAATCATTTTTTCTACAATTCATTGGAACAAAAAAAAAATCTAATAGGTACTGGCCAAGGCGAGGCCATGGACATACTAAAGGGACTTTTTAGATCCTACGAATCTTGTCTCGAGGTAGCTAGGGTTTGTTTGTGTAGAAATTGATTCAGGGCATGATGTGCAACCCTGGAGGGTTTGCACGTCGTGGGTTGGAGTAGTGCGCGTGCGCGGGGCTCAGGTTGAGTGTGTGGCGCACGGGAAAATGACTCGTGAGAAATGGAGATTTAGAATGGGGGATCGAAATGGGATGGAAATGTAGGTGATTGGTGTGGAAAATAAGGAAATGGCTTGAGGAAATGGTAAGGTGGTCCGGGTGGTCGAATGAGGTCTGTGATAGGACAAGGGAGGGAGGTGATAGCTCGGGAAAGGTTATGGGCTCTGAAGAGCTTTTAAAAGAAGGTGAGATCGAGCAAGTCGAACACTTGAGCAATCAAAGTGTTTGCCTTGGTAGACCTTGTTTGCACTCGTATATGATGCACCGATTGTACGCGCAAGAGTTGACGCCTTGGCCGGATATTACTCACCAAAGAAGTTTACGTCGAAAAGAGCTTCAACCAAAGGAAGAAGGTGCGTTTGCACAATTTTTATTCAAATTCTCTCTGTCTTCAAAGTGAAAGGCCGATACACTTAAATAATAATTCAAAGGAAAAACGAGAAAGAATTAATCTAAGCCTTACGATTCGGTCGACGCCTTGGATCAACTGGGAAAGATCTTCCTTGACTTTGGTGAGAACAAAGACGCTCCTCTTCAGCTGAAGGTTCAAACCTACATGGATATGCGTGAATGAATTTGAATGGAGACCAAGGTTGACCGGGGAAGACCTTCGGTTGACCGAGGGAGGGCGCGCACGGCTCTTTCAAAAAGGGTGACCGAGGGTGGACCGTGCTCCGGGCATCGAGGGATCTTCCTTGACTTTTGTGAGACCAAAGACGCTCCTCTTTAGCTGAAGGTTCGAACCAACATGGATATACGTGACTGAATTTGAATGGAGACCAAGGTGGACCGGGGAAGACCTTTGGTTGACTGAGGGAGGGCACGCGCGGCTCTTTCAACATGGACCATGCTCCGGACATCGAAAGATTTGACGCAGGCCAATTTGAAATGGAAGATCCCGACGCTCCTGGGTTGACCGAGTGAAGATGCGCGCTCGGTCAATTTGAACGTAGGTCAGTTATGCTCGTGGGCGCGCGCAGGCTCGTTTAAAATGGCGACCTCGGGTTGACTCCTCTCCGGACACCGAGGGATTGGCGCGGGCCAATTTGAAACGGAGACTCCAGACGCTCCTTGGTTGACTGAATGACGATGCGTTCACGGTCAGTTTGAACCGTGACCTTCCCTTGACCAAATAATCTGATTACTCAGATAATCAAGTCAAGTGGTCGATAAAATCCGGCCTAAGACCTTGACTTGACCGAAGCTACTCTTGGTTGACCGAGGCCTCCAATAATGCGCCTCCGACACTTAGTCGCATTTATCCACTCTTCCTCTTTGGGCATGTTTCTCTCCCTTCTCTAACACTTATTTGCTAATAAAAATTAATAAAAATAAATGTGACCGAAAGTCGGCATGATGTGGCCTAAGATTCGGTCTTCATGGGTGAGCACTCAATCCGTGAGAATTGGATCGAGCGGTCTCCCACGTCGGTCACTTATTCCGTTGTGCCAAAATCCTAGATGATTTCGCCGACTCTCCGCTGGCCGTCGGGTCATGGTCTTGGGGGTGCACACCGGGCGTGTCGTGACCGAGAGCGCCTGGACACCAATTGAGCACAACCTTTAATCGCTGTCGATCTGCCTCGAAAGGTGTTTCCGAGACTAAGTTATCTGCAAAATGAGCAACTAGGTTAGTGAAATTCTCTATGCTCAATGAGGCTTGATCAGTGGCGCACTCCGGTTGCACATCAGGGCACCCCCTCCTTCTTAGAACCCATTGATGGGGGCCTCAGCCTCTTCAATCTCAGTACATATGGCGGAAGACGATTCCACATATCGAGGTCGGAATGGGATCGGGTGTTTTCACGTTTCACCGTAAATTTACCTGTAATGGTGTTCCAGTATATGAAAAAGACTTGTCGAAAAATTGGTTATTAGAGGGTATTCAGATAAAGACCCTTTTTCTTTTTCGTCTTAAACCGTGGAACCAATCTAAGCTACAATCTCCTAAAAAATATTCAACGAAAAAAAAGAAGAATGAAAACAAACAAAATTGTGTTTTTTAAACGGTTTTGGTAATGGAAGTTGAATTACCTTTTAATTCTTCCCAAAAATGACTTTTTTAACCCATTTTTCAGGAACTAAAAAAATGAAAAACTAGAAAAAGAAGCATTTTAAAATTTTTTAAAGAAAGAACAAACTTGAATTAATGGCAGAGATCACAGAAAAGCACAAACAATAAGATAAACAAGTGTCGACTTACAACTTTCTGAATTAGACAGAAACCTAGTGTAGTAATTATCACATTTTTACACTTGATGTTATATTGTAGAAAATCCAGATTGCTTCTCTGTGTCTAAAAGAGTAGTTGAAGAATGGGTTATTCCTTAAAAAAGTGTGAACATACATTAGCTTCTGCCTAAGTAGGTAGCTAGATCTCTTTTCAATGAGCGTAAATAACTTGTTTTTCTCTGAAAATGCATGCCCGAGATTCAATAACTACTACCTCAGAAAATTGGAAAAACAATCATTATTTCAGGATATTCATAGATGATTACCTTAAAATTAATTCATGGGTGGGTATGTTTATCACAATGCGTGTTGGAGTTCTTTTGTTCCAAGGGGAAGTTAGGTGGAGTGGTGGAGAGATGCAAGGCTTTCCAATTCCTAACCTGCATGGCTATGAGCAAAGAGGGGAGTTGGACTTGTAACATCCCCTTTTTTTTAAATAAAGATTTTGATTTTGGAAAGACGTTTGGCTTCAAATTCTTTTCTTAAAACTCAGCAGAAGCGTTTTGATAAAATTGTAAAAAACTCATCATTTATTCAAGTCAAACATAACATCGTACATATAAAACATATTTACAAAACGTTTAGTAAACATGTTTATAAACATTGTTCGAAACTAAATACTCCAAAATACATCAAAACATCTCTTGATATCCCCACGGGTCGGTACTTAACGATTCAAGCTTCCCGCACCAGATTTGCCTCCTCCACGGCGTGATTATCACATCAAACAGGGAGGGCTAAGTTTCTCACCTTCATCTTCATCACCTACATCACAAAGCATAACTTATGAGCCTAAAGCTAGTAAGAAATCTCATGAACTTACATGCATAATATGCTCGTGCTTTTGTAAAAACATACAATTCATTTTGTTCTTTATCATTCTCGTTTACTTGACCTGGTTTTCCACCTCTGATCCCCTTGACCACAGACCCCACGAGGTAGCCCTCAGGTCCTCTCGACCCGCAAAGCACATGCCCTCCCGACCCGGAAAGTTCAGGTCATCTCGACCTGACTTTCACCCGTGTGCCCTGATCAAAAGCTTCACCCCGTGGTTCCACCAAGGTCCATCACATTTTTGGGTACCACCCCGTGACATCACTTAGCCCTCTCGACAATGCTTACCACCCTCTGGCTTCATCCCATTTTTTCAATTTTACATACATTAATGCATAGAATGCCGGAGACGTCTCATACCATCCTGACATCCGGTTGGGTGACATTTTGAAAACATGCATGAAAAATATTTTCATTCTTTTCTTAAAACATGATGCATGAGCATGATCATGAGCATACATTGCATGACATATTAAAAATAACTCAATCATATGCAAACGTACAATAAGCAAGTGTCTATCAATAACATGAATAACATTCATAGACTTTCTTAGCATAATTATACTCATAAAGCAATTTACACATCAGACATCAAACACAAACAATGTCAACCATGCCCAAATCAAGCCCAAATTGTTTGGGTCGGTGTACGGTGCGATACACCCTAACAAAATATTATCATTAATATACTTATAATTATTAATCAAATAGATTACTCATACTAACAATGAAACCTTAATTTCATTCTTTGTGATGTAGTCCCCTAAGGGGCCAAAGACAGACAAAGATTTACTTACTTGATCTCCTTAGCTTAGGCTTAGTATTCCGAGTCCTTAAGGATCCAATGAGTTTACTTATATACCTTAACATCATAAAATAAAACAATATAAGCAAAACTCGTAATATTCTATTTTACTAGAAACTTTCGGCATTCATAACTTTTACTACAAAACTCTGATCAAAACGCTTAAAGTACCAATTTCATTCTTAAGATGTCTACTACATTTCTTTACATGACGTTGTGATCAGATTCTCACTTAAAAGCTTTATAAATTCTACATCTTTAAAATCGAATATAACATGACCCTATTAGTTCATACCCTGTTTTTACCTCAACTTCCGATATACATAAAATTGTTTACACTAATCGGCTCAGAATGCATAAGGTACCAATATAAACCTTAGAATGTTGGCTACACTTCATTAGAAGAGATCATAACCAAATTGTAACTCAAAGACTTCGTAAAATTTATATCTCAGAAACTGGGTAACATGACTTATAAAGTGTATACTCATAAACAACCTTCACAATTTCATGTATTCTTAACCATGTAACGTAAATTCTATCCCTTATAAGTCATTACAGCACCAAAATGAACATGCTAAAGGTATTTCTTGGTATCTTAGGGCTGGAGTCGTAGGCTATTGCTTCTCTTGAACTTCTAGCTCTTAAACACCAAATTTTCTTGCACAAAACACTAAAACCTCACACTTTTGTTACAAATCCTAATTTTTCTCACATGAATTTGGAGAGGATTTAGAGAGGAGAGAGATCTGAAAGAGAGAGCAGAGAGAGAGCTGAAGGTTGGGATGACTAATAGCTGAAGACTCCAACAAATTTAATCCTTTTGGAAGGTGAGTCATGTTCAAGCATGAGGTGTGACCATCCAAGCTCATCACCTCTTCATGCATGAGGTGTCACTATCCTTTCCACGTGGCACTTCTCTATTGGTCCATCCTTAGTTAATCATGGATTGACTTTCTTAAAATTTCATTGAAAAGTTAATACTTCAGCAATAAATTGTCAACCTTTAATCAAACCCGAGAGTTCAAGGTTTCTCCCCTTTATTCAGGGTGTTAATCCTCATTTAAAACTTTCATAACTTTTGCTCAATAACTCGGATTCTTCTAATTAAAAACTCATCTTTTCCTCATTGAGTCTAGTTTAACTTTGTACAAAACTTAAACTTCAAATTTGGAGTTTATTTTGTTCAATTATACAAAAAACCGAACATCGCGCAAAAGTCCATAATTCTATAGTCTGGTTTTTCTTATCCAACTTCAAACAAGCATAACTTTCTCTCCAGAACTTTAATATAGTTGATCTACCTATTAATATTATTATCTAGATGTCTACTACAACTTTTCAGAAGAACACTTTGTCAATTAGGCTCTTCTAAGACATGATATGATTGAAACACAGAAACTACTTCGTCACCAAATTCCAACCCGACATTTGTTACCAACTGTTGGGTTCTAAGATCCATAACTTTCTTTATAACTTTCCAATTCAAGAAATTTGTGTTGCTGTAGTTTCATATACTAGTCTATTAAATATCTTTAAAAAAAAACAAATTCATGTGAAGACCCTAAAACCTTGGAATTAGGTAATTACTAATATTGTTTCTGATTCATCAATTCACTACTTCTAAGGTGTAATTTCATCATCATATTCATCTTTTCTTAGCACATTTCATACTCTAGTCATAACAAACTACATTTATACAAATCTAATTTACATAAAAAGTTGAGTGTTACAGGACCCTCGTAAGTTTCAAATTTATTTCAAGATAACATATTACTTACTGTTTATAAAAGATTAGCCTTTGGAAGACGTGAAATAAGAACTGATTCTTTTGATTTTACTTTGTGCACTTGCTCAACTTCAGTTTTCTTCTCACAGCCTCCTCGTAAGCTTGCGCTAGTTACGTCTGCCCGTTGTGTTTAACTAGTTATCTGATACTTTATCCTTTGATGAACATCTCGTTTGGGGTGTCAAAAAATTAAAAACCATATTATTAGACAACCGTCTTTATCTATAGAGGGTCTATTGATATTTATAAAAGTACACGGCACTTCAATGTGATTCTCTTTTATTAAACCATCTTAGATAATTTTTTTTTAAAATACATCTCCTTTTCTTTAATAAATTAGAAATAAATTGCATTGAAATTGGATTAATTTTTAGCACTAATAGAATGAGAGCTGAGTTGAGATTGGATAATTTTTAGAACGTAATAAAGAGTTATTTCTTCTGAATTGTTGAAATTCAATAGCGTATGTTGCGACTCTCCTCCACACACTTTATTTGTGCCCGCTACACTAGACTTTCTTTACAATTAGTATCAACACCTGATCAGAACGCTCGACCAAGGCAATCATAACATGTAAAAATTAACACACTTGGTTAAAAGACTTCTACTTCTCAAAATAGAGGTGAACTGCTCAAATACTCTCATAGTAAATTGTTAAGGATTTGACCTTATTGCTAGAAGAGAGATCCACTCCTCCATAATATTACTGCTTGGCCGAGAGTTTTGACTGAGGGAGTGTGCTAACCAGAAAGAAGGTCGAGTAAAGTGCCCCCGAGTGAAGCGCAAGGTAAGAAATCGTAACAAAATCCAAGCTTTCCTTTTACTTCACCAATTTGAAAAATCTACTCCTTGAGAGTATTGTATTCGCTTTATTGATGTCCAGAAGGTCTTGAACACTCGAGGAGTTGAGATTAAATGAAAATTAGTACACCTAATTTGTACTTTGCCAACGACACAAGTATCTCTAAGAAATATGCATTCAACCACACAAGCATATGAGTTGGAAAGCTTATTGACCAATATCATAAACACCAAAATTCAAAGAAAAGAAATTGAACATAAGGTTACATTGTTTGGTGCATATTTGTTTGTGCACATTCATCTAATTAATTGGTACATTATTTCTTGATTAATATTTCACCCTTTGGAATTCAAATTGTCAACCCAATTATGGTCTTGTACATGAAAGGTTTCTAAAACCAACAATTAAATTATTAAGATGACATTTAGTTTGTTCATGAATGAACATAAAATCACTCATTATCATGCACCTCTCATATTCATAGTCTCTTGATGGAAGAGCCTATAAATAGGAGGTGAATTTGTTGTTTGAAGATCAATCTATTTTTCACATATCTTATTGAGAAATACACCATCATTGAGAGATAGAAATGATTAGTAGAGATCTTCAAGAGAGAAAGCGGTTGGTTTAATCATCAATAGCCGGAGGTAACTCGATTTTTTTCCGCACTTGATCTAAATACTTTATTTCGTTCTTTAGTAAGCATGTTAGATCGATTAACTATTTAATCTAGCATTTGGTATCAGAGCCATTTTTCGCCTCTGTCTTGATGTTTAAAACGTTAAAGTTTTTTCTTTGAAAATCTTTCATTTTTGAAGTTTATTTTATTTTTTTATTTGAACCCGGAATCTATTCTTTGGGTTGCCAAAATTTTTTTCATTCAATTCATTTGATTTATGATGATTTGATTAATGTTATAATATTATTATGACATAAAATAAAATTTACAACAGGTGGATTGCCACTCAACCAAATACTAATTCTTTTAAATGTTGTGTATTTTATTTTATCAATATAATAATATTATAGATATAAAGTTTATTTTATCAAAACTAGTATGATTTAAAAAAAAAGTTTTAAATATACAAATAATTGTGTTTGTATTTAAGAGATATGATAATTTAAATTTATGGTTTATTTTGCATACATTTAAAATTAAGAATGCAAATTGAATAAATGTTATCACATAAAATTAAGTTAATTAAATGTCAAGTGATTAATATAATTTTGTCTAATTAAAAATTAGCCACAACATTTTAGTTTGATAAAATTATATATTAAGTATGAAAAATCACATTATGACATTTATTGTAATTAATCTTATATATATGATAAAATTTATCCTACAGGAAATTTTGTTGTATTTATATAATTAGCTTGAATAAAATATCGAGTTGTATTTTCTTAATTACCCACAGGAATTATGAAAGTGAATAAGACTTGATAGTTTTATTATTTTATAAAATAAGTATAATTGAATTAGAATTTTAGCCAACAGTCAAGTTTTATGTCACTGGATTTATTATTGCATGATTTACATTGGTAAAACATGCCTTTTAATTTTGCCTCTTGTTAAGCATGTGTAGTTTATTTTTGCGGTTATATATTTTCTGAATTTCTCTGATATAAAATGCGATATACCTGAATTAAGGGGTGATAATTATAAAGTGTGGAAGGAAATGATCCTTCTGCATTGAGGGTGTATGAATATCGATTATGTTATTCGGAAAGACAAACCAATTAAGAGTTCACACGTTATTCTCTCTTCTATATTTTTAAATTCTGATTTCTTTCAGTAAATTCTATGTCTCGGATGTCTAGTTTTCATTTATTCAATTTTTGATCATTCTGAGTACTATGGAAGAAGTTATAATTGTTTCAGTAACGAAAAGTCAATTTTTTTTAAAAAAATAAATAGTTTTATAGTTATTATATGATTTAATTTTATTTTCAATATTACTTATCTCACTTTGTATTATAAATAGTAATGGAATAAAATAAAAAATATATAAAAGTCCATAAGTTATTTTCTATTATATGTTTCCAAATTTTAATTTCTTTCAGTAAATTTATCGATGGTTGATTGATAAATTATTTAGAGAAGAATTTAATTTTTTATATTTTAAAAGCCATTTTTATGGTGCAGAAAACACATCTATACGTCGACGTGAAGGACGAAGGATTCACGATCGTCACTGCCCATGCACGAGAACAAGACGGCGAAAACACAGGCTATTCGTTCGTGCACGGAAAAGTCGACGGAAGCGGGAAAAACAACACGTATTTAGGACGAGCATGGAAATCCCGTCCAAAAGTCGTCTTCTCCTACACAGAAATGTCCCCCGTCGTCAACTCCGCCGGCTGGAGCATCAACTTCCACCCGGAACACGCAAAGTACGTTTCTGAAAACCAAAAACTCCGAGAAATCTTCTCGCCAAAACTAAGCATTTCTCGGCGATTTTACAGGACGGTGTACTTCGGAGAATTCCAGTGCAAAGGTCTCGGCGCCACCTCCGTCCGCCGCGCCGGATTTTCTAAACAGTTGAGCGCCGGCGAAGCCAAACCCTTCGTCAGTTTGGATTACATTCAGTGTTCCAGTTGGCTGCTTCCACCTCCTCGCCTTTAAACAGCGTGTCTGCTGTCTGGTTTTTTCTTAATATTTTCGAATTTTTTTTCTTTGAAATTGTTGTCGATCGTGCGTCTAGCCATGATGGATACCCACAAGTGTTCTTAATAAAAGTTTATTCAACGTTTTATGAATTCACCGCTTAAAAGACGCAGTAAAAATTGGAAAAAGCTGCATTTTTGTAGCAGTAAATTGCAATTTCAACTTATTTTTAGAAAATAATATAGGGTAAATATCAATTAGCCCCTTATACTTTAAAGGTACTTACAGCAATCACCTTGTAGTTTAAAACTCGTAAAAAATACCCTCGTACTATTTAATAATTGCAACAGATACCGTCCCGTGACGGTTCCGTTAAAAGATGACATGTGCATCTTACATGCAAGTTTTTTATAACTTTTTATGCTTGCTTTTTACAGGGACTTCCAACCCCGATTCGGGGACCCCGTTCTACTCCGAAGGGGTCGACACCTTGTTTGAAGTGTCGGCCGCTCTTTGATGATATCCGAAAATATAAGGCGAAACTTACTGATTTCAGAAAACGTATGTAGCAACAAGCTGCATTTATGTAGCAACAAACTTTCGTTCAAACGAAACTGAAAGCGCTTGAACACACATATTAAAAATATTAAATATTCATTTTTAAAGTATATTTCTAATTAAAAATGATTAAATGCATAAATACTCAATAAGTCAATATCTTAACATTAAATTTAAATTAATTAAATCTCTTCTAATAAAATTTAAAAGTAAAGAACCGAGAAAACCAGCCTTACCGGGTGAGCCGGTGTTTTGATCTAGAACCGGTCCAAATCTATTTAGACCCGTAAAAATAAGCCCAAACATGAAAATAGATAAAAATCTACAACTCTCGTTCATATACAAAAAAAATATATGAAAATTATATTATTTTTAATTGAATAAAAATATATAAATTGAAATATTACTGTAATAATA
This sequence comes from Begonia fuchsioides, assembly GCA_003255005.1. Classification (NCBI taxonomy): domain Eukaryota; kingdom Viridiplantae; phylum Streptophyta; class Magnoliopsida; order Cucurbitales; family Begoniaceae; genus Begonia; species Begonia fuchsioides. The sequence goes on along the minus strand of QAOC01040963.1, from coordinate 165,498 downwards.
TATTAATTAATTAAAAAATATTACTGTAAATCACCTCTAGATTTTTCCTAATCCTTTCAAATTAAAATAGATTTGATTTTCAGTTAAATATATACAAATCAGGGCGTAATTACTCTTTTGGGGCACGCTTATTTTGTATGCGGCCGGGAAAACCAGGGGTGGTTTTGGTTTTTCACTTGTCCTTCATGCAGATTCTCCGATGATTTACACCGTCGGACACCGGCCCGGCGTTTACTGAATCTCCTACTCCTAGTTCTACAAGTCATAGACTCCAGGTCACCGGCGTTCTATATATATCCTCCACTTCACTCTCGTCTTCACAAAAATTTCCCATTTGATCTCCCCAGTTGTGATTCCTTCTTCTATTGTTTGCACTGATGACGAACGCTGTCCAGAACCTCGCCGTGAGCGGCAGTTATGGCGACATAGAAAAGCCTCCGGTCGAAGTTCACGGTGGGAAGAAAGAGGGGACGGCCATGACGAGGGAGAAGAGACTGGATTCCCTTGCGATGGTGCGATCACTCCTCCGCCATCCGTATGGGTTTGTTTTCAACAATGTCGACTTTATCCGACGTTATCAGCCGGAATCCTTGGCGAAGTTGGAGAAGACCATGGATCTTGCGACAGTCAAGTTGACGCTGAAAAGTAAGATGTATTCTACGGTTGAAGCTTTCGTGGAGGATGTCAGAAGAGTCTTCTCCGACGCCATGGAGATTTTTCCGGCGACAGACGAGGTTCATAAGATGGCCACCACGATGAGCCAAAAATTCGAGATGGGTTTTAAGATCGAGGTGGAATCCTTGAATCCTGAACCGGAGACACCCGACAACAAAGAACCACAGGGAAAGAAAACAGATCCATCGGCGGCGGCGGCAAGCGATGGCGGGAAAGAAATGTGCGTAGTCCGACGAGAATCAGTAAGAAAATACAGTCGCGTTTCCGTTTCCAGAGCTCCGTCGGCGAAAGGGAAAGATGAAACAAGCCTCGACTTTACCATTGCTTCTCGTGCGCCTCATTGGAAGCTGGAATCTGCTCCGACGACGTATCCGACGAGGGAGGCGAGAGTTGCAGCGTTGTTGGAGAGATTTTCCGGGACGATAAAGAAAGCCGAGAAGGAGCTGGCTGCCAAGCGTGAAATAGAATGGAGGGCTCGGATGAAAATTGAAGCGCAGATAGAGAGAGAAATGGAGGATAAACTGAAGAGGCAGAGGAAGAGAGACAGATCAGCTCTAGAAACATATTTATTTCCCGAATGTTAATTTCAAATGTTATTTATTTTCTAATTGTAATTGTCAGATTTCCATTTCGTAATCCAAGATTAAACTTTAAATTCTCAACTCATGTGCCTAATTAATTTTATTAATGCTCCAAAATTCACCTTAAAAAACTGCTTTTTGGCAACATTTGACTAGCAAAACCGATTAAAGAAACTGGAAATGAAACAATTTAGGACGAACATGAAGTGATTTCAAAAATCGAAGTATTCTTCGTGTTCCAGGTTATTGGGATCAAATACTCAAAGGCAACTCCCATCGATCGACCCTTGATGTCCCGAGTATTCAAACCAAAACCCAATAATCCAAGTATTCAAATCCAAAACTCAATGCAACAAGGATCGATGATCAAATATTTCAGACAGAAAAAAAAAACAAACACAATCTCGACAAGAACATGTCAATATTCATACCACAAAAAGCCACACATTTCATTAAACAGATATAGTTGTTCCAAATAAAAAGAGCCATAAACAAGCAATCAAAATGCAAACTCAAAAAAGCATTCAGAAAGAGAAATCAGCCAAAGCATTAAGAACCCATCAGTAATCTTCACCTTCCTCTTCATCACCTGGAAGGAAAGGATCCTTCTGCATTGGGGGTGTATGAATATCGATTATGCTATTCGGAAAGACAAACCAATTATTATACCGACTAGTAGCTTAGATGATCTTGCTCTTTATGAACGTTGGGATCGTTCCAATTGCCTTAGTGTGATATTCATAAAGACTAAGATCGCTGTTGGTATTCATGGTTCTGTCGATCAACATAATGATGTTAATGCATTATTGAAGGCTATAGAGGAATAATATGAGATTTCAGATAAGGCACTCGCTAGTACTCTCATAATGAAACTTTTATCCTTAAGGCTCACTTCAGTTACTGGTGTGCGCGAGCACATCATGCAAATGAGGGACATCGCGGCTCAACTTAAGACATTAGAGGTTGATATGTCAAATTTTTTCCTTGTGCATTACATTCTGAACACTCTTGCACAGTCATACGGTCCCTTCAAAATCTCTTACAACACACATAAAGATAAATGGTCAATAAATGAACTTATGACCATGTGTGTTCGAGAAGAAAGAAGACTTGTTATGGAAAGAGGTGATAGTGCATTGATGATGACTCATGAAAAGAAAAAGTTTCAAGCCACAAGGAAAGATAAAGGGAAAGGCAAAATACCGATCCAATCTGGTGAAATCAAGAAAGAAATTGAGTGTTTTTTCTGTAACAAGAAAGGGCACATAAAGAAAGATTGCACCAAATTTAAAACATGGTTTGAAAAGAAAGGTATATCAACCTCCTTTGTTTGTTATGAATCTAATAGGGATCATATTATTTATAACACATGGTGGGTTGATTATGGTTCTACAATCCATATTTCAAATACCTTGCAGGGTATGCAAAACCTACGGAAACCAGTGGGAAGTGAACAGAGCATCTATTCAGGAAGCAAGATGCGTTCACATGTTGAAGCTGTTGGAACATGCAATTTAATTTTCAACAGTGGTTTCATTTTGAATTTAGAAAAGACTTTCTATGTTCCTAGTTTTTCTAAGAACTTAATTTTAGTTTCCGGACTCGTACCTTTGTGATTTTTCTTTACTTTTTAAGATGTGAACTTTAGTTTATTTCATAAATCTGATCTTGTTGGAAATGTCACAATGTCTGACGGTCTTTTCTCAATGGATATACAAAATGATACCATTAATAATGTTATGCATATTCACACTGGTAGTAAAAGATGTGTTATAGATGAGAATTCTTCTACATTATGGCACTGGAGATTAGGTCATATCTCCATATAGAGAATTAAAAGATTAGTCAATGATAAAGTACTTAGTGCTTTAGACTTTACTGATTTCAATGCATGTTTTGATTGCATTAAGGGAAAGCAGACCAATGCATCTAAAACAGGTGCAAAGAGGAGTTCTGAGATATTAGAAATCATACATTAAGATATTTGTAGTCCGGCTATAGACTCAAACCGCCAAGATACTTTATCACCTTTATTGATGATTACTCACGATATATGTATCTCTACTTGCTTCAAAATAAACATGAAACATTAGATGCCGTTAAAGTTTTCAAAAGAGAAGTAGAGAAACAATGCGGTAAGCAAATTAAGATAGTGAGAACTGATAGGGGTGGAGAGTATTACGGTAGATATACTGAGGATGGACAAGCACCAGGTCCATTTGCTAGATTTCTTCAAGAACACGGTATTGTTACTCAATACACTATGTCTGGTTCTCCGGATCAAAATGGTGTGGCAGAAAGAAGAAATCAAACATTATTGGATATGGTGAGGAGTATGGGTAGCAACTATAAACTTCACGATTTCTTGTGGTCTGATTACTTGAGGGTATGCTTGAATTGTATGTCACCATGTTCATGCATCATGTTTTAATTAAAGTACGAAAATGTTTTACATGCATGGTTTATATTATGTAACCCAACTAAGTATTGAAGGTGAAATTGANAACATATTTTTGTTAAAATAAAAAGTTTAAAAAAAAAATAATAATAAGTATAAAGAAAGATGAGACGTTACAGTGAAACAGTTTCTCTCTAAAAATTTTGATATGAAAGACATGGGTGTGGCTTCTTATGTCATTGATATTAAGATTTATCGAGACAAATCTCGACGTTGTTTGGGACTGTCTCAAGAAGCTTATATCAATAAAGTTTTAGAGAGATATCAGATGAAAGATTGTTCACCTAGCGCTTCATGAAAACCAATGCCCGAAGAACGACTTTGAGAGAGACCAGATGAAGAACATTCTATATGTTTCGGTTGTTGGGAGCCTGATGTATGCTCAGGTCTGTACTAGACCTCACATTGCATTTGTTGTTGGGATGTTAGGACGAATCAGAGGAATCCTGGTAAAGACCACTGGACTGGTGCAAAGAAAGTGCTTTGGTACCTTCAAGGAACCAAAGACTACATGCTTACCTATAGACGGGCTGATAACTTAGATGTGATTAGCTACTCCGATTCGGACTTTGCTAGTTGTGTTGATTCTCTAAAATCAACATCAGGATACATTTTTATGTTTGCCAGTGAAGCTGTTTCTTAGAGGAGTGCAAAACAGGGCTTGACTGCCACATCCACTATGAAGGTCGAGTTTGTATCATGTTTTGAGGCTACTTCACATGGTGTATGGCTGAAGAGTTTTATTTCAGGGCCAGAATCGTGGATTCTATTCATAGGCCGTTGAAGATATATTGCGACAATTTAGCTGCAGTCTTTATGGCTAAGAATAACAAAAGCGTAGTCAAAATAAGCATATCGGCATTAAGTACTTAGCCATAAAAGAATGTGTTAAGGATGCCACAGTGGTCATCGAACACATTAGCACTGAATTAATAGTCGCCGATCTTTTAACTAAAGGCATGCAACGATGAAATTTAAGGATCATGTACTTAATATGAGACTTAGTTCTTCTATGTAAGTTTTCGTTATTGGAATGAATAATTATAACTCTTCTAATGATATTTCTCTATTTATAATATTGTGTACACATTCAGCTTGAGAAATATATTAAGGCATTAGGTCCTGAATAAACATAGGGTTTATTCATAAAGTTTATGGGTAAGAAAGAAGAAGTATAATGCATTGTGATACATATTCGATCATTCTCAAAATTACTTCAAGAGAATTCGTCGATATGATTCATGTGTTATTTTTCTTATTAAAGAAAGACCAAGTGGGAGAATGTTAGCAATTTATTGGTGCACATTTGTTTGTGCACATTCATCTAATTAATTGGTGCATTATTTCTTGATTAATATTTTCACTCTTTGGAATTCAAATTGTCAACCCAATTATGGTCTTGTACATGAAAGGTTTCTAAAACCATCAATTAAATTATGTACATTAAGATGACATTTAGTTTGTTCATGAATGAACATAAAATCACCCATTATTATGCACTTCTTCACATTCATAGTCTCTTGATGGAATGACCTATAAATAGGAGGTGAATTTGTTGTTTGAGGATCAATCTATTTTTCACCTATCTCATTGAGAAATACATCATCATTGAGAGATAGAAAAGATTAGTAGAGATCTTCAAGAGAGAAAGCGGCAATCTCGGTTTAATCATCAATGACCGGAGGTAACTTGATTCTTTTTCGCACTTGATCTAAATGCTTTGTTTTATTTTTTAGTAAGCATGTTAGATCGATTAATTATTTAATCTAACATACATCTCTTCCATCCTTTTCAGTGTATCAAACTCTGCATTTAACTTGCACACTCACATGTAGCAAACCACTTTGCCGACATAACCGTGTTGATATTTCACTCTAGCTCAAAATGCTCAAATTTTGACAGCAAAATTATTCAGTATTTAAGTACCAGGATCAAAAACAGATGAGAGCAGCTTGCCTTGATCACACCCTTTAACCCAATTTTTTAATCTTGCCAAAAAAAAGAAAGATTAAATCAATCCTGCAGAGAAGCATGTAAAGTTGTACGCCTTCTACAGAGGGAGTCATATTCCTTGTGTTTCTTATTGGCAACAAACCATGCAAGATCAGTGTCATTCTTGGTTAGTCAGTAACTTTCCAAGTTTTTATTCAAAAACTGTGCGTATAGAGTTTGTGTTACCAAGCAAAAATTTCACTTGTCCAATCTTATAAATGAAAATTCTGATTTTGGATGCAACTCAGCTTGATAATAAGAAGACTCATTCTCAATTCACGTGGTATATAATACTGGCAGAAACCATATCACTATTTGTACTCTTGAGATAATTACTCAAGACATTTGGATTTCTCAGATAAATAAAGAATAAATTGAATTACTCACAATCACATAGTATATCATATCGGCATAAAGTATATCACTATTCGTACTCTTGAAATAATTACTCGTGATATTTGGATTTCTAGGATAAATAAAAAGTAAATCGAAGTAATTCATTTTAATTGACATTTCAGTGTTTTCTGCAAATAGTGAAATCAACAATTATTCTAGCTAAGTGTTACGCCACCTATTATCCTTACTTATTCGAAAAGGGGTAAAAGGGAAATGTAGCACGAAATCATTTATTTACAACAAATTCACTTGGATCATTAGATTATTAGTTAATTTTTTAATTTGAAAAATGAGATAATTTAGGGATTTTTTTATCAGTTTGAATAAAAATCGTACGGGTACGGGGGAGATTAGATTAAATATGGAGTCATAATCTGTTTTTAGGCTTTATATATTGTAAAGTCTATAGACAATTGGACAGAAGGATCTCTTGAATTGGTATAAAAGTAATTTAATTTCTTTTCATAAATTGGCATTTGATGAAAAACATGACATACCTCATCATCGCCATCCTCTTTGTCTTTATTAGGCATGTGGCGCCTCCCTCTTTTCTAATAGGCAACTTCATGAGTCCAAAAGGTGTCTCCACATTGATATTTCCTTTCATGGTGTAACCAGTACATTTTCCTCTTATCATGTCCCAAAGTGCAGAGCCAAAGTCCTTAGGCCTAAATGTGATGGGTAAATTCATATAATTAATACCATTTCAATCTATTTTTGTTGAATCTTGAAGCTCTGTACCGCCAAGCTGGCCTCAGAAAGCCACATTTCGTAATCAAGTTGAGTTATACCCAACTCAAATTCATTCTTATTTTCTAATTTCAAATGAAGAACTGCAACAGTTTCTTCAAATGAGTGATATGTTAGATTGGTCGATTCTCAAATTGGATTTGAACTCAAACCAATCTAATAACTAATCTAAACTGAAAATATCTTAAAATTTTAAATTAATTTCAGTTCGAATTTAAATTTGGTTTCATAAATTCAAATGTCTAATATTAATTCAACTAAACCCAACTAAAATTCAATTAATCTTCATAAATTTTGAGTTTCATGTGTTAAACAACTCGATCTAGAAAGTCTCAAAATGAGTTGAAGATGAGTGAAGGAAATTGTGGCAAGAGCTGCTGTCAGAGAATGAAAGCGATGAAGCAAGGGAAAATGAGAGGTGTTGTGTCCTCTCCTTTGAACCATAGAGGAAGGGTTCTATGTATGAAGGTTTATAGAGATCAATCTGATTTCTTCATGAAGACCCATTAGTTAGAAAAAATGACATTGAAAGGGAAGAATGATTATTAAGGGGAAGACTGAATTAGCTCTTGCCGAGAGATTATGAGATTATGGCCTTTTATGTGATCTAGTAATCTGATGATGTCTGTCCAATTAAATAATAACATTCTCGCCTTCATCAAATTATTACTGTTTTATTTAGCAAAGGTAGGGAATTTTCCTATCTAAATATTTCTTAAATTGATGACCTAGTTCTGGCGTGTTTATATGTAAATTCCAGGATGTAATCTATTGGTTAAGATCATGATAGATCTGCTCTTCGTGTAAAAGTTTATGATCGGAGGGGGAACAATTAATAAAAGAGTATTTAAGTAAATTAATAAAGGAGGAGAGATATTATTAATAGTTGGAATTAGGGTCAGGGTCTTTAATCTGTTTTGGAGAGTTGTTAGTGTCGGCGCTGCTGCGGGGGGGTTCTGGGCAATCGGAGGTGAGGCAGAGAACGTTGTTCGCTGCTATTGATTTGCTCAGATTGATCTGTTTTCGGCAGTGAGAGTCTTTCTTTTGGTTTTGTTGCTGTTTCGTTGTTGTCTATCTGGATTTTCAGAGCTATTTTGCGGGGTTTCTTTGACTCAGCTTCTCAGTAAAAATGTTTTCTTTTATCTATCGTTGGTGTTGATTCTTGGGTTGTGACAGATTATTGTTCTTGTATTTTCTTCCATATCCAGTTGTTTAGTTTATTTTGAGATTCTGTTAGCTACTTTGATATACTGTTGTGTTCAGATTTAAATTCTCAGACGGAAAATTGAAGACTCTGAATACACTACTGTTCTTGTCCTTATCTCTCAGCAATGATTAGTATTGGGACTTGAGAGTTTGCTTCTTAGATAGGCTCCTTAAACAATACAAGCATGAATGTGGTACTTTTGGAGGATAAAATTAATTATGATAAAATAGATCTTCAAGGGTAGTGGTTTTCCAACTCTCATCAAGATAAAGATCTTCAATCAATTGATTTTAAAGAAGTCTCTCCCAATTATGTTCCAGTTGAAGCTTGTCTTCAATTCTGAAGCATTATCTTGATGTTATTTTTTTATTAAAATGCGTGTCCTAATCTACTCTCTCATCAACTGAACCATCTGTTTCTAACATAACATTCTTAAATTTATAGGGACCAAGAATGAAATGAGAGTTTTTTTTTCTGAAGAAATTCTCTTCAAGATAAAACTATTTCATTAGGATATTTCAGATATGACTCCTTAAATCAATCGACAGTTAAATTCCTGATTTAATGCCCTTATATCGTACATTATCTTTATTTTAGAAAGCATTCTCCTGCCTCATTCGATCACTTATCATTATGGGTTAGTCTTATTCCTTATTCGATCTGATATTTCAGGAAAGTTTTCATTCTTGTCTCATTTAATGCAATATTTAAAATGCATTATTTTAGGACGTTTGTTGTTATGCAGAGATGCTACTCAGAACTATTTTTGTTGTTTGTAATGTCTAGTTTTCCATTTTTATCGTCTCTCGGCATGATTTTAACTCATCAAGTTCTGCTCTTTTGAGACATATGGTGGGTGTATTTTGTGTTAAAGTTGATTTGCGTTGTGCATCATATAACTTTTGAACTTCTATCCTCCACGCTGAAACTTTTGAAGCTTTTGGCTATGGCGGAAAAGAGCACCAGAAAGAGGCCCAACATCTTGATTACTGGAACTCCAGGCACTGGCAAGACGACGACCTCGTCTGCTCTCGCGGAAGCGACTCAGCTTCGCCATATCGCCATCGGAGACCTCGTCAAGGAGAAGAACCTGCACGACGGTTGGGACGACGAGCTTCAATGTTACATTATTAACGAGGATCTGGTACATATCTTATTAATTCGCAATCAAATCATTTTGTCATTGCTAAATTTGTTTTTGTTTGATCACATAATAGTCCATGAATGCTGGATGTTTGATTCCTCCAACTAATTGACTGCTAGTACTTACGGTTGTTCTGTAATGGTATGAAAATTGCTTTATTTTTCTCCTAAAAATAATAACTAAGAAATATTTGTGATAACCATTAGAGCAGATGAAACTGCTGTTATTATTGATGGTCATTATATAGTAGAAAGTCAAATAGTGTTGGTTTTGTATTTTCAAGCTTATTTAGAAATTCAAAATGAATACATCTTTATCGTTTCTAATGGAGCCTGAAGGGTATATAAATTTTGTATTTCTCTATGCTAATCATTAATTATTTCGGAAGTCATTGATTCATTAATTATGTCGACTTTGGAGCTCAAATTTCCCGGCGTGACTTCATCTAAATTGCTTTTTCTCAGTTGCCGCTCGTTACCTGCCTTAAACTTCTATCAAACTATTTCTGCCTAAATAAGGATTCACTTTACTAACATTCCATCTCATGAATATTTCATTTAGGTATGTGATGAAATTGAGGATCTAATGGAAGAAGGGGGGAACATTGTAGACTACCACGGTTGTGATTTCTTCCCTGAGAGATGGTTTGACTGCGTAGTTGTTCTCCAGGCCGATAACTCCGTCTTGTATGATCGCTTGGCAACAAGGTAGACAAGAACATAGTCTGAGCTCACCCAAGTGATCTTTTAGTTTTATATACTTCTCTCAAAATCGCCATTTTTATGGTGCAGAGGGTACACAGAGAAGAAGCTTTCCAACAACATAGAATGTGAAATCTTTCAAGTTCTGCTGGAGGAGGCCAAAGAAAATTATCAAGAGGACATTGTGATGGCACTAAGAAGCGACAATGTAGACGACATCGCCAGAAATGTCAATACTTTGACAGAATGCGTGAGAAGTTGGCAGCCTTCTCCATCCTGATCACAATCTGGCCACTGGGGTGAATGAGCTAAGTATAATTTACTGCAATCTATCGTGTTTGTTATTTATGAGGATTTCATTGTAGGTGCATGAACTTTCTTGGTTGGTTAAGGAATGAATATTGCATTATTATTTATCTCTAAATGTACTTACTCATGCATTAGACTATGATTGACACAATTACTATTATATTTTGTATTTTGTTCGCTTAATCGACCAATCTGTATTTGACACCAAAGCGAAGATGCCTGAGAAGAAAAATAAGAGAGTAAATATGATATGATCCAAACTATAAATTGTAGCACAACTAACTTATGTCAATTCTCACTTATGACTTTTTTATGTGCTATTTTATAGGTTAATGTACAAATTAGATGTTAAAAGCAAAGGTAATTTTTAAATTATATTTTTATTTAATATGTTAATGTGTCAAATCTTAATAGTACAGTAAATAAAATAAATAATTATTTATGTTTTAATATATTTGTTCGTAAATTGAATCGGTAAATAGTTCAATCTCAATGTAATCTAAATATAATCTATTTTGAAACCTCTATTGAAAAATATAATAATTTTCTTTTTTTCTGCCTATCACAAAAGACTTGATAATTAATTTACTTTTTCCAAGATTATTACAAAATACAAAACATACAAACCCAATGTATACATGTGATAAAACTTAGTCCCGATTCTACAATAGACACCACCCTCAGCCTAACTCCAACGTATTTCAAGTCCTCGCAAGTTGGAGATTTATCCAAACCGATTTATCCAAAAAGACTAATAAAATTGCACTTTACCCACAATGGTAGTAGGAGTAATTTCAACAAGACTTGCCTTACCCTCTGAAATCAACTGAGGCAACGAGTTGGCTTCTTTTGCTCCCACTCCATCTTCTGTCCAAATGGTAACATGGGGCCATGAATTTTTGGATACTATTCTTTCACCTTCAATCGAGCCTATCTCAACTTCAAACGCTGCCATATTTTTTGAGAAGAGCAGAGCGGTCAGCTTAACTGGAACGTCGTGGTTCACAAATACTCCGTAGTCTGCCACGGCTTTGATGCCGTGGCCTCGCTTGTGTGCAAGAGTGACGTGACTTTGCTTCACCTTGTTTTCCAAATTCTTGTTCTTGAGAAAAGCTTCAATCTTTGAATTCCCACGTGCTAACTGCACATGAACTGATATTAATCAAACCTGAAGAAAATGCATCTATCTGCCTTCTATTTAGGATTATTGGTATGAAGGAACCCAAGTAAATTTGAAGAATAAGAATTAAACAAAAAAGGAATTCAGAATAGTGGTAGAATGTGAAATTCTAGAACCTCTAAAGGCTATTTTCAGTGCGTTTAAATAGTTCTAGGTTTATGGAACAAGGAAAATAAACCATTCAGTAACACTATCATATGATTTCACTTACGTTCACGAGCAGTTTTTGAATATCTGAAGCAGGGAGACTGACAGCAGCAAAAACGATATTCCCAAACTTCCTTTCTTCAGTTTTTGGTGTTACATAATCACCCTTTGCAATTCGTCTTACTTGTTCCAAAACCTCATGAACTGCGGACTCGAATGGAACCTGAAATTGACATTCATTGAAATTAGAAACAGAAGGGCAAGATAATGCCATTGATATAAAAGAAATAAGGATGTCATGTATAACTCAATAGCAGGAAAAAAAATACCTGAATCGATTTTAAATATTCGGAATTGCTCTTTAACAATTCTCTCACTTCCTTCTCCCACTTAGCCCACTCCTTTGCATATGTACCCTTCGAAGACTCTAATCTGCGGAGAGATGCAAATTCAAGAAGTTAGCCTGGAGAGTGTGCCTGCTGCAGGCAAATAAAAGCAGAATAGGGGCCACGAAGCAAATCTGGAAAACTAAATTTAATTGAGGATGCATCAATAGCTGGATGTAACCTTCAGATCATGAATGAGGAAAATTAAACAAGTTTTTCTAAGTTTTACATTCAAACGGTGAAACCCTTTCACAAAAAGATGTTTTGGAGCTGATTTATATTATGTAAAAATATTCTACGAAAAGAGCTGATTATTTTGGAACAGGCAGGAGGGGAGAAGAACAACAATATATCAAAAATATAATCATTTAAACAAATAGTTAACTTGTTGAAGATATTTAACCACGCAAAATTAGTTTAGTTTAAACTAAATTTCATGAGAGGTTCTCCCCACGCGAGCGCTCAACGCAGGAGGCAACAACTTCAGAAAATAAGGAATATATACAAGACAAACAATCAATCAACAAAAATATGTTTATAACATGTATGTTGGTTAAGGTGGATCACTAACCGTCCATGTCTGTTAGTATGAAGATTGAACAGACTAATACCCTCCTCCAAAACTGACTTGACAGTGTTAGGTAGCGGACTCCTGCAAGGAAAAAGTAAAAAAAAAAGAACGACATTATTGTACCTAAAGTGCAAAATGAAAGACCAATACGTTACACATTGTTCTGTATGAGATATTTTTCATCCGCAACTGACTTGACAAAGCCAGAGAGTGCCTTCTTTAGGGAATTTAATGGATTAAAAAAGCGGGAAAACTTAGTTTAAGCACCTATCAGGTTTAAGTAATGGCATCTTGATGAGAGATCCGAAACGCTCAATAAGCTCACTCTCAAAATCCTTACGACTCTGTAAATATGAGAAATAAATTAGTGAGATGATGATATATTGTATGTGATTGTGTGTGTGTACCTATATATATATTCGTTGTAGACATGATGAAAAAATATCATGCCTTGCCATCATATAGGTGGTAAAACATCAGCAGCACATATCCCGCATTAGGAGATGCTTCGTCGAGATTTCCCTTTCAAAACAAAATTTTCAAAACAATCTCATGTTTTCTTTCTTGGGACTATATATTACACAACATCTGCAATGAAATCGACAAAATTGCCCATACCGGATGATTAACTCTTTCAAGCACACGAATCATGAAAACTGCTAATGCGTCAATAGAAAAGGGGTTTGAGTCAGTGCCTGCACATTTAGAAACAATAGTTTAGGAATTCAGAAGGGAAAAAACAATCAGAACAAACAATAATGTAGGTAAATGAGCCAATGTAAAATCATTGGCAAATATGCAAATAACTTTTGATACACAATCACCAGAACAAGAATGTTTTTGTTTAACGAGTTTACTTCAGCAAGCATTCTTTAGAAGTATATCCCATATGATCAAGGTGGTCACAAAGAAGATGATTGAATGGCGTAGCCAATTAAAAAAAGCATAGCCGAGAAAACTGAATAAACGCAAAGGAACTATGATCCACCAACCCCTTGGAAAGTTAAAGAAAACTAAAGAACTTAGCCATGCAAACCTTCCGAATCAGGTACAACTGGAACTGCAGTGGCTTTGGTGCTACGGCACATGTCTTCAATCTGCAAAATTGAGCAGTTATTATTCCCCTTAACAACATTTGTTTTTTCAGAAAAACAGACTTCATTAGTAAATTTTTCAAATCAAAATCTAGTAGATATATTGTATTAAAAGAAAGAATGAACAAGTATGGGAGTAAACATTCCTCCATTGGAAAGCTTTACACAAAGTTACATGATGCTAAACAATTTTTTATTGCATGCCTAATCTACTAACAGGTTAGCCAGTTGACAACACACAAGACGCTCAATGCACTCTTTGACATGCAGAATCATGATTGAGTATGCATGTCATCATACAATGTTATCAAACCCATGTTTGTTCGTCATTCTTATTGCCAGCTCAACCAATTACAATAATTTGGTGCAGACATAATGAACATTACCTGTCTCCAAACCTTTTCATTAGGAGCATTTTTATCTGCAAGCATTATTGAATATGGGTTTTTCCGGCGTTCATCAGCTACCTTCTGCCAATATTTTCCTGTAAAAGAAAACATAACCAAATTATACTTACGGAACTCAATGACAAAGAAAGCTAAGGACATGTCAATAAACATGGAGATATGAAGAAAAGAAGAGCTCTGAAATACTAAATAGTTATATAATAAATCATGTGCTTAGGAGACAGATATCAGAGTTGATGAAACCACAATCACTTGCAGTCAACTACCATTTATTACTCTCACCAACTCGCATGGTGGTTTTACAATAAAAACATCAAGAAGGACAACTTGATATTTCAAGAGAGTCTACCAGTCTAACCCAATTTATTCGAGTAGGCTATTACGAAAGTCTTATGGAATTATATATGAGACCTCATTTTCATATAAATGATCAACAGATATCAAAGTAGTAAATATGACTTCAAAAAATAATGCATGATGCATAAACTGTTATAGCCATCCATAATTATCAAACACAAATTGCATTTATTACACTCTTAACTCATCAATAGTAAGAAATCGCTTGCAATTTGATAGACAATGTTTAAGAGTATATTATTCTTCATAAATTGTTAGTCTGATTCTGGGAGAAATCGGTCTGGTACATTCTGATGTCTTTTTAATAAACTATCTTGTAGAAAATATATAATACTCGAGCCACATCCGAGGGGATGAGCTATGATATTATGAAGTACTTTTACCAAACATTGGCATAAAAAAACTAAACCCTTCAATCTTTTTTCTTCTTCTTATTTTCATAGTGATCAAGAAAGTAAAAATGATTTGATTTGACTAAAGACATCATAGTTCCTGAAGTTACATGATGTTCAACTAATTCATACGTGATAGATGATTGTAGGGATCAATTGATGCCAATTGTACCCTAAAGTTAGGGAAATTGTGTTGAATGATATAAATGTAATGACTTTAGCAGAAGCTTGAGTTTTGATTGAAACCAAATCGAATTATTCTTAAAATATATCTTACCTTTGATCAGGTCACCCATAAGACTATGAACTGGACGATCATCTCCAAGTCCACCCGGGGCATTGAGTAACTCCTTGCAAAGCGCTGATTTTGCGCAGCCAGGAAGTCCTGTAAGTGCCAATAAAAAGAGGAACTGCATTAATGGTCTGAATCGCTAGCATGTAAAAATATTCAAATACCAAATACAAAGAAATGCACCAACTAAACATACAAGTACAAACCCTCCCCAAAACACTTAAAATCCAAGCAAAGTAGCAAAGAGGTTGAAGAATATGTCTAGTAAAATAGACCATCAACAAGTAATTGTTCCCCACTTATCAAATCCAAAGAACACCTTATAACTCCAAGTTCTAAGATAGAAAAACAACATAAGTGTGTGCATCCAGTTGAGAATTCTTATCCATCCAATTAGGTTTTTTGTGATGTTGTAATGAATTTTGGGATAAGATCATTTTCATGCGCAGTTTAAGCACTTATCAATTCTTTGTTGTCTCTTGTGGTTGAAAACGGCAGGGTCGTATTTTTCCTTCGGTGACGATATTTTTCCTCCCTTGAAAATAGCAACCCTCATTATGGCCATGATATAAAATGTTATCCAAAAAATTTTACCACATGAGTTATAAATTAAAAAATCCGTTTTAGATATAATAACTGAGATACTGAAAATTTAACATAGAAGGCTTTCATATCAAATCAATCCATTAAAAAAACTGTTATTACCTGGGAAAAATACTAGTAAACCTTGCAATTTTGGAACAATGTCCATGACTGAGGGGGTAAGGCTTGATGGTGCAACCTCCTCCTCAATATTTAGGTCACCAACTTCATCTTTTTCGTCCTCAAGATTCACTAAGAAATCCTCAGTTCTGACCATGTTACCAGCAAATCCAATAAGAATTTTATTCTGCAAACTGCGTTTTGCATATTGTTCAAGAAAAGGTTCGGCTTCACTAAGGTAGGTTGCTGACGAAAGTAGTTTGTTTTCGCACTTCTTTCGTATGTACACAGCCCTTGACAAAGAGTAAAAAGCATACCAATATCACTAGATTACTTCATCTAAGAATTAGTTCAATTCAAGTAAAAATACCATTCGTCAAGCATCTTGCTGAGCTCCATCTGCTTTGCTGATGAAGTGCCCCATAATTTCATTTGCCTGGAGTTTCAAAACAAAGATCGGAATGCTCACCAAAGAAGTAGAATGAACCAAAACTATCAAAACTTTTTTACCACATATGTGTGCATGCGCCATGTGCCGCGTAACTATTCCAAAGATTCTATGATAATTTCATTCTAGAATTAAATCAAGAGTGGAACAAAAACTTAAACATGGTAGTTCAAGCCAGTTATAATTCAAATAAGCTCATAAAACTTCATTCTCAGTCATTAAACTTCCTTCTCAGTAATTAAACTTCCTTCTCAGTCATTAAACGGGTAAGAATAAAAGAACTAATGATTGAAACAATATAATCCTATTCACAAAATACCTACCATGTCGTACAATGTAACTTACTAAACCAAATGCAAAATCTTACCTCAAATAATAAGCCTTGTATGCAGCTGGACTCTCTTTAAAAAGAATAGATAAGCCATTCCGAATGAGAAAGGTTCGTATCTGCAGGCAATGACATGAAAAGTTAATGGTTTCTGACAGAACGTGAAGTCAGTAAATGTGGCTTGCATAACATTATCTCAAGATAGAGATTGCTGAGCAGGAACCTGAACTAAGCTTTCTAATAGAAGCTAACAAAGAATAGAAATTCATTTCAATCATAAAATCATTAAAGGAGTCAAGACCTTGACAAATATTTAAAGCATACTAATAAAAGGCTAAACAATCCATTTATTCTAGTAACTCCTACAACACGATTCTTGCATCTTGGTTCACAATATATTTAAGAATTGAAAACATTAAACCCTAAATGGAATCCAAAATGTCATGGAAGTTAGAGAAGTTAGCCGTCCTAGAGATGGCAACCTTGCAACCATATGCAAAGAACAACAATTTTGGCTAATCATTTATTCGATAACACACACTAAAACAACTAGTGAGAGTTGAACTCACAATCTCTACTGCTTTACTTTTTTGTATGCAATTAAAAAGTAAGATTTGAGAAAAGCTAGGTTCTAGAGAAGTGAAAAATCTACTTAGTGATTACATGACACCGTCAAATCAATGATGCCGCACCCCAACAAGGTCCACACAAGAGCTAAAGAAACTTTACTCATATTTTAGTCGAGTTTTTTTCGAACATGCTATGTCGTAAGCAAATAATTACAGATTAAGCTTTATTATTATACAATTGTTGGAAACCAAATCTAGTAAGACCTTATAAGTAAGAAACTTCAATTTGATCATCAGATTTGCATCTTCGTGAGCAAAATCCACTTTTCCTAAGGCATCGTTAATTTCATTTTCCATGGAATCATTGTTTTTGAGGATTTCAGCAGCCTTTTCTTTTGTTGCCTTGAATAAATTAAGGTCAACAAAAAAACCTAGGCAAACAAAAGCATCACTAATTCTTATCAAAGAGGGAAAAAAGAGAAGACAAGCATCGACATTAAATCCTGTTACACGAGATAACTTCATAAAGACAGTATGAGAACATATCTTATTAGAAGCATCAAATGCCAAAAATTTTTATAGGGGCCTCTGATAAGCAGTAAAAAAGTGCATGTCATTCTTATATGATAATTTTCACACGCACTTAATGGAAGGTCATCAACTGTCTCGGGATCTATTATGAGATACGATATTCAATATGACCATCCACCGAGACAAATGGGCCAACTTAACATGTGGATGCATTGATAACACAAAATTAGTATGCATTGAAAGAGCTAATCTCTAAGTTGGAATTGCTGAAGGAAGATTTTAAAGTATGTGGATTGATTAGGATTGAGAAGGCTAAAAATTTGGATTGACGAAGATGGTACAGGGGTGAGATATTGTTGCACAAAATTCTAGCAGAACAAGACTGCAAGAATGTTGCATTGAAAGGTAAAATAATGCGAAGATACTTACCTCGATAAAGAGGCCATAAGTCTGGCTTGTATCTGACATGCCAATATACATATACCATGTCAGTACATACTATTAAAAAAATAATCAAGTCAAATTGAAGGAATTGAACTTAAAATGTAGAAAAAATGAAAACAACGAAATTAAAACAACCGCATCTCTTTTTGATATCGCCTAAAACCAGAATCGCTATGAACATGAATCACCATCTTATAGAAAAGATCGTCACTTGCTGCAGAATCATATTGGTGGAAGTTGTAATAACATTTAAAGGCCACAGGGAAACGTTTTTCCTTCATTAAACGAATAATTTCCTGATTCAACAAAACTATTTTTACTAATGATGAAGTGACTTAAAAAAATTGCAACTTTCTATCTTACACAAGAAGATAAAAATATATTTACATGAGTTAAATGACGATGTATCTGTACCTATAACTATAAAGTTAGATAGATTACCTGTAACTTCATGGTAGAAAAATCTGCTGGATGAGCTTGCAACACTTTTGATAGAACAGATTTATTGTCTGCTGTTCTGGAATGGGTATCACCAGCCTCATTCCCAAACCAGTCAGAATGATCGGGGCAAAAAGATGAACCAACATTCCGAAGAAGTGCTTTTATTTGCTGCAAAAATAATTTAGCCAGAACTAATAATGAGTGCACTGCGTCCAACAGTTGAGATCCTCACATCCACTTAAATTCAAAGGGAAACATCAAGATTTAGAAATATTAAACAACCTGTTTTTCATCTGTTTGATTTGCAGCACAAATTTCCCTTAGGTTTGGTCCTAAATCAACCTCATCTGCAACAAAAATATATTATTATCTAGCAACTACTTGTACGGCTATTAATATCAACCATCCATACATATTAGAAAAGTAAATAATACAAGGGTAAAGTGCATTTTTACTCCTGTTATCAATCCGCTCACCTCTTTCCACTGGTGGAGGGGGGAATTTCTTCAATATTTCCTCAATGTGGTTTGAGCTATCACGACTAACAATTCGAGCCACAAGACCCTCCAAGATTTCTCCTTGCACCTCTATATGATCCTTTGAACCTGTGCCGAAGAAACATTATACACTTGATTAGGAACATAAGTCAACTTCCCCTTCTTTTCTCTAAGTAGAACTTAGAAGTAGTAGTAAATCCTTTGCTTAGTGCTTTATGCCACCCATCCCATCCATGATTTTAAAACCTTACCAAATGTTATTCTAAAAGCAAATTACGAGTTTTAACTAACAACAATTTCCTATGTTCACAATTCTATAAAAAGAAATAAAAAACCCAAGCATCGCTTGGTTGACAACTCTCACCTGGTACAGATATATCTGCAACTTCATCCAGCGCCTTACACACAGACGTTGTTGTTCCTTCTTCACACAGTGCATCATAAGCAGCAAAAAATGAAGATACTGATTTCCTTAAATTTAGAGAATAAATATCAGAGGCTTATTTTTTCCTTCTTGTAACAAAGAATTTACATCAAGAAGATGGTGTTAAGAATTTTATAAATATTTAAAAAAATATAACAGTCAAGACGCACAAATATCATTCGGGTAGATAAATGCAAGATGACCATGAAAACCTAAAGTTTCAATGATGATTGAGTATTTTATGCTTTTAAGCCGGATAAATGCAAGCATACAGCATGCTATTCACAGCTACACAATGCTAATATACTGAAAATATTCAGGCAATAATCATATCTTTCTTATAATGAGAACAACATGAAGGTAATAACAGATGAGCCAGAAACATCTCAATCCTTGTAATTAATATGCGCCTCAGCTACCAATTAAAGTTTACTTGAAAAATTGAGAGGTAAACGTCCTTCATAATATGATGGCA
>QAOC01040963.1:87630-145139 GCA_003255005.1 Begonia fuchsioides | reverse complement strand
TACTCAGAATTATCAGACAAGTTTAGAAAATTTACCTCAAGAACTTTATTGAATTCTACTTGTTTTTTTACTCCCTCAGCTCCCCATGCCTCACGAAACACCCTTCCAAGAACAAAAACTCCAACAGCAGTGTATCTGCAACCTTATATTAATGTTAACAAAACAAGATATTGACAATTAATGAGGTTAAAATAGACAAATAACTACAATTATATCATGATCATGTAATAAAAGTTATATTAGTAGATTGTTTTATTTTCCTGTCAAAAGATTCTTTTTTATAAACTTTATTATCAAGTACCAGAAGATATGACTAGCAAAAAAATTGAAATTCATATAAGTGGAATGCATATGCCTTTCTTAGAAGTAATTGATCAAAAGTAATCATTCACAATGGGCAAAATCCATAGAATAGCATGCATTGAGAAAACCTAATACAGTTCGGATAGATAAAGCAAGCGAGTGAGGCATGGATGAACAATCTTTTTACAGTTACAAATCAATACGTACATATTCCCAAAACTGTTTTTGGCATATGCTCCACCTTTATGACCAGCGTACATAAAGAGGGACCCAGAATGCTTAAGTGAAACCTGCACAATATTTGTTCATCCCGAAATTGATAGATCGAGAAAAAAATATTCATTATTAAACAAGGGAATACAAGAGAAATTTATCATTCAAAGAGTGAGAACCACGTGGGGGACGAATATTTTTATACCTCTAATGTAGCCAAGCCTTTAGCCAGAATTTCTATCATTCTTGTCCTAGTCTGCAAAGTCAAAACCAGGGGCAGTGTTCAAACAATGTAATGCCCCTCGGGAATCATGATACATGTATGCACATGCTAGAATTTGGATTTGAGAAAATGAATAAGAATTCACACCCTCTCTCAACAGAATTGAAATTCCTTTTGCAAAGACTTGAAAAAATTGGTTCCAAAGTATATATTAAGAACATTAAAAATCGTCAAAGAAGCAAATACCTCCTGATCTGATTTCTCATTTTCAAATTTGGGATAGAAAGTGGCTCGTATTTTGGCCTGTACAAATGTAGAGTTGTCCACGTCAAAATTGTCCAACACATTACCCTTGAATAAACTGCTCAGCCCTGTGCCACTACTTGATGCAAACATAGTTCCAAATACAGTCCCCTGAATCTCTGCAGCTGCTTCCTTGAAGTCAGTTCAAATTCTAAGGATGTAAAACATATGGATGCACAATACATGAAACAACAAATATTACACCCTATGCACAATACATTCAATTCATCAGTACTAATTCATGAAAACAGATTCAAATAACCTTGGAAAATCATTTAGGTAATTGTCTTGTACCTATAATACATTTTTTTGTAATTCTGGGAAATTCTAAATGGATATTAGAGAATATTATTTAAAATGCCAAAAAAACTCATAAAGAACAGATCTATAGGTCATTAAGCTCGATTGACGATATAACCCAACTTTAATAGACCGATGACGGCAGGGCTTAAAATGTCAATGTAATGGAACCGAGTAGAGAAGAATGTTTCACACATGTAAGGTTGTAGGCCAATTATAGAGTTTACAAGCAAAAAGATCCAATCTAGAAAAGAAAATTTCAAATACAATCAGATATTGATGAAACCCATTCAATAGACATGAATTCAAAGTAAATCCTAACATTAAGGCACAAAACAAGTGAACTCGGATCCTATCTTGGAAAACCGTCAAAATTGTTTTCTTAAAAAGTTTTATCCTTTTAAAAACTCTTTCTCAAGCCTCAAGTTGTTCAAAGATGTCTTACATTCTAAGCTTGTATGTAAGATTATTAAATTGCCAATTTAGCCTTTTTATAATTTCATTAATCATTTGTTTGTCTGAGGGCAAGAATACAGAAGTCCATTCTATCTTTTCTCTTGAACGAAATATTTAGTAAATAAATATAAAAAACAATATTAAACTAGTCTAAAATCAAGCATTGAAACGGTGATCTCAGATTCAATTAAGAGAAAAACCTTCAAGATCCTTCACTAAAAAAAATTATCCTTCTCAACTCACTCCATCACGCAGTCTGAAGATGCATTGCCTTCTTCAGCGTTTTTGCTAGCATATCAACAGCCAATCATTTGAAAGAACGCAAATAATACATGTGCCTATTCCTAGCATGTCTTCAATGACGTGTTAATTAACTTTGACATGTAAACTTCTACCTCCTTAGATACAGTGCTTATGTAATTTTAATCCCTGACTTTCTATTAGTAGAAGATTGATGATGACATCCTCCAAAAGTTTCCAAAGCTATACAAACTCACATAAGGAAAGACGTGAAGCAACCCATGCATATATTTTTGGGTATTCACTTCCATGCTTTAATGTAAATTGTATAATCACTAATCCTAGCTCGTGTTAACCCATCTACAGCTTAGACTTCTTTTGGCTCTTAATAACTCAAAGTTTTCCCAAAAGTTGTTTTTCACTAAAACTTTTTATTTTACATCAATCACATACCACCATTCAATGTTGTAAGAACATCCTCAACATTTGAATGGCTAGTAGTAAAAGCTTTATGCTTTCTAAAATAAAGATAATGTACGATATAAGGGCATTAAATCAGGAATTTAACTGTCGATTGATTTAAGGAGTCATATCTGAAATATCCTAATGAAATAGTTTTATCTTGAAGAGAATTTCTTCAGAAAAAAAAACTCTCATTTCATTCTTGGTCCCTATAAATTTAAGAATGTTATGTTAGAAACAGATGGTTCAGTTGATGAGAGAGTAGATTAGGACACGCATTTTAATAAAAAAATAACATCAAGATAATGCTTCAGAATTGAAGACAAACTTCAACTGGAACATAATTGGGTGAGACTTCTTTAAAATCAATTGATTGAAGATCTTTATCTTGATGAGAGTTGGAAAACCACTACCCTTGAAGATCTATTTTATCATAATTAATTTTATCCTCCAAAAGTACCACATTCATGCTTGTATTGTTTAAGGAGCCTATCTAAGAGGCAAACTCTCAAGTCCCAATACTAATCATTGCTGAGAGATAAGGACAAGAACAGTAGTGTATTCAGAGTCTTCAATTTTCCGTCTGAGAATTTAAATCTGAACACAACAGTATATCAAAGTAGCTAACAGAATCTCAAAATAAACTAAACAACTGGATATGGAAGAAAATACAAGAACAATAATCTGTCACAACCCAAGAATCAACACCAACGATAGATAAAAGAAAACATTTTTACTGAGAAGCTGAGTCAAAGAAACCCCGCAAAATAGCTCTGAAAATCCAGATAGACAACAACGAAACAGCAACAAAACCAAAAGAAAGACTCTCACTGCCGAAAACAGATCAATCTGAGCAAATCAATAGCAGCGAACAACGTTCTCTGCCTCACCTCCGATTGCCCAGAACCCCCCAGCAGCGCCGACACTAACAACTCTCCAAAACAGATTAAAGACCCCGACCCTAATTCCAATTATTAATAATATCTCTCCTCCTTTAATTTAAGTAATACTTAGATAAGAAAATTCCCTACCTTTGCTAAATAAAACAGTAATAATTTGATGAAGGCGAGAATGTTATTATTTAATTGGAAAGACATCATCAGATTACTAGATCACATAAAAGGCCATAATCTCATAATCTCTTGGCAAGAGCTAATTCAGTCTTCCCCTTAATAATCAGTCTTCCCTTTCAATGTCACTTTTTCTAAACAAGGGGTCTTCATGAAGAAATCAGTTGGATCTCTATAAACCTTCATACATAGAACCCTTCCTCTAGTTCAAAGGAGAGGACACAACACCTCTCATTTTCCCTTGCTTCATCGCCTTTCATTCTCTGACAGCAGCTCTTGCCACAATTTCCTTCACTCATCATCAACTCATTTTGAGACTTTCTAGATCGAGTTGTTTAACACATCAAACTTAAAATTTATGAAGATTAATTGAATTTTAGTTGGGTTTAGTTGAATTAATATTAGACATGTTTGAATTTATGAAACCAAATTTAAATTCGAAATGAAATTAATTTAAAATTTTAAGTTATTTTCCGTTTTGATTATTTATCAGATTGGTTTGAATTCAAATCCAATTTGAGAATCGACCAATCTAACATATCACTTGCTTAAATAGTAAATTTACATTATGAGCTATGAAGATAGTCATAACAGATATCTTAAATTTTTAAAATCGTTGATGAACGCTTTGATAATAAATATTTTATCGAAAAATAAAAAAATATAATGATAAAATTATATTTTTATTTAAAAACATGTAACTTCATAAAAAAAGAGATTTTTTTTTAATTTATAATAATATTTTTATTGTTATTTATTAATGATATTGAATTAAAAATTGATATTGACTTTATGCTTTTTAGTAGTTAATTAATAATTGCGAGTCTGGCACCTGTCTAGTTCCATCTTCAGAAATTCATAAACCTTCTTCCGCTCTCCTACCTCTGCCCTGCTGCTCCCCCGCAGAGCTACTGTCTTGTTTCAGGTATTCCACTTTTTTTTCCTTCTACTTCATATCTGATCTTTCAATGACCTTATCAGTTCATCTTCCGTTTTCATCGCTTCGCTCTCTGTCTGCTTTGACTTCGCTCTGTGTCTGCTTTGACTTTTCTCCACATCCGTCTACTTTGACTTTTCTTCATTTGAAATTAGAAAATAAGAATGAATTTGAGTTGGGTATAACTCAACTTGATTACGAAATGTGGCTTTCTGAGGTCAGCATTGGCGGTGCAGAGCTTCAAAGATTCAACAAAAATATATGGAAATGGTATTAATTATATGAATTTACCCATCACATTTAGGCCTAAGGACTTTGGCTCTGCACTTTGGGAGATGATCAGAGGAAAAGGTACTGGTTACGCCATGAAAGGAAATATCAACGTGGAGACACCTTTTTATCCATGAAGTTGCCTATTAGCAAATAGGGGGGCACCACACGCCTGGAAAAGAACAAAGAGGATGGTGATAATGAGGTATGTCATATTTTTCATCAAATGCCGATTAAAGAAAAGAAATTAAATTACTTTTATACCAATTCAAGAGAGCCTTCTGTCTAATAGTCTATAGACTTTACAATATTCAAAGCCTAAAAACAGATTATGACTCCATATTTAATCTTAATCTCCCACTGTACAATTTTTATTCAAACTGATAATAAATCCCTAAATTATCTCATTTTTTCAAACTAAAAAAAAAACTAATAATCTAATGATCTAAGTGAATTTGTTGTAACGAAATGATTTCGTGCTACATTTCCCTTTTACCCCTTTTTGAATAAGTGAGGATAATATGTGGCGTAACACTTAGCTAGAATAATGATAAGACCCTAAACCAAGCTTAGCACATGAAGCTTTTGTAATTGTGCTATCTTTTGTTGTTGTGTTGTTTTGGAGGCCTTGTTTCCAATGGGTTGGGAGGCTGTGGATTAGGGATAGTGTGTTAAAGGGGGAGAACTGTGAAGGGAGGGGACATCGGGAAATTAGGTTTGAATGCGTCCGTTCATGAGGCATTTTTTCCCAATTTGCTAGCCGTTGTTGCTGAAGAATCCGAAGGAAGACGGTGTGGTTTTCTTTCGTTGCTGTTTTTCTCGTTTGATTTCGGAAAATGGAGGGGGCTCTATCAATTAAGTGGAAGGGGCTCTATCAACTTGGTAATGTATAACGTCGTAGCTAGTCTTCAAATTCCAAGTTCTTGAACTCCTCTGCAAGTGTATTCTCTCGTTGTTGGTCCCTCGTGACTGCGTCGTTCCAGTTCTTCATGCAAATAGTGCTACCACAAGCTCCGGTGTCAGACTTCCTCGTCGATCCTCGTACACGCGTCAACCTGCACTAAAAGCCGACCCTGAAGCTACAGTTGAGACAAAGGGTGTTAGTAAATCCCGTGTCATGTTCGAGAGCATGGGATACATGGCTGCGTTGGATTTTCACCAACCCAATATGTCGAATGCCTTGTCTCGAGAAATTTGAACTCGAGACTCCAAATACACGTCGAGTTCACTCTTATCGAAAGCATATGAATGCACATCACTTTCTAGTTGGGCGTCAATGGCATCCATAGCATTTAGTGGTTTTCCGAAACCAGAACTACCACCCGACATCGATGCCACATAGGACGAAGTCCGAGTTCGTGCACCGAAAAATCTAGTTTGGTAAGTACCAAACAAAGTAGCAAGGTCCCTCCTTCACTCATTCTTCCTACCTGTTACTATTGCATTTTTCTTCCACCTTCGTACTTCATTTCTCACTTTATCTATGACCATCAATAAGCTAAACCATAGTCTCTCGTTCAGGATTTCTCTAATGGAGCTAGCCCAATCTCCTTTAACCAGTATAACTTTTAAATCTTTTCTTGGCTTGAAGCATTCGACCAATTAACCATAAATCTCCAAGGTAACCCCCTAATCACTACATCATCAACGTCAAAAGGTCAATACGTTGCCGCAAATACTAAGCCATGTTCTCTATCATTTATGAGGAAGTCATCCCAGTTGACTCTAAACTACACTTTCATTTCACACATAGCTTCATGTTCTCCTGAATTTTCACTTCTACCCCACATTATATCACCGCATCAACAAATAAAGCACTAGGTGCAATTTTACTAGCTTGAGGGAACACAATCTCAGCGTATGTTCCTCCCTTACCAAACGACATTGATGCATCGCTTGACATTGAAATATTAATAAAGTTCGTACCAACATCTGTGGCAGAAATTTTCTTTAGCATACTTTTTCACATCCTAGGAGGTCTGAAGAGGATAATTTTGTTGCAAGGCTTCCAATTAATCTTGTGCATTAAAAATGTATCAGGTTGGCTTCAAGAAGATACGATCCAGCCCAGTGAAAGACTACAAACCCTAACCTTACCTGGGAATCAATGTTGTTACAAAGAATCTTTCCTCTCCACGCATTTGTTCCCTAGTTCAACAAAACACCAGCCTTGCCTAAATTTTTATTCTTCCACCGTTGGCCTAATGATTTGCAACATGACATCTCCCACAATAGTCTTTACTTCATCGAATTCTTTCTCTTCCCCTTTAATTTATAGTTTGGTGCATTTCGACAAGAACATGCCAACCGCTCGTTCATACAGTCAAATACTTTTCTACCAAACCAAAACACTCGTAGTTGCTTTCTCAACGTCTATCTCTGTTCAGTACTCTCCTCTGGCTTCAAATCTAAAGGTAAAACATGATTGTGCTGATGGAAGGATCTGTGCCTTTTCCCATAACTAACAAGCACTCTCCTTTGGGCATGCATGTGGGTTAATAAGTCCAGCTCCGATTCTGATAACTGTATAAAAGACTTTTGTTAGGCATTTAAGTGGTCCTTTTCAAAACTATACTGAGGTATGACCTACCATTTAATGATGATTTCAGCTGCAGTACCCCTACCACCTAGACCACATTTTTTCAGCAAGTAACATGCACTTGTCCCCTCCTTCAACTACTTCTGCCCACTTGCTAGCAGATAACATGTAATTGTTACCAAAAGGCAAAATTCCTTGCCCCCATGGCCCACACTGTAACGACTCAATTCTCGAGACGTCGTCTGCTACTTTTCTCACTTACTTTATTTTACTTTACTTTCTTACTTGCTCAGTGGCGGCCCGAGAACCGGTCTGTTACTACGTTCTTACTTACTTACATTACTTTGGTGGAAAACTCGTTACTTTAATTTTTAAAAACTATCTTTAGTTTATCAAAATAGTTTACAAGGAAAACCGTCGAATAATAAAAACATACATTTGAATTTCACCTTTAATAAAAATGCATAAGCATTTAATAACTTAAAACATACAGCAGAAGACAATTACTTCAACTTAAAATACATTCACTTTCATAAAACCTTTAATAACTTAAATCTGCAGCAGAAGAAAAATAGTTCAACTTACATTCATTTCATTTTCAAAACATTGGTAATCCATTACACCAAAATAAGGGAATACATTTTAAGTACGTCTTCAAAACATTCAAAACATTTGTGTTATAACTTTGTGTGTGTCATACATCACTCTCCGTCGGTCGTCACTCAGTAAACTGTATCATTTCAACACTCCTCTTCTCTAACTTCTTGGTCAGTCACTTGCACTCATTCTTCCATTACATTCCCTACATTGCAAAGCCTAAACTATGAGCCTAAAGCTCAGTAACAAACATAATTATAAAATGCAATGCATGAGTATGCTATGTTGATAAAACAATGCACAATTTCATTCACGTTTATTAGGTTTGATATCTTCCTTATCTTTGAAAATATTACAGGATCTCAAGAACACTCCCTCCACCTACTTCAATTTCTACTGATTTTGGGCCCACTTACTACTTGGAGTGCTCATGCCTGTAATAACCATTTACTTTACTGTTTTTTATATTCAAGCTCTTAATTCATCGGAGAAAAAATATGATTAGCGTCTCATACCACCAATTATACCTCGTTTACCTCCAACTACGTTGTAAAATCATGCATGAAAATAGTTCGTAGACATTTTGTAAAACTATAATGCATGACCATGTGACTGTTGCACACTAAACGGAAGTGGAATCTGGTAGTCTTCAAAAGCGTAAAAACAACTTGCAAATACAAGAACAGCACACTACACCTAACCCACAAATCCCCCACAGAAGACTTGGCTATACTCCAAACAACTTCCTTTCTATGTTCCAAAAACTGCCTACTAACAAAACAACCCGGCCACTTAAACAAACCAGTCAACATCTACTGTCCTTGTCACTATGGACAACAAAATCACAAAAAGAGTAAATAAGCCCCACAAAATAACGTACGCAGCAAATCACTTTTCCCTTCTTTTGTAGCATTTACCAAATAATCCTCGCTCCACTGAATTATGTTCAACATTACTCCCTCCTTTGACTCCGACCTTGTCCTCAAGGTCAAAGTTCGGAAACTGTTCTCGCAATATCGACACATCTTCCCACGTGGCGTCTTCAGGTGTGCCCGAGCTCCATTTCACCAAGACTTGATCCCCCGATACAGATTTGCGTCGTTGAAGTACTTCTTCAGGCATCACCCCGTCAACTTCTCTTGAATCGCCAACAAGGACAGGTGCTGTTTGAATTGGAGGATTCCTGATGTGATTCCAGCGGCTTACAAAAACAAGCCCAATAGCCCAAGCCTAATACAAGATATTGAAGGGGACAAAGGAAATAGGAAAGTACGTGCAACTTTCTTTAAATCAAACTTTTACTTGACCAACAAGCATATATTGGCAGATTTGATAATCTTCCCAAAGTCATTTTAAAAAGTTTTCTTCATCAAAGTTGTAGCTTCTTTCAAGACCTTTTCGGAATGGGCTAGATCATAAAAATTAGACGTCGTTTGGCTGGCAAAATATACAATACCAAATATTTTGCAGAATCAAGAATCTTAACAGATTTGAGAAAAATCTTCCCAAAGATATTTTAGTTTTATAATATCTTTCTATTTCCTATTTTAGTTAGGATTTATGTAGCCTATTTAAAGGCATCCAAGTTATTGTAAAAGACACAACTTTTATGATTAATTCACCTTGAGTGTTTTGGAGAGATTTTCTCTTTGGTTCTTTGCGAAGAACTCGATCTTCATCAAGTTAATTCTTGATAGATCAAATTTGATAGCTTTGGTTCTTACCGACAAGTTTGGTCTGGGTCAAGCTCCTTGTTTGATAACTTAGGTTCCGTCGGCAATGTTCGATTGGGGTCAAGTTCCTCGTACTTGATTCAAAGGCGATCCAGGTATCTTTTTCCGCATTGTTGAAGGGTCTCGGGTTTGATATACTCGTGGTTCTCATCAATTCCCCACCACTTTTTTGAGTTTGGAGACGTGGAACACTGGATGGACTCTTGACCCTTCAGGTAAAAGTAGTTTGTAGGCCACGCTGCCCACCCTTGCGACAATCCTGAAAGGACCAACAAATCGTGAAGATAATTTATGATTTGAGCGGGAATGTACCGATGTTTGGCGATAAGGTTGGAGTTTCAGCCACGCTAGCTCTCCCACTTCAAACGTGCGTTCCACCCGAGAAGAGTCTGCCATTTTCTTCATTCGAGCTTGAGCTTGAGTTAGATTCCCCCGCAATTGTTGAAGTATGACATCTCTTTCCTGGAGCTGTTGGTCAAGGGAGCCTACGATCGTCTTGCCACCACAATATCGAACTAGGGTGGGGGGTCCCGCCCATAAACAGCCTTGAACGGCGTCATTGCTATAGCGCTGTGGTAGTTGGTATTGTACTAGAATTCTGCCCAATGGATCCATTTAGCCCATAGTTTCGGATTCTCAGATGTTAAACATCTCAAATACGCTTCTAAGCATTGATTCACCACTTCAGTTTGCCCGTCCGATTGAGGGTGATATGATGAACTCATACTTAAGCGAGTATTTTGCAGGCGAAATAGTTCCTTCCAAAAATTACTTGTGAAAATTCGGTCACGATCGCTTACGATGCTTCGGGGAATTCCATGAAGCGGGACAATTTCCTTGCAAAATAATTTCGCCACTTGGCTTGCAGAGTAAGGATGCTTGAGAGGGATAAAGTGTGCAAATTTGGTCAATCGATCTACTACCACCAAAATCGAGTTGAACCCCTTGGATTTGGGTAGGCCTTCGACAAAATCCATTGAGATGTCCTCTCACACTAGATCCGGTATGGGTAAGGGCTGGAGCAACCCTGCAGGGCTTGTGGAGTCAATCTTGTTTTGTTGGCAGATTGTGGAGGCTGCCACCATTTGATGGACATCTCGCAGTAATCCCTTCCAATAAACATTGGCGCTAATGCTCTTTAGGAAACACCAGACTCCCGAATGACCTCCTGTGGGCGTATTGTGGAACTCATTTAACAGTTATTGCTTTAGAGAAGACGATTGAGGTATAACTATCTTCACTTTGTAAAGCAGAATGTCATTATGCATCTCATACTTGGGATTGACCTCCCTGCCAGCAAGAATGTCACTACGAATGGTTTTTAATAGTGGGTCCAACTATATTTCCCGCTTGAGAGTAGTTGTGTCCAAGAAATTTGGGCAAGAAATCTGGAAACACTCACTCTCTGTCCACCCACCCCTTCGAGACAAGGCATCTGCCACCTTGTTATCTTTCCTCGGTTTATACACTATTTGAAATTCGTAACCCATCAATTTAATCAACCACTTGTGTTGTTCTGGAGTAGTCAGCCGCTGTTCCAACAAGTACTTAAGGAATTTTTGGTCGGTATAAATAATAAACGGCCAGCCTAGGAGGTATGGACGCCATTTTTGCACTGCTAGAACCAAAGACATAAGTTTCCTCTCGTAAACCGACTTTTCTTTGGTCCTGCTTGACAAACCTTTACTGAAAAAAGAAATTGGGCGACCTTGTTGCATTAAAACCGCTCCTAGCCCCGCTCCGGAAGCATCCACCTATATTTCGAAGGGCTTATCAAAATTTGGCAGCCCCAGCACTGGCGTGGAGGTCATGGCTCCCTTGAGAGTAACAAAAGCCGATTCAGCTTCCTTGGACCAATGGAAGGCTCCTTTCTTCAATAGCTCTGTGAGAGGCCTTGCAATAACTCCATATCCTCTGATAAAGCGCCTATAATATCCCGTGAGCCCAAGGAATCCCCTCAAATCTTTAACCGTACGAGGAGTTGGCCAACTCACCATTGCCTGAATCTTATCTTCCTCTGCTGCTACCCCCTTGCCGGAAAGATTATGCCCCAAATAATTGATGCTTGCTTGGAAGAATGAACTTTTCTTGGTATTTAATACAAATTGCTCTTTGCTAAGGACCTGTAAAACTGCCTTCAAATGTTCAGAGTGAGCATTGATACTCCGGCTATACACCAGTATATCGTCCATGAATACTAAAACAAACTTCCTTAAGTGCGGTTTGAATAGTTTTGTCATAATAGCTTGGAAAGTAGTAGGGGCATTCTTGAGTCCAAAGGGCATGACTAAGAACTCATAGTGGCCTTCGTGAGTGCGAAGAGCCATTTTTGCTACATCTCTCGGAGCCATACGAACTTGATGGTAACCACTTTTGAGATCTAGCTTGGAAAAACAAGTCGCCCCATATAGCTCATCGATCAACTCTTCGATAACAGGAATCAGAAATTTGTCTGATATTGTAATCTTGTTCAACTCCCTGTAATCAACACAGAATCTCCATCCCCCGTCCTTTTTCCTCACCAACAACACTGGACTCGAATAAGGGCTTTGGCTGGGTCGTATAAATCCCACTTCTAACATATCCTTGATTAGTTTTTCAATTTCGTTCTTCTGCATATAGGGATACCGATATGGCCTTACGTGGGGAGGGGCAGCCCCTTCTTGAAGATGAATCTCGTGGTTTCTGAATCGAGCAGAAGGCAGGCCGCGGCACTCTGTAAAAATAGCCGGGTGTGCAGCCCGTAATCGGTCAAATAAATCCTGTGTGTCCTTGGACTTTGGTAACTGCCCACCATCTTCCACTGATTGGACTTCCACGAATAAACATTGATCTCCATAGTTGTATAATTTTGCCATGCCCTTGAGCAAAATTTGCTGAATGTTCAGCATAGGTTCCCCGATCAGAGTGTGAACAAAGCTGAACTTTAGCCAAAGTTGTTGGAAGTTGGCTTGGAACGTTCCCAATTGACGGAGCCAGTCCATTCCGAGCACCAAATCCACACTCGGTATTGGGAAAGGGTAAGCAGTGATATCAAATCCCACCCCCTGCAAACTAACTGGTATATTCAGGCAGACCGAGCTTATCATCATGCTGAATCCATCTCCTACCTTTACCGAAAAAGCAGAGGTCTGCTGTTGCCGTAAACCCAGCCTTTCTGCCAAATTTTTGTTGATAAACGAGCAGCTTGCCCCTGAATCGATTAATGCCACAATTTCCTGGTCCTGAATAGCCCCTCGCATTTTAAAAGATCTGGCTCCATTAACCCCTGCCAAAGAAAACAAGGAGAGCTTTGGTTAGAACAACATTAGCCCTTCACCGTCCTCCCCGGGGTCCTCGTGAAGCTCAGGCTGTGATTGCTGTAAATCTTGCTCTTCAGTTGTTTCTTCTTCCGTTTGGGCCTCGAATATTTTCAGGGTCCCCTTGCAACGATGTCCCGGTTCCCACTTATCTCCACATAAGAAACACAAGTTAGCTTTCCGCCTTCGCTGACGCTCAGCCTGAGGAATTACCGGCGGCACACGAGTAGAAATTTCATCCGCTCGGGTTCCCGGCGTCACTCCTGGACGAAATCCACCTCTCCCCGCAATCGATGAACCAAACGCTGCCCTAATTACCCTAACGCCTGGGCCTGTTGGGTTATCTCTTCTACCGGGCTTATTCCTCAGCTTGTTCTCATACGAGAGGGCCAACATTAGGGCTTCGTAGACATTACGGGGTCTCAATATCCGCACGTCATCTTGCAGATCGGTAGAAAGCCCATTCAGGAAGGCCCCAAGAGTAGTTTCCCGATCCATCCCCCTTATGCGGGCCGCGAGGGTTTGAAAATTATCCTCATAATCTTCCACACTTCCGGTCTGCCGTAGGCCCTGGTGTGCAGCGGGAACTAGGATCGCACACACTTAATCGGACTTGTTGCTTTTCACGTAACCGGGGAGGTCACGACAGGCATAATCCATAAGCTCCAAAGATGCCAATTGGACTTTAAGTCTCTCAGAATAATTATAAAGGTCAAAAATATTGCCGACCTTTTCAATCCAATCTAAATACTTATCTCCATTGGAGGCTCCATTAAAAGATGGTAAGTGTACCTTAGGGAGCTTCCATTCGTCATCGTGATCCGAGTAGTGATCGGGATCATACTCATAATCCTCGTCGGATCGGTCAGTGTCGAGCGGGCGCTCTCGGGGTTGTCCTCCGCGTGCCGGTCTTCACCAGGGAGGTGGCGCGGGCCGTGCCGGGTGGGCTCGGTCGCGCTCGGCCAAATCTTCGAGCCGCTGGAGTACTACGTCTATTCGACGATTTACCGCGTCGAATTGCTCCTGATTATTGTTCTCGGGATGCCGTTGGTCTCGGGGATCAGAGAACATTGTTTGCTCGCTCGTGGCATGATCACGGGCGGCGTTGTGAATGGCGCCACTTTGAGTATTCATGAGGAAAAGTTCTAGAAAAATTGTAGGGAGTATAAAAATCAAACATTTGCTCTGATACCAAGATGGTGTGCAGCGGGAACCAGGATCGCACACACTTAATCGGACTTGTCGCTTTTCACGTAACCTGGGAGGTCGCGTGTACGGCGATCGGGAAATTGGCTCGGGCCAATTTAGGATGGGGTTTGCGGAAGCGTAATGTGGTAGGAATGATGGTGTTTGGTGGTGGAAAATATGGAATGGTTCGATAGAATGTGGAGATGACTCGGTGGTGAATGTATGGACCGGAATCGGCTTGTGGAGGCAATTTGAAGGCTCGGGGATGACGATGGTGAAGGTAATGGATGAAGGCAATTCAATACTTGAGCGATCAAAGTATTGAACTAGGTAGACCTTGAATGTCTTCTCGGATGTGACTCACTGATGAACACTCGAGGGTTGATATGACTCGGCCGGATATGACTCACCGGAGGGGAAATATCGGAGGGAGCTTCGATCCTTTCGGGAAGAAGGTGTAATGCACAATTTTTACTAAAAATTCTCTCTATTGAAAACGGAAATCGATTACAATACTTAAAGACATAAAATTGAACTAACTATCTAAGAAAAAGGAAGCTTTCGACCTTTAGATTGATCAAACGCTTCATGTTGACTTTGGAGAAGTCCATGTCCGTGATTCTTAGTCGGAGGATCCGATTCATGCATGTTCCTCGCGGGTTGGTTCGAAAGTCGACCGAGGTTGTCTTGTTGTTGACCGGTTGACAGAGAGGGTGCGTCGGTATGGGCGGAGCTCCGAACGAATGAAGGATTGGCTCGAGCCAATCTGGATCCGGGGCTTCTAAAGTCTCTTCGGTGGTCAACAAAATGTAGCGCACGATCTGGTTCTTTGATGGACCGGTGATGACTCAAGTTTGTGCGCGGGCACGTCTAGATGGGCCGAGCCGGCGGTCGGTCATGGGCGAGCTTCAAGGGATCTTTGAGTTTGTTGAGGAAATCCGTTGATTGAAGATCCTCTGAAGATTTAATAGCTGCTACAAGGATTTGGTGCATGAAAATCCCTTGTTAATCGCTGGTGGTTCGGTGATCGGCCATGCTCGTGCGTCCGAGGGGTGATCTACGGTCATCACGAAGATATGCTCGTGCGATTATGAATCTCTTCGGTATCTTAGCCAAATAACCAAAATACTTAAAGATTAAGTAAGTTTGGCCGATAGAATTTGGCTAAGTCTTCGAATGGACCGATAGTGGGCCGTGTCTCGTGAGAGGCTCGGCCATCGTGGGCTTCCAATGGTGCATTCAGCGTCCTCTGTCTTTAGACTTCTTGCTTTCTTCACTAAGTCTTCTAAATGCTGAAAATAAACTAAGGTGGCCTGGCTCGCGTTGGGTGGGCCGAGGAGTTGGACTCCGTGGGAGACCGCGCGATCCAAGGGGATCGGACCATGCGTTCCCTCACACTGGCCACTTATTGCTGGGCCGAAGCCCTAGTGGACTTCGGATAGGCCGCCAACCGAAGCTTAGGTGGTCGTCGGGTCGGGGCCGTGGAGCGTCCGTCGGGCGCTGGGCGTGTCTCGGTCACAAGCCTCGGTTGTGTCGTGGGCCGGGCTGCCGGGTGCGCCGTGTCCGGGTGCGTCACATGTCTCGGCTATGTTGCGGGCCGGGCTGCTGGGTGCGCCATGTCCGGGTACGGTCGGACATGGCCCGATGTACGCGTCGGGGCAGGGAATGGCCGAGCACCACGTGATGGAGTGTTTGGGCCGTTCCCGATCATGCTCAGAAGGTGTTTCCGAGGCTAAGAGACCTACAAAACGAGCAACTAAGTTAGAAAAATTGGGTGGGCTCGTTAGGTTGGTCGGGGCTTGATCCATGATGTGCTCGAGTTGCACATCAGGCCCATCAATTGTTCTTGGATCGACTTGAAGTCCTTGGGTCCGAACCTCTGCCCCAAGGCGTGTCTAATGTCCTCCCAGCCCAGATTGGGCTCTTCTTCGCAGAACCAGTCATAGAGTCCCAAGCTCGTCCCACTAAATAATCTGATAGAATTTGGGCTCTGTTCTGGGGAGGGATTTGCCCAACCCGAACGAATCTGTCGGCCTTTTTGCACTAAGACTCCCAGTCGTCCCCGTCGAACAACGGCAACTCTGCCCTAGGCCATCCATCACCTCCAGACCGCCGATGGAAGTCTGCCGGATTCTTTCTCTCCGCAAAACTGGGCGGCGACTCCCTGAAGAGGCTATTGTCCCAAATCTCCCGGTACTCATCTCTCTTGAACCCTTCTTTTTGTGCTTGAGGAGTCGACCTTCGGTCGTCACCCCCACCGGGGAGTTGATTGAACTTAATCGGCCCTGGATCAGGCGGAAAGTTAACCGGCGCCTTCCCCTTCAGATTGTTCGAAGACGAGGCATGAGCTTCGCCTCCCGCCGAATGTTCGTAGGCTGTGCGGAGAAATGCTAAATCTGCCATAAGCTCCGGTAACCCCCTTAACCTTTCCTCAACAGTTGATAGTTTCTCTTCCACCCTGTTCAATTGTTCCGTATGTTTCCCCACTACTCCTTTCATTTCCTGCATTTCTTTCTCAAACTCCTCCCTCTTTTCCTCTTTGTTCGATGTTTTAGCCATTGATCAAAAGTGTGGCTCTGATACCAATGTTGCACACTAAACGGAAGTGGAATCTGGTAGTCTTCAAAAGCGTAAAAACAACTTGCAAATACAAGAACAGCACACTACACCTAACCCACAAATCCCCCACAGAAGACTTGGCTATACTCTAAACAACTTCCTTTCTATGTTCCAAAAACTGCCTACTAACAAAATAACCCGACCACTTAAACAAACCAGTCAACATCTACTGTCCTTGTCACTATGGACAACAAAATCACAAAAAGAGTAAATAAGCCCCACAAAATAACGTACGCAGCAAATCACTTTTCCTTTCTTTTGTAGCATTTACCAAATAACTCTTGCTCCACTGAATTATGTGCAACAGTGACTATGAAAACATCACTTAAATCACATCACATAACATGAAAATAAGCATACATCACCAAACATGTCATGAAAACAAACATGCAACACACATCAAACATAATCCTAATATTTACAATGTAGTCCCTCTTAAGGGCCAAACAAATCTTAATACTAACTTACCTTAGCTGCTTTCTTGAATCAATCCACTTGAGTCCCTTTTTAATCTAATAAATGACCTAAACATATAAATCATATAAGGATCAGAAATTGCATAAAGTCTTAACTTTCTATTCCAATTTCGAACAACTATAACTTCCTTGATAATGATCCATTCCTGATGATTAAGGTGTCAAATTGTTCCTTAAGGAGTCTACTATAACTTCTTAGAAGACACCAAATTCAGAAAACTAAAGCATGTCGACTTATGTGGACAAAACAGAGGGCATTCACTGTTTGAACCCCGATTCGGTCGACCCAACCTGTAAGGGATTGACCCATGTCGACAAAACACAGACCGTATATTTTTAAATTTGAGAATCGATCGACCCAACCTGTAAAGGGGTCGACCGCAGCTCTTCCCAGTTTTTGTACGGTGACTTGTGACGTCCATAACTTTTTACACATAGCTTCGAATTGAGTGATTCCAACGGCTATAAATTACTCTAAGAGTTTACTCTAACTCTTACGAAGGACATAAACTCTAATTCCTACTACTTATCAACCGAATCTCCAAAACTCTAACTTTGTTCATACTTAACTCTTTTCTTATCTCTTAGTATGAAATCACTCATTTTTATCCACCAATTCAAACAATACTATCATTTTATCATCACTAAACTTAGAAGAACTTAAGAGGATATAAAATGTTACCTTGAACTTCAATTTCCACGAGAGCTTTATAGTTTTCCTCCTCTCATCTGAGATAACTTACTTTCCACTCTTTTTCCCTTATCAAGACGTGAGAACTCTGAGTAAATAGGGAGAAGAAGCCATGCTAGTAGGGAAATGGCAGACCATGTCTTCTTGTCTCTTTAATTAAACAATAATCGATGTTTCTCTCACATCCATCCATCAGGATTTCTCCACGTTTTTGTTGACTTTTCAACTTAAATTGGGAAGGAGTTGTTTGTGTCGACCGCTCGTCCGTTGTGTCGACCGAATGTGTTCCCGAGAGTGACTTGTGTCGACCCCTCTTAAATCTTGGGGTCGACCTAAAGTATTCAATTATGTCGACCCCTCTTAAATCTTGGGGTCGACCTAAAGTACACAATTGTGTCGACCCCTCCTCAATCCTTGGGTCGACCTAAAGTACACAATTGTGTCGACCCCTTCTTAATCATGGGGTCGATCGAAAATATTCATTGTGTCGACCCCTCCTCGATCCTGGGGTCGACCGAAAGTTCCAATTGTGTCGACCCCTCCTAAATCCTGGGGTCGACCGGTAAACAAAGTGTCGACCCCTCTTCGATCATGGGGTCGACCGAAACTTACATGAAGGTAATCCTTTAGTATATTTAACCCTACTTACTTCATTACTTTACTTAAACCTACCAACCATCAAACAATGGACTTCAAACAAACACCAATTAAACTCAAACACTTGGGCCGGTGCACGGTGTGATACACCCCAAACAAAGTATTCTTATTCTAATTATTCATAATCGTAACTAATTCACGTGTTTCTAATTTTCCAATCTTTCCAAATAACTTTATCTCATATACCCCTTGAACATTATTCTCTTTATCACCTTCAACCTACTAATTCACTAATATCCACAATACATTAATACCTCAAAATTTAACCAACATTCATCCAATAAAAAAAAATCTTTAACACTTCAATCTTAAGGTCACAAATTCTAAAATAAAAATGAGGGTTGTTACACCCACACCCCGGCCCGACAGTTTGTGAGGGGGTAAGTTACGGTTATTCAGCAGCCCAGAGATGTGAGACATTTTCCTGATACCCAAATGAGCTATCCCAACATTGGGGGTAACAACTCTCACACTAGGGCAATGCAGGATTCGAACCCCGGCACTTGTTAACATGTACTTGTCCTCTCCTTCAACAACATCCATCCAATTGTTGTTTTGTCCCTCTTTTGCTCTTTTTCCTTCATCCTTCCTACACCGCTTCACTTGCAAAGCACCAACGTCACAGGACCAACATCCTAGTCGCCAGTTGTTCATTTTCCGTCGAGGAACGATGATTGTCTTCCTCCTCTTCTCTTTTCCTTTACTTTTCTTTGTTTTTGTTTTCAAGTCTCTCGCTGCCCAAATATGCACCCTGATTTTCTAACGTCTTCTCGTTGCTTCTCTCCAGTCCGGTGCCGCTCAACAGTGTAACTCATGCTTCCATACTTTCCCAGTCACTGAATTACTTGAAACTGAGAATAATCTACTTTCTTCTGCCCCATATCCTTAGCAGTCTTGTTCAGTCTATTTGTCATTGATGAATATACATCAATGGTCAATGGTTTCAAATGAACATTGTTATTCTTCTTTCGCTTCCGATGCTTCGAAAAATTAGGGTGGGATTGACTTCTCCTGTGATTTCCCAGCATTAAGCCTTGATATTCTTGCTTGATATTTTCTCTTGGAATATTGAGTTTTACAGTCTATACTAGAGGTTGTAACTCAAGGTTCGGAGGAATTGATTTTGCCTCAACCTTTTTTTGTGAACTTTTCTCCTCTGCTTACTTGCTCTAGTTCTTCTCTTGGATTTTGTGAGACTTTCTCATCCTTAAGACACCACTCTTCTAATAGGCAATGTTTTTGGTCTATTGAGTTGATGACTAAGCATGTCCGGAGTAACAACCCTTTTACCTGCTTCAATTCAGCTCTCAAATCGGTTAAACCCTCTTCCATATTGTAGAGTCTTCAATCATTCGAATATTCCAACATTTTCTTCTTTCGGGACGGATAAACGTTCTGATACCAATTTCATAAGATCCCAAATTAAATGGGTAAAACCAATAAGAAAACAGAGTTGGTTGCAATTGATGGAGGCTACCTCTCCCATTAAGAGCGAATAATGGAGGCTCTCACTCCCAAGCAAAACCATAAATTTCTTCCTTCCCTACTAAAGTAAAACGATAATATATTTATATTAATAATATTTCTATGGACTTATCTAACAAGGAAGAGCACAATTAAAGAGCCCCATGTAGGATGCGATTGGAGATGGGTTCTTCTTTAGGCTTCTATTATAGCTTTTGAGGTTGGGCGCCTTATCACAACCTTATGCAATTCTTAATAAATTGAGTGATAGTTAGGTCCCTCTTCCATAAAGGGGTGACTTGACACTCATGATCACATCAATATTCTCCCACTTGGTCTATGTACTTGATAAGAAAACACACAATAGATGAATCAAGGGGTGACTTGACACTCATGATCACATCAATAGTCTCCCACTTGGTCTATGTACTTGATAAGAAAACACACAATAGATGAATCCTAACAACAAATATTCTTAATGTAATTAATAATTACTTTTCTTGTATATCAGTGCATTCTTTATTCTCCGTAAACTTAATGAATAAATCAAATGAATGTTCAAGGTTCATTATTTAAGTATATTTGTCAACATAATTGTGTATATAAATGTTATCATCAGTTCTTCCAAAATTACATAAGGGAACCAAGTCTTATTTTTTCTACATTATCCTTAAATTTCTGAATTAGCAGGCCTTTAGTTAAAAAATGAGCAATCATCAAGTTAGTGCTAACGTGTTCATTACCATTATAGGATCTTCAACACGTTCTCTTATGACTAAACACTTAATGTTAATGTGCTTACTTCAACTTCCACTTTTATTATTTTTATCTACAAAAACAACAGCTGAATTGTCTCAATATATGTTCAACGAATCTATACCTCTTAAATCTAGTATCTTGTTGCTCGGCCAAATCATCTATTAGCTTGGGTTCCACCTCGTAAATCGACTCCCTCGTGGCTCGTCCAGTTCTTTATCTCAGGTTCCACCTCATGCCTCTCCCCTGTTCATTTACTAGTCTCGGTTCCACCTCATGAATCGACCACCTCGCGGCTCGCCCATTTCTTTGTCTTGTATACTTCTTGCTTTTATTTTCCTCTTTAGATCAATATTTCTTTAAAACTCATTCATGGAAATAGTTAGTAACTTTTCTTTAAACATGATACATGAGATTTGCGTGAGCATTTATGAAAATGTACCATTCATGAAAACACATCCTCGAAGCATTAAATAACAATGTGTTCCTATGCTTCAGATAATCACAATTAAATATCTTTAGTTCTAACCAACATGTGATTTTTCAGCTTAGCGGTCTAACATTCAATCATTATCATTCCTCTATTATATACATACAACAACATTTCACATCTTCGAGGCATCGCATTATAATTCAAAGATACAACTCTTCAAAGTCATTTCATGAATAAACTACTTAACCTACTATTTTATGATGTGGACCATAATGGTCAAACACATGCAATCAATGCCTACCTTAGCTCATCAGTCAATATGCAACACGTGATTATCTCTTCTTAATCACTTCATAACCTATAAATAAGTTTACCACTAATGATACACCATCATAATGTTCACTGTTTTGCAACATCTTTAAAATATTATAGCTTATTCTCAACTTGTCCAAATGTTTTGATTCCAAAGCCTATATCTCACTTCATGTGTCTATGTTAATGTGGTAAAATATCTTAGCCATTGAATGGTGCTAACATGTATTTCTAGCACAAAACCAAAAATTGTACTAATTTGATAGTTTTAGACGAACTTGGTATAACCTACATAAACATGTACCATTACCTAATTTCTTCCCTATGTAAACACAATCATACAATTATAACATGACTAAGTAACATTTATAAACAGAAACATGAGCACAACTTCCAAATTCTGTTAACCACACACAACCAATCATCATACTGTCATTTATTTCTAAAATCACACTTATTGTGAAATCAATCTAATACTTAATCTAAACCACTCAAAACATGAATCTAACCTCATGATTTTTAGCTCAGTGGAACTATCTTGATAAGAGGAACACTTCTTGTTAAGGTATCTTGGAGGTCATTTCTCCATTTTTTTCCTTCAATTTTCCATTTTCTCTCTTTATCACATTTCTCCATTTTTCCTCTTCTTTCTCTCTTTCTCTCTCTCTCTCCAAGCATGAATAGGGCTGATACTCAGCCAACTCCAAGCTTTTTTATCTGTTTCGTAAAGTGAAAATTTAATTTTTGTCCAACTTATCTTTTAAGTTTAC
Organism: Begonia fuchsioides; assembly: GCA_003255005.1. NCBI lineage: Eukaryota > Viridiplantae > Streptophyta > Magnoliopsida > Cucurbitales > Begoniaceae > Begonia > Begonia fuchsioides. Next base: position 122,828 of record QAOC01040963.1, on the reverse strand, counting down.
TATTTTACCCTTACTTGTCTATTTAATTGCTAAAATACTTCTATTATCATCATTTAGCCATACCTACTTTAACTTATTAATGTAGATTAATACTAAGCTAATTATCAAGATTAACTTGATTAGTAAACTTTAAGCATCCCTTAATCAATCACTAATCACAAGTGAATCACTCATTTTATTGTGACACGACTCATTCTCTTATTTGCATCCCCTTTTCTAATTACCATTCAACATGTATGACTTTGAAAAATTAATAGTTCCTCTCAAGTTCATAGAAATGATAACCATGTCCTATAATATCATTACATTGGTCGACTGATATGCCTTGTAATTTAGTCTGTATTATTAGGTTTGGTTTAAATCCTCTGAACATGTACCTAATGCAAACAAATCTTACATTTGTTAAATCACAATATCAAGAATTATCAACATGAAATATCTTATTTTGTTGTAGATTAGGCATATAAAATTGGTAAGTATTGCAATTTTAGATCATTTCAGTCCATATCCGGACTAGAAATATCTAAATGTGTGATCTTTAATATTGTTGAACACCTCCTTGAACCTTTCTTTGATTTATAATACAAACTGAAATTTTCATCTGAAAATTTAAAAGAATAGCCATAGGGTGGAAGATTTGAAATTGAAATTAAGTTCCTAAAAAATTTAAGAATACAAAAAGACCTTTCCAAAACCAAAATGAAATAATTGCTAAATACCATGTAAAGTATTCGAAATATGGATTATAGAACCATAATAAAAAATTCACATGTTCTAAATAATGTCAACAATATTAGATTCATAACAAAGGAGAGAAGTTGATGTACTTTTTCTTTCAAGCCATAACTTTATTTTGTTACAATTTTTCTTAAAATGTCCCTTTTTGTTACAAAAGTAACAGTGAGGATCGTTCTTCATTTTACCATCTTAAACTGGTAATTTTTTCTCTTTGTTTTATATTTGCTTGAATTTTCTTCTTTCATAGAGACGTGATGAATGCGTTATTTTTCATTGCCATTCTCACCGTCCTTCCTCGTGCACACACATGGTTAGCATATTATTAAGCGCCCATTTATCCTTACGTGTGCTATAAGAGATCTTATAATGAATGTATGTTGGTGGAAAAGTGTGCAAAATATAATGCACCAAGAAAGAATCAGACATATCAACTTCAAGTGTTCAGTTGAACTGTAATCTCATGTATCTCTGTAGTGTGCTCACCTACACCTATGACTAAAGTAAGCCTTAGACATTAAAATTGCATGATGAATGTAGTGCAAGTGCTTTATCAGAAATATAATACTATTCATCAATAGCCTCCACTAATGTCGAACATCATTATTGTGTTCGACAAAATTACGAATAGTAATAGAGATTTTTGTTTTTATGAACATAATACAAAGGTTATACCATCCGAAGTATGATCAGTGTAATAATTGGTTTGTCATTTTGTATAGCGTAATTGATGTCTATACACCCCAAATAAAAGATAATTCTCTCATTTCACACTCTATAATTATCATCTCGTAATTTAAGAACATCTCATTTGATATTAGAATAACTCAAAGAATTAATAGCGGCAAAATCAAATTATACATGCTTAAATTAAGACTTAAAAATAAATCATATTTTACCAATGTAAGTCACGTCATAATCATGAATTTAACAACATAAAATTTACATGTTGACTAAAATATCAAATTAAAAAAATTCATTAAACTTTATGATAAAACTATCTCATTGTTTCTCTTTGTCGATAATTACCAGTAAATTAAAAAGCATAATTTGATATTTTATCCTACAAATTACTCAAATATCACAAAAATTCTTCTGAGATAAATCCATTATATATTTTAACTTATCACAATAAATTTCACATGTGATATTAATAATTAAAATGTATGATTTTATATAATCCAAGATGTTATACCTACTCTTTAAGCAAATAAAATTACATGAATTATCCGACATTTAATTTCTTCACAAAATTAATTATTTTGCGAAACAAAAAACCATATTATGAGTGCAAAATAATTAATTTACTTAAAATATTTGAGCACAAAATTAAATTAAACTTTAACAATTTAATTATTTGTAAAAATACAAACTAAATTATGTCCATACAAATAATCAAATTGTGATTGACACTTTATAGAATTGTAATGATTAATTCAATTTAGTTAAGTGGAAAAACTTTCTATATCAAATGAAGGAGGCTCGGGTTCAAATCTCCAGATACTCAAGTTTCAATATTATTTTTTATTTATAAAATAAATATACAAGTAATATATTTTTAAAACGTCAAAGTAACTATAGAAATAATTTTGTATGAGTGGTAAACCACTTAGTTTAACAGGAATGAAGTCTCATGTTTGAATCCTTAATTTATTAATATAATATACTGTATTAATAAAGCCAAAATAGCAAAAGAATATGAAAATTCTCTTGTTCGAGAGGTAATACACTTGTTCAACATATGGTCTTGTCTTGAATTCAATTTATGAATTTGGGGTTTTGCTAAAAACTAAGAAACGCCAGCAAATCGACGTAATTTTTAAATTTCTCAACGATCCGAGCTACACGGTCTCAAACACAGCTTGAAACTACACGAAGGTTGAGTCATCTTCAACCTCTAGCCATGTCATTCCGACCGGCCTAAGACTATGGGAACCACTAGCTAGAACCCGACGATTTTCTGTGATTTTCACATCCTTTTGTACGATTTAAATTACAGAATACTGGATTGAAATTTATGAGTAAATGAATGTAGCTTTTGCTTCCAAAATGACTTTTTGGGTAGTTGAAAAATCAAAACTTTTCAAAACATTGACTTTTTTGGGTATTTAGTTATAATACCAACTCATAATGCTACAGCAGTTTAAACGTGCTTTATTAATGAAAGCCTTTACACCATAATACAGAAAAAGATTGGGTTATACCTTTAGTAATTGGTGTTTGAAAATTAGATTGCTTTAACTCTGAGATAAGTTCTCTAGATCGACGGTGTCTTTCGTAGTGAGAGGTAAGATGAGGATGACCTTGCTCGATGAAGAAATTAAATGACGGAGGAAAAAACATTCTACAACACTCAATCTGCAGCAAGATTTGGAAACCTTGGTGAAGAGAGAATTGAAGAAGCAACATCTGCAACTCTTAATAATTGAGTGATTGATGGGTGAGTCCCTCTTCCATAAAGAAATGACCCTACACTCATGACCACATCAACAAAAACTGCCACCATTCGGATGAGCCTTCTCGACCAGCTTGGAATGGGAGAGAAATCCATCACTGCACTTGCCATGCGAAAGCAATTCGAAAATCACATTAGCCTGGAAGGCTAGTCTAAGAACACCCATCCATTTATAGATTTGAAAGCAAGATATTAATGATACTCGTGTTATGCAAATGAATTTCTCCCAACATAACAACAAGGTGGAGCCTTTATTCTTAGCCCATTAGAGAAAAAAAAAACAGAGCTTTGGAGGAGGAAAGGAGTCGCTTATGGATTATAAGATCAGAGGTAGATGGAAAAGAAGGAAGATGCATCTATATGAGATGGATTGCCTTGCAACCTGCCAACCTTTTGCAATTGGCAAGGGGACCTTCGATGTCATAGTCGTAGCTGTTCAATGTGAAGATAAGCTTAAGATTCATTCGACATGGGACGGTAGTTCCATTATCGAGACATTTTGACCTTCAATCTCTCTTTTACGTTCAGTCACGCTCAACTTGGTATCAGAGCCTAGGATTGCATCCTCATCTACCAACGGAGCTTTCTCAACAAAATCAAGTCTCCTTTCCTCCCCTCTCATCCCAAATCCAAATTATCTTTGTCAAGCTTTCTTCCCATAACTACTTGTTACAGAAAAATATGATTATTAACATTGTTATTTCTAATGGTTTAGAATGCTTCCTTGAACAATCATCCTAACCCCCTCCTTAATTTCCTTGATAACGTCTCTTTTCAGACCAATCCCGATCTTTCCATTTGGCAGCGATGTAACCAGCTCGTCATGAGGTGGTTATACTCTTCCTTCTACGATTACATTTTTCCTAAAACTCTTCACCTCCCCTCTGCTTCTACAATTTTGTAGTCTTGATTATTAGATTCATCCACTTCTCTGTCTCGTCGTCTTACTGACCTTTGGAGTTAGCTTCATTGTCTATCAAAGGAGTTTCACCAACTAATGAATATTTATAAAAACTTAACCTCACTTTGTAATAGCCTTGTGGCTACTGGGGAACTTGTGTCGGTTAAAGATCAACTGCTGGTTGTACTCAATGGTCTTGGAAGCGAGAATCATCCGTTAGTTACCTCCAACTTGCTAGGCTTGGGTAAAACCGGCTCGTACTCGCAAGTAAAGAGATAACTATATGTGAACTAACTTGGCCCGTGAGTCAAAATGTTAACCCAAAATAGCAAAACTTCGACTCAAATTCATCACAAAACGATTATGAATTGGCTCAAACACAAAAATGAGTCTAAAAATCTGATTCAAATACAATAAAAGTATTTTAAACTATATGTTATATAATGCAACGTTCAAACGAGGGTCAAGATTCGTTGCAAAACATAAGAAGATCCGTGACGAAAGCAAATACAAAGAAGATAAATAAAAGCTTACAATTTTTTATCCGTGAAGTCCAAAGCAAAGAGCCTACATTGTACAAGCCAAAGCCCATAATAATACCAATGGTTGATGAAGAAGCAATAGAAAATCAAAGTCCATACTAACAATAATGGGGGTTGACTGCGCAGATGCAGCGTGATATTTGGAAATCTGCATTTGTTTGACATTTTAGATTTTATTCCATTTTGATAATGTCTTTTTAGGTATTTACGCTCCGACAAACTCTCAATTCTCTTCCACAACAGTCACTCGTTTCGGTCTGTCACTTGCTCCTACCGACCTTGAAGAGTCACTTTGGTTTATTTTACTCAGGATGCTTCCTTCTTGCGGAATCTAGTTCCATACCCGAGAATTGAACAAATTTCAATCACCAATGGTATGACTGTTTCGATTGCCACTGTAGCTCATTCGTCTGCCACTACTCCTATAGGTCACTTCTTTCACTTATCTGATATGCTTCACTCGCCTTCATTGTCACATAAACTGTTAAGTATCTTTTGCTTTTGTAATGATAATCAAGTCTCTGTTTCTTTCTTTCCTTCTCACTTTGCTGTCACAGATCATCTCGCAGAAATTCATGTTTTCATAGTTTGTGAGTAATGTTTATCAATTTATTCAAATTGACATTAAAAAATGACAATCCATGCAATGATTAAAAAGACCTATCTAGCATTGGTTCTAGGGACTTGTTACAATTATCGTTTGGAAATGTGTCACGCTGCAAAGTATAAGACGGGAAAAACATGCATTCATCGACAACCATCGTTTATCATAAGTATAGTGTTCGAAGAAAGACAATTGAAATTAGAGTAGTAGAGCATATAGTGGATGAATTGGATACCAACAAAGTCAGATTGGATTTTGTTTATTAGAAGTATACAGACAATACAACACATTATTCATTTTTTTAACTGAAACCCTAAAATGGTGTGGAATATTCTTTTTTAACCTAAAACTTCCTCAGTCGGCTTTAGGAAGTCTTGCTTGATTGATTATTCGAATGCTAAAACTTCACTATCTCTACCCTAAACCCTGTGTGATTTACTACTTGAACGACTGTTTAATACATTAGATCCACGACAAGATTCGGTTCTTCCTGAAACCATTATCTCGATTGACAAAGAAGATTAGAGAATGACATCATTGTTTATTGAAGTAATTCATCCCTTTTAGCCAAGTGGATTGCTCACTATCTCTACCCTGTTACCTTTCGCCACCGCCTCCATTTACCACCATACCTACTTTCATCCCCTCTCTCTCTCTGTAAATAATCCAAGGGCGTGTGTCCACCACATGCAAGAAGCAAGAAGCAAAAGAGATGCAACTGTCCTCAAAACCCTGCTTGCTGCCACGGTATATCACATTTGTCAGCTCGCAATGCTCGGAGCTTCGAGAACCACTTCCAGCACAAGTTGCAAGCTGCATTGAAATGAAAGTTTTCAAGATCCTATTCTAAATTTTCCCAGCAATCGTAAATTTAGAATTAGCCTAGTTCGAGCAGCCGTTTTGGGAGGGTTTCGTTCCTCCATTCGCCTATGTTCACTTCCCTTTTAGGGAAATGGTGTAATTGTACTACTCTTTTACCTGCTGACTGAAAATCTTTTGTCTTCGGCAAAAAACTTGGGACAAAAGATTTTTATTTAGCTCATTTGCTTGTTCCTGCTGCGTTCGAGTCTATTTTGTTGGCATTGTCTTAGCCTTTTTTTGTTGGCATTGTCTTAGCCTTTTCTTGAGGGACCGCACCCCTCACCTGGGTCGACGCCGATATGTGACTCCTCCTAGGTTTTACTTTCTTCTAGCTCACTAGGCTGGCGTGTTGGTTCCCGCCCCCACCAAATAGGTGGGGCGATGTCCTCTCTCTTTTATATTCATTACTCATTCATAAAAAAAAAAAAAAAAAACATTTCTTCTTTCCTTTTGATTAACTTGGTTACACTTTAACATTGAGATTATGGCTGGCACTGGTTGTGGAGACAAATCAACTCCATGCAATCACGTAGGAATAACTCAAATGCATGCAAATGACCGGAGACAGGCCACACAGAAGCAACCCAGGATGGCCACATTAACTATTCTAGAAGAGCAGTGGCTCCGAGCAGCTGTCCTGGGAGCCAGTCATCGTTAATGATGGGCGTGGGAGGCGTGAAGAAAGATGCAAAAGCCATGTTTCTTGCAGTGGGAGCAGTGCTCGGAAAGACTCCGGTAGGGAGGTCTTGCTTTAGGGTGGTGGTCGGAGGGGTGATGGCCATGGCCGTCTCATATGGACTCACCAAACTGGCTGCGTCCACGGGCCTTCAACTCTGACTTCAAACCCTCGTTTCTTCATATTTTCTCCTCGACTAACTCTGCCGAGATCTAACATAACTTTCGACCGTTGCCTCCAGGCATTATTGAAGCACTTAACTTTGCCTGTTCATGTGGTTTATGGAGAGATTCCAGTAGGGTCTCAAAGCGTTCATAATGCTCTAATAAAACGGGTTTCCATTTCAACAATTCAGCACGAAAACGGAAAGATGTCAGGTACACATGGCATGTATCCACAAAACCGTCTTCTATAGAATATATTATATGAATGTATCTGACTAAAGCATTCACACATCTTGTTCTATAAAAATGTAGATACATGATACATCCCGTTTCTAGCAAGATCACATCAAGAGCGATGCAAGAAAACCAACTCAACCAAAAGGAAAAAAAGATCACTAAAATCACAAAAAAGTGGTACAAAATGAATCAGGTTTCTCAAGAAAGTAAAATATATCAGTCAAGCTTAAAAAAGCTGGAGAAACATATAGAAGATCAAAAGAATCACGGAGGAAGCTTGATGGATTTTAAGGAGGGTGGTGTATTTCTAGCGAGATATATAAGTTGGATAGCATTTTTCCCAAACAAAATGTCTCCAACTAAATCATACTATATCACTCGAACCAAACAAACTTGGGAACCGAGATCTCACCTCAAATGAACCGGTTTGGAAATCAGAATATCCACGTGATTTTGAGAAAGTATATCCAGTTTAACAAGGCCAGAACAACAGTTCTCCACAATCTGAGCAGAATTGATTGGATAGCCAGATCAAGTATTCTATCATTTATAGGAAAGAAGTTGCCGTGTAGTATTCAACCCAACTCTCTTCAACTGGAGTAAATGCATGCATAACTAACTTGAGCTTAACCAGAATGGCTTGTGGGAGAAGAAAGACTCAGCATAAACTAAGGTTAAATTCACGTCCAACTTAAAAAGAAGAGAACTAGGAATCCAACAAGAACAAAACTAGCCGAACAAGCTGCCAAAAGGTTCACAACATTACTAAAGCACAAATATCACAAAACAAGCATTAGAGGAAAAAATATAATTACCTGTAGAGACTGTTCTCATTAGTAAGGGATGTAAGAAGGCAACAGAATCACTTTTTCAGTTTTTTAAAGCAGCCTCTGATTCTGATGAGGCAAGAACCAAGTTCTCTCAGGCCCATAATCGGATCGGATGGCATATCAAGTATGAGAATTTTCTATGTAGAAGATTTGAAACGCATCGGCAGCATTTATGAAATTCAAAAACCATTTAGATCACAGCCCACTGAACATAATTAGTTTGCAATTATACTTCAAATCTGAGCAGAACCCGAACAAGAACTTAGGAACATAAACAGTTGAACCTTTGTGAGATCCCACACTTCAAAAGACAGAACTAAAGAGAAACATCCTGTTAAAGAAATGTTCAACAGTCCGCAGAATGTCACAGCCATACTTCCACGACCTCAGCTGCAGCAGAATGTGGAAGATATCTCATCGGATTAAGATAAACCAAAAAGAAGGGACTCTGAAGATAGGTTAAGTACCATACCTCAGTTAGAATTCTTCACTCGATCATGAACGGTAGCCCCCTGTTCCTCTCCTTTCATAAGGTCCAGAGCGATCACGATTGTATCTGTCACCGCCAGAGCTTCCACGATCCCCACCATCCCTACTGCGGCCGCCAAATCGATCTCCATTTCGATCAGGCCCATATCGACCACTACCTTCACCACCCACCCTATTAGCATATTTTTCCTCTCTGCCACCATAGCTACCTCTTCCTCCATCACTAGGACACTCTCGAGCAAAATGTCCAGGTTTACCGCACTTGAAACATTCTCCACCATTGGATCCTCGTCCACCTCTATAGTCACTGTCTCTATCTCGGTCACGCCCTCGATCACGGTCACGATCACGAGACCGATCGCCATCATGTTCTCTGCCTGACCCTTGAGCCTTATCAACAGTAATATTTCTACCATCTAAATCAATTCCATTCATTTCTTCAATGGCCTCTTCCATAGCTTTTCTATCCTCAAAAGTAACAAATCCAAATCCACGAGATCGCCCAGAGAACTTGTCAATAACCACCTGTGTAATGGATTTCCAAACGATATAATCAATTGAGATCTCACCATAAAGAAAATCATTTTTACATTAGAGTTTAGAATATTGCCAAAAACAAGGAAAAAGGCCACAACAAAAGTCAAATAATAACAATACAGTCCTCGTACTAGTTTTTCTTTTTTTTTTGAAAAATCCAAAGTAAAAGTATAAATCAATATCATTATGATACAATAAAAGACAATAAGAGGGATGGTCAATTTAAATTCTTTTTTCTAATCCCCTTCTTCACCACTTTCCCACATTTCTCTCTTCATTTCAAATAACCATCATATAATGTGTATAAAATCCCTACTTCAATTCAGAATAGACCCTCAAGCCTTGTATTGATGTGATTTTCAAAGGAAAGCCTAATACAAAATATGGGCAAAAAAACTCAATAAGATTTCAAAAGCTATAATCAAGTGTGGGATGCAAGTGGACCTGTGGACGTATTCCGTCGATGTTGTCTAGTTTAGTGACATAAGATCACAGAAGTTAGCATCCACAAGGTTTAGACGATGCTCAAGATAATATTAAGTAAATTTCGAAGAAATTTTACTAATTGGAGGAAAAAGAGTAGACTTAAGGAGTTAGCGGGTGGGATGATAACACCAAAGTTTTCCCTTGGTTAGAAAATTAACAACCTCAGGAAAAAAACTTGTGATGATGGGTTCTAATTGTTGAAGAAGAAGATCTTGTTAATGAAATGGAGGACTAATTAAAAAATCTCTATTCCAAAACCCCTCTCTAAATGAGATAATCAATTTTCAAATAAAGTAATAAAATAAAAAAGGGTACCAACTTAAAATGGAAAGATCTAAGATAACAGAATATAATGGCCGCAAACCCAAGGATGGAACAGTTCCATGTACAAAACAAAACAAAAAAGTTACCCTAGCTTCAAGAAGATGGCCAAACTTTTGAAATGCCTCTTTCAGGCCTCGATCAGAAGTTGACCAGGAAAGACCACCAATGAAGCATCGATACTCCACTTCTCCGGCCATAATTTGAACTGTGTTACATAAAGTCCCAAAATTTTGAAGAAGCAAAAGATATACAACCTTAAATCACAACGTCCATATTTAAAAGTTGAACACAGACATGCCAAACACAGTAAGAAAATACACGTACATACACACCTAAATGCAGTGAGATGACCAAGGCAGTACTATACACAGGCTACTCATAAAGCAACTTCGCAGAAAAATATCACAACATAAAAACAACCATTAACTAAATAACCTCACACATATGTTGACCAAGACATTTTACTAATTAAAGCTTTACTACCCTATACAAATCACTTTGCCCACCAATTTGCTTAAGGGAGTGTTTATTTTATGAAGGATTCTTTTTCTGTTCAACACATCATGAAAATTTCAAAAATATATGTGCATTGCAATCAGAACACTTAACATTTTCCTTTGGAAAAAAACACGGTAAAGAGATAAAACAGTTGGAGCGAATGAAGGAAAGGTGAAGCGTGTAATAATAGAATGTAATTTTCACATTATCCACATTTATTAGTCTCTTTCACTTAATTTGAATTTAACACAAAATTGCTGGGGAAATCATGGTGACAAAAAGAGTTCAAGAAAAGCAGGGTGAGAACAAGAAAAAAAAATATTGGAGAAGTTTTCATCTCGCGTTTACTCTTTTCTACTCCTCTTTTGAGTACTTTAGTCCTACCATAGCTCATTTACTTATTTTCTCAACTATTAAATCATATGATTTGAAATTTTAAGATGGGGAAATTTTAAGATGGGGAAACTGTTATTAGTGCAGAACAATAATTATATTCAGATGAAAACTTTTTACTTTGATTTAAGTAAATTGGCACTTGAATTAATCAGACTAATTAGCTACTACAAATACTAAAACAAATGGTCCAAATGACCCGAGCAACACAACCAAAAGCGCAAGAAGAGAACGAGAACGTGAACATCTCAAGCCAAAAACAGATCGATGACCGCATAGGCAGCATACGAAGTGTATATTGGGAATAATTAGAACTAAACGTAAGAAAACTCAAATCCATCAAGAGCAGAAACTGAAAATACTAGAACAATACAGAAATTAAGGCGTAAACTAAATATTCCCATTAAATCACCCAAACACAACGAAAGAAACATAAACAAGTAGATTTACAAGCAGAAAGGAGAGGAGAGGAGAGGAGATGAGACGGAAGAAATGAGGTTAGGGCACGGCGTTCCGTCTCTTAAAAGAAATCCACAAATGAGAAAATAGCAAACGGAGGACGGCAATGCAGTGAGCGCGTTGAACGGATGTAAACTCAGGCCAATGAATTTGCAAATGTGGGCTCAAGATACGGTTTTTTGTTCCAGAGGCCCACTCTGTTTTTTTGTGTAATTTTCAAAACTTTGGCTCAGTTCTGAAAGCAAACATGGAAGCTTCTGCGGATGTTACCTTTGGACTTCGGCCATGTACCGTCCAAGTACCACGAGTCGAACCCATGTCTGGTCTATAATGATCAGATTCATTGTAACTAAATAAATTACGATGATCATCCTTAACATAAATCGACTAATGATGTCGTTAACAATCTTCGCAACTGAAGGCATTAATTCAGACACGTGCTCTTGCCATAGTTTAGGTTACCTATTTTCTAATACCCAAGTTACTGTTAACTATATTAATAAAGATAAAAATAATAAATTATTTCGGACAGCAATAAGTCTCTCAATTTTATTTCTGCAAGACAGACTTCGAAATGAAATAGTCATAACCACGCTCAAATTTTATGGGTAAGAGAATAAATTTAAATTGAATAATTATAAGATTACACGTTGATCTCAAATCATAATTTTCATAATAAATAAATTATGTTTCAATTTAATTAAATCAATCATTCTTTCATTGCAATACGTAGAATAAAAAGATAAATCTATCGTTAGTAATTTTATTTATGTGTTCCTCTTTTAAATAAGATATTTAGTATGCCAGAAATTATCATCTCAAACAGTGGCATTTCCTCTTTACGTACTTTCCTTTTTGGATGACGTTCTGGGTAGGGATGGTTACTGTCCAATTTAGACTCCAATAAGAAAGGAGATGGGCACCTATAATTTAGTTATTAGGAATCAAAATGAGGATATTGTACACAAGACTGACGAGGTGTTGGCCCATGGAAAGTAGTCCAATACCAGGTTGGGACGACTCCTGTGCCAATTTTGGGTACATGTTATTTAGAATGTAAATAATAAAAAAAAAAATGAATTTTTTGGTGTTTAAATTTAAAAAAAAATGTAGTAAAAAATAACAAATTGGACCAAAAAGCTACAATAAAATGTATGGCTTCTATGAGAAGAACACTTGGAAACCAAGTCAACAATCAAAGTAACCATTACCGTGAGTAAACATTAGAGAAAATCAATGAAGCAGAAGATAAACGGGGACGACAAAAGATGAACGGAGCGAGTGTCGAGCGACAAGTGAGGCCGAGAGCACTGAACGAAGCTCTGACGTAATGGCCCTAGATTTCACTGTTATGATCTCCTCATTGACGTGGTAAATTATGACAACCAATGAGGCACGTTGGAGAGGAAATTAACACATTTGTAGGATAGAAATGTATATAAAGGGATAGATGGACAGATTGAAATAGTAAATTTGAAGTTTCTATGGAGAGAGGTCGACCATTGTAGAATGAGGGTCTATTGGATTAAAACAAAGCTGTTGCTATTTCAGAACATTCAAAATTGGACAATTCACTACAATCCATACCATTTGTAGCTGGTAATAAGACATCCAAGATTAGGAATAGATTACTCATCTGTCTATACCAAGTAGATTTTCAGGCACATTTCCACACTGGGTGATTCCTCGGCCAACATCGATCGAAAACATGCAACATAAAAAACGAGCAGACTTACTAAAGTCCAAGGCGACATATAGGGTTTCTTTTTATCAGACCAAGATCCACCTGCAAAAGTAAAGAATATGTAAGCTGGTCTCAAGTTCTATGAAAAGACAAGAACTCAATTACCAACCTTGTGGCCAAATAAGTCACGAATGTTATCAATTCCATAGAGAATCATTGTGGGTCTGAAAAGAAAACAAAAACCATGAATATTATAATACCACATAAAGGGATATTATTAGTAAAAAGAACTAGTGTCTCACCTTTCTAGGGATAGACCCCACGCAATTACTCGAACATCTTCCGGGAGTCCCATTGGTAGTAACATTTCCGGCCTAAACATTCCAGAATTTCCGACTTCCACCCATTTCTTAAACCCTTCATGATAACTGACAAAGTACAACACATCAAACTTTTTCAAATTTCTAAAAAGGAAACCTCACACTATTATAAAAAGAAAATAGCCTTATTTTATTTCATCACCTGAAAATTTCCATGCTAGGTTCAGTGTATGGATTATACGCAGGCTTGAAGCGCAACTTCGACATACCTTAAATGATTTGCAAAAATAATTCTGATCTCAATTTACAGCATTATCTTTCAAAACTGCATTAAAATATCATTATGATTTTATCTGTTACCGAGGCGAGAAAAGAAGTCATTCAAGACTCCTATCAAGTCACCAAGAGTAAGTCCTCGGTCACACACAAGGCCTGAAATCACGTAGACTTAGATATGTATCTGATTCGCAAAAAAAAAACACTATTTTCATTATTTAACTGATAGGCAGGGCCAGTTGATTCAAAGCTTCACAAAAGAATGACTTTTCATGAAAAGAACTTACAAACCGGAACAATATAATCTATTTCCAAGCAATATTGTGGGGTTAATCTATACCTTCTATTTGATGGAACTCTGCAAGATGAGTTCGATCAACAGCTTCATTTCTAAAAACTCGATCTATGGAGAAGTATTTTTTTGGCATGAATGGTTTCTGCACAGCATATCCAGCACCAAATAAACCCATCAGCCACATTGATTAAATAGTCATAATCCATTCTGATGACTACAACAAAAAATTAATTGCCAAGATAGAGAATCAAATAATGCCTGTGCTAATAGATACAGCATCCTGGAAGAAACAGCAGTGGTGTGAGTACGCAGAAGATTCTTGTTTGCTTCCTCTCTTTTCCAATCATATCCATAACTGTAATAGCAAAAAAAGAAACTTATTAACTAGCAATCCTTGTCGTTTTATCTCTCCGGAGGAAAATAGTAAGATAAAAGCATTATTGTACCCTCTGGATCCATAACCACCAGACTCATGAACATGCTTCACCCGCTCAACATAATCTTCTGGCAATTCCTTCGTATTAGAAGGAGCTGTAAAGTAACAACGAATTGTAGTTGGAAAAGATGTATACATATAATGAAAGTAATTTTGAAAAGCAGATGAAAAAGACTACAGTATCAAATAAATTATTAAGAAAAAAACCCAAAATGTAAGAGAGTAAACAACATATAAACAAACAGACAGACCTTGAAGGAAGAATGTATCATGAGCATCTCGAGCGGGGTGCTGTTGTGGCTGAAACAAGGCATCGAAGTTCCAGAAGCTGAGAGAGACAAGCAATTAGAAATTTTTACGAATTCACCATCAATAATCAACTAAAGGGTAAACACAACAATATTCAATATTTACAAATAAACCATATCAATTCAAATTAATGAGGACAGGTGCATAGCAGCAAACCATAGAACAATCAGACGATAAGTATGTGATTCATTCTAAATCTTGTTTTATATACACGTGCAGTAAGATATAAAGGGAGAGGAAAAGCTTTTCCCACAAATATGGCATTCCTGGTCCCTTCTTCAAGAACCTTTTAGTTTTTCAATTTAGAGATTCACGAGAAGATTTAACTTTAACAATTTCTTTATCCTATAAACTTCAAATATTTTTATGTACGTCTAGATGCTTAGTGTATATGGAGTGCATTAGTGTAAATAAACATAAAACTAGTTGAGAGAACAAAAATCAGAATGCTACCTGCTTTCTACAAAATTGTTCGTTGGCATCTCCTCAAACCTAAAGTCGAACAAAATAATGTTTCGGAGGGTGTCAAACTGGGAAAAAATTATCAATGAAATTGAAGTTTAGAAAATGTTAAATCTAACCCCATCTGACGAAATATATCCTTGAACTGTTGTCGAACCTGAGAAAAATGAGTGAACATTAAAATCGAATACTTTATGAATATATTGATGTGTTTACATAAATCTGTACACATAACAACTCTATGGTATTGCAACTAGGTAGATAGGATACACTACCTGCTCCAGGCCACAAACATTGCAATAATAAAGATCAACTTGAGGAAACTAAGTATCGATCATTATTAGCTATTTTAGCCATGCCAGAACATTCTCATTTTTTCAACTTTTACTCTGGATTGATTATAGATTGGTTGATATTGTGATCAATCTATGAAGATTCAGTTAGTGGTATTGCAAATTAAAACTTTAGAATTTCCCAGAACTCAGGAACAGACTACCAAGACAAATTTGCAACTACCTATGAGTTGATGATGAGCGCAAAACATTGTAATAAGAAAAACAGAAAAATGAAAGCCACAGTCCAATGTAAGATCAGCGTGGAAAAAACAAATAGATAGGATAGTAATTCATCAATATTCATAACCATAATCGCACCTCTTATTCCCTCCTTTCTATCTATAATAATCTATTCTAATAACAATTGTTAAAATATACCCTTACTTCCCCTTCTTAATGTTGACTAGATTTCCTAGAGTGGAGGGGCTATAATTGGCTTGTCTCTGATCTAGTCAAGAGGGCACCAATGGATCAACTAGTTTTGCAAGAGATGTGGAGGTTCATATTGTTTCAAGGAAGTTATTGTAGTGGTCTTTTGGACTTCTATTTCTTTTAGAACTTTTAATTTCCTTACCCAGCACTGTATTATATTTTCTTCTCTTACGCTAAAATTTAAATTAAAAACCTTCAAAGCGCTAGAGTTCTACGTGAAATTGCTAAAAAAAGAGTTAGTAAAAATGATGTTGTCTCTTTCTAAGTTCTCTTAAAGGATTCCTAGTCAAGCACGAATCAACAAGATAACAAAAGGATAGAACTATATTTGATTAGGTGATTACCGATAATACAAATAGTTCGAGAAACTTGTTTCCTCTAGAATACATTAACGACGACTTGTGACCCCAAGATAACTTAAAAAGTTTTCTTTACCCTGGTAATGAACTATTTGTATATTTATAGATAATATCCCTCGCTCTGTAATAGGTTGGGTATAGTCTATGAACTGATCCTTGTCATTAACAGCCTTAAAATGCTATTATTTTAAGTGCCCTAGGGCTGGTACAGGATGTAACAATTTGGGTTTCAAAGCATGGACATACATTTATCAGTCCATATGGGTACGAATATGAAACCCAAGATATTAATGTAGGATTTGGAGTGAGAGAGAAACAGAAAATAAAAATCTCTCATCTGTTTTTGGTCTGGGCTATACAAAAAGAGATTATGGACTATGGAAGGAAACAACTCATTAATGGGCGACAGCTTGAATCATGGGTGGAAGATGGGCTCACAATTTTGAAGAATTATCTTGGGCTCCAAGGGTTGGAAAATGGAAGGAAAATGAATGGGTACCTTCAATCAAGTTGGGTCTGTAAGTTAGCCAATAACTGGGATAGAAAGTTAGTATTGGGAGATAAATCACAATTCATGATGAGTTGGACTTTAAAGGAAGGGGATCCGGATATTGAAGCAAATAGACACTACTCCAAGGGCTTGAAGTCGGATCATCTTGTGGGATGGAATGAAATTATTTCACATGGGCTATTAAGAGATGTACGACTTCTGACCTTGAGGACAAGATCGATTTTCAAAGAGGGAGTATTGTTGCGATTTTAATATCATCAGTTATATAACTACAAGGGTAATTCAAGTATTATCTTTAGGATTATTTTCTTATAAATAGTGGCATTAGTGGATGCATTGGTTATCTTTTGAATATAAATATTGAAGATTAAATTCTCTCTAGTTGAGAGCTTCTATCCTGGCAAGCTCGTGGTAGCCGGATTGATTAACTGCCGGACCGTAGTTTTATTTTCATTTATTTATGTTGTTACTAGTTTATCGGAGATGAGTTTATTTGATGCTCAACACCTCCCTTTTCTTTAAATTCCGAATTTGCATGCCCATTTGCCAGAGAATGAGGCTCTCCCAAGGTTGACTGTGAGGGTCTACACAAATTTGGAGTTTGATTGCTTATATGGGTCACTAATCTGGTGGACAACAGCAGCCCTTACCCAGTAAATATGTAGGTAAGTTTGGCGTCAGCTTTACACAGCCAAGCCCCAGATATTTTTTTTAACCTAAGTTTCTTCTCCCTCCCACCTTCCATGAGATGTACTACAATGATGCCACTACTCTTATGCACCTTCTCTGAACTCACACACCGTTCAAGCAAACCCACATCGCCCTCCTCCACACATTTTTCCTTCCTTCTTCCACAACTGATTCATCCGCGAAGAAACTTCAATAAATTTCGCAGCATACAATTGCCGGAATCACATCTTTCGACCTGAAAAAACCGCTATCCCTTTCATCTGCTCGGAGTTCCCTTCTCCTTCTCCTTCTCCTTTACTGACCTTTTCATTTTTTCTGTGGCCGAAAATGGAGGAAACATTGGCCCCTCTTTCTTCCAACTTTGGCACCGTCTCCGCCCTTGCTTTTGAGCCTCCCTCTTATCGGCTGTAAATCCCTTTGGTTGAACATTATGTTTCTTTCGTTTAAATTCATGTTCCTTCTTTGTCTTTGTCGTCTTCGTTCTGTTCTTTCTAAGGAAATACATACGACGATGCCTCCTATTTTGTGCAAGATTCTTGAGTCATCAATAGGATTTTTCTGTTTCCACTGTGATGTGAGCCTGAACGGGTTTTGATATTCCTGTTTCCAATATTCTCATATGATTGGTTGACCCAGTTCTTGTGGTGGTGAGACTGATTTTGAGTCGCTTCTGATCTTGTCGCTTTGATAATATTGCCCACTCCTCCAAAATGTTATGTTTATCACATTCCTTCCAACCAAAGATTTCCAGAATATGCAACCGTTGCTCGATTGAGTCAACACCAAAAATTTTTCCATCATAGCAGAAATCATCTTAATGGCCTTCTGCATCTTTGTCAAACCTATTTCCAGCCTATCTAAACTATTTTTTTGAACGCTCGGATACAATTTGATAGGACTGCTCTCAATCTCTAAAATAGCAAATAAGTTGAAGAACACAATCCGGAAGAAAAGAGAAATATTGGATAGAACGATAACGAAAACATGGCAAATACTAAGATGACATTGTTTCCTCTAAGCTCCTTAATTGCGGCTCATCAATCCAACAGCATAACCTAATATTTTCCTCCATTTTCCTGCACATTACTACTCCTATATATAAATAGTATTCTTCCTATGATTGAGCTCCTCAATGATAAGGCTCAATCTAGACTACCAACCCATTAAAGAGAGGGAGATATTATCTATAAATATAGTAATGATTGATTATTAGGGTAATAAAACTTAAAGTTATCTTGAGGGTGATGAGATGTCATTAATGTGCTCAGGAAGAAGCAAGCCTGTCTAACTGCTTGTATTATCGGTTAACCATTTAATGAAATAAAGTTTTATCCTTTCGTTATCTTGTGATAAAACATATCTAATCAACAAAAAAATCACAGATTAAAAGAAAATATCAATTAAGTATTAAAATGTGTAAATCCCAAGAACAGATAATGGGGGCTACCCTCTCCCCCTTAGTGAGCAATTTGATGGAGACTCACATCTCCCCAAGTTTTCCTTAAAATTCTTGGTAACCCCAAAAAAACACAACCTTAGCATATTTATACTAACTCTAACATAGGTCTATTGGCTTAATAAAGAGATAACATAATTAAAAAGCATTTTATGAGCTTGGATTGGTTGGGTCTTATCATATTGTCCTTTGATTGTGCATACTAGAGGTCCAATCAAATAGTAAAGAGAAACAATAGGCTAGAATGATAACAAAAAAAAAAATTACAAACAACTAGAGTTAGTTTCCTCTAGGGTATTTAATTTTGTGTTTTTGTTATTTTTCTATCACATTGTTTCTCTTTTCTATTTGATTGAGTTCTTTATCTTATCATGCAATTTTAAACACTAAAAGGGATCCTTTCTTCCCAACTTTATTTTGAAAGAGCAAAAGACAGTTCTAAAAACAGAGGTTAGGAACATGACAATAGAAACGGAAATAATAGATTTCAACCTGACATCAAATAATCAGAATAATACATCTTCTTCACAAAAATAATGAAACTGTTGCAGTCAACACAAACTAAATTTACCTTGAGCAGAGGATGAAGATGACCACCTTCAGTAGGCTGACCTTTAGCACTGAAGTTATATTCTTTGAACTCTAATTCTTTCCAATCACCCCTGGGGAACACAACATCACACTAGTTTTAGCATTTAAATCAATATAAAAATATTTCAACAATACTTATAGAGCATCAGAAATGGGAACAACAACTATATTTAAAGATTTAACAAAATTCTGTATAAACATAAGATATAAGCTCATTTGGGAGATATTTCTGCATATATGTTACTAAATAAAATCATTTTGTTCACAACACAAAATCTGCAACAAAAAAAACCCCAATACTTCTAGTTTTTCTCAGAAGGAAACAATGCCTCAGAATAATTTTTGTAACCTATCCAATTTACAACTTTTCTCTAAAATATCTCACAGCAACTAATTCCTCAGTCTAAAATTATATCTTATTTCTCTGTTTTGGAAAATGGAATTCTATTTTCAGGTAGACTAATTCTCTAATAATGATGAAAACGTTACTGTACCTCATCTTAATGAAACTAAGTTGTTAGCAACAATGTATTTGGCATAATATTCACAAAATAGCTAGAAAAAGCATGGAAAAAATATATTATAACATTAGGACAGTATATAATGGGGAATACGTTACAAGATTAGGTGCTGCATCATTCACATATGACATCCATTGCGTCAGCTCTATTGGAAATAATGTTGGAAAAATACAATTTAAATTTCTCATAACTAATATTCCCTTGATGTTTGAGGTTGTCTCATCTCCATACATTTTGGCAATTTGTTCAAAAGATAGCAAGTTAAAGGAAAAGGATACTATGAGAGAAAAAAAATCATTGGTATTAATACAACAACCAAAGTATTTTCAACCAAATCAAATACCTTTGCAAATTATCTCGAGTCAAATCTGTAGCAGGTTTTTTTCTTCTGGGAGCATAGTTAGGTCCCTTCTTCACTTTGTATCCCTTCCACGTTCTAAACAGACCGATAAAACTTTTTGTGATGAATCCGAAAGATGGCATCAATTAATATGCAACAATATGGAAACTAAGACAGTTAGATTGGCAAATATAAGGTAAAAAATAGATAGTAAAACATAAACCATGATCACATATCATTTAACAAAATCCACTGACAAAGAGATACCCCTGAACATTTTGAAAAACAAAATCATTGGCAAAGAGAATATTAAAAATCCAACACGAAAGGAAAATAAGACGAGATGATTACTGAGACACAATGAGCTTTCTTGCTTTCAGAGCCCTAATACCATCATCATCGATGTCCTAGAAGCATAAATAACAGACTTATTAGCTGCTCTTCAACCAACAGCTAAAAACAGTAAGAGAGTCACAGTAACAATGAATAAGGGAATTTGGCCTAATAACCCATACAAACAGATAGAATTATCTTTACTAAGGTCAGTAAGAGAGCTCCTTAGTACATTGCTTTAATCAATTTATGAGCATGCAACCTTACAAACAGATAGAATTATCTATACTTAGCCAAATACAAAACCTACGGTGAAAGAAATGCTACTAGGCCAATCCTAGAAATGGAAGAGATATGCATCCCAATAGAAACTTAACCATAATCAAGCGATAATAATGTCAGTAAACATCATTTGCTTTCAGAAGAAAAAGATTTCAATTTTGAAGATCAGTTACCAATAAATATAAATTTCATCCTCTAAAACCCATAAGCACATATTACAGTAAAAAAACTGCACCGCCTATGTTCTTGGACTTCACTGACAATAATTAGTGGGAGAAAAAATTCAAGTTCCACCATAAAATCTTTAAGTTGTGAGACCTGCTCATACAAGTTCAATAAATCTTACAGCAAATTTTTATTCCTAACCAAAGAAACATCCAACAATATTAACTATTCAACAAGAAAAACCCTATAAGATTCAGTTATCAAAACTTCTGTGTTTGCAAAATACATATATTTCCTGAAATAAGAAAAAAACCTATTTGGAATAAAAAGCTACATTAATTAACAAATTCAACTTTTGAATAAAGAGGGCCAACTTCACCATTATAGTCAAAAGTAAAAAAGCTAAATGAAGCTGAAAGGTAAAGGAACTCGAATATGCAATACGTAAAAATGTCTACAACGAGCATCATCATTAAGAACATGCCAATAAAGATCCAAATTCTAAACTTTTTCGACAATAAGGACATCACAAATCTTCAAAAACTATTCACCTGTCCATCTTTTATAAGCAGAAGTAGATTTTTCACCTTGTCTTCCACGTGTTGAACCTAAAGTTGTTAAATTCAAAAATAAATATATGGCCATACATGTGAGTCAAGGAGCTAATTAAGAAAACACAAGCTAGAAAAAGCACTCATAGACAGTTTGGTTACACTCAGCATCACTAGAACTAGCCAAAAGAGATATTTACACATTGTCAATGTACAACGACTTCGATACAGTTAATATTTTTCTTCCAAATATACAGGACCTCATTTGACACAAAAGCCTCCTAATATGTTAAGCATAGTATAGACTACCGCAAGGTACATTCATCTCAAATATTTTTCGATCAATTTAATACTTTTTAATATTGTGCTACAAGTCACCTTCCTGGATAGTAAATGCTTTCCCATGTCTACCCATTTGTTCTTTGCGGCTTGGGCACAACCAATTTTGAAAACAGATTGGCTTAACTTTCTCTGCATGCAGACAACAATGTGAATAAAAGTAAAAGGGAAGTGTCCCAACACCATAGAAGGATTATTGTACTAGAAAAAACAAAACAGCAGAATCCACCTGCAAATCTTCTCTAGGAATGCCTTCTGGTGGTATAGCCAAGAATAACTGAACTTCAGGTGACCCTGCAGCAGCATAAGTTGTTCCCTCGTCTGTCAGAACCCACGTCTCCTTCTTAATATCCTGATTGTTTCCCAAGTAACAAAATGTAAGCATTTTGAAAATTTCAGTCATGATCGTGATACATTCGCGAGCCAATAAACCATAATAAAATGTGCAGTAAGAAAAGTATTTAACCCACTAATGGAAAATTGAAATTTGAAAATGATAAAATTTTTCATCTGATCTTCCTTACAACTTCTAATATAATTTGTAAAATGCTACTCCAACAACAAGACTAAACATCTCGCATCTACATAAAGCACCCCCAGTGCATGAATTTTGTACACTACATTGCACAACTGTAACTTGTAGAACCAAAAAAGTCCCTTATAAAAGCTAAAGCCCCTATTTGAAAAATTATTCTTCCCTTTGATGGTGTCAGAGAATAATCCGTCAGCATTTTCCTTGAAGCCCAGAAAATCCCGCAAATAGAAAAACTATTTTTTTTAAAAAAATACAGCTACAATAAAAAAGCTAGTGCATCAGTCATACCTCAGCATCAACATATCTAAAGCCATGGAGACTTTTGATTACATTAACGACGTCATTGTGATCGAACCCAAAGTCATTGGCAAATAGTCCAGAATCTAATATTTCAGGATTCTTTTCCAGATAGCTAAGAATTGCTTCTTCAGCCATAACCTAATCTCCAATGCTATCCGGCTGTGCAAAGTACCAAACATACATAAGGTGAAAAAATATTAATACTTTGGGAAGTACAATAACAAATTATCAACAAAATCAAGAGGGAAGCGTGTAAATTGAAAATAGTTTCGCCAGATATAGTATTCCCCTCTTCTCATTATCAATTATCAAGAATCTCATGAGCTAAAGCTTATGGGTTAAAAATAACTTCAACATTCATACATTTATCAATAACAACTACGAAAAAAAAAATGATTTTTATGAGAGAGACGGTGACGGAGAGGGGCATCCTTCACAGCGTGTAATAAAAAGTCGAGAGACTTAGAAACTATGAAATAGCTTAGAAAGAGAAATATAAATCATTCTCGTCATCTTTGCCCAATTTACCAACATTCAATTATAAATCAGTCCATCGAACATAGTAGATACACAGGACATTCAACTATTTAGATATGCGACCCATAGCAAATGAAGAAAAATGATTGTTCGATTAATTCACAGTATTGCTTTGGCTTGGAGGCTCCCTGACCGCTGTACTTTCCCCTCACCAATGGTGGTGCCAATTGAAGACAGAGAGGAGACAAGAGAGGGAGTGATAGATAATAAACCAGATAAATGAGAGAAAAAAATGGAGATTTAGAGAGAGAGAGAGAGGGGACCGTGAAGCAGAAAAAAAGTGAGCAAGAGATAGGAATGGGCGCCGGCGGCGAGAGGAGAAATTCAGGTCCACCCTCAAATTTTCCTCCGCGAATTGAGAAGAAGGCAGGCAGAGCCTCTGGTTGAGCAAACGGGTAACGGGTCAAAAAAATATCCGATCCTGTTCAAGCATCGGGTATGAAGCAGAATCCGAAACTTGAACCTACCCGAAAAAATTGAAAATTACCCGGATCCGGGTATTCCGGGTAGGATCTGGGTATTTTTAGGTCTACCCGAAATTTAAATCTTTCCGAAATGTTGCTTACCTGGATCTGGGTATTCCGGGTAAGATTCGGGTATTTTTAGATTTTGATAAAAAAATCAGAATCTGGGTTGGGTTGGGCAACGGGTATCAGGTATTTTTACAATACCCGGTACCCAGATTTCCTACCCGAACCCAAAATCATATTTTTACCTGTACCAGGCCCGGACCTTACGGTTTTGGGCCAGACCTTAAGGTCTGGTTCGGGTTGCCCAGCCCTAGGTAGAGGGTGTTACTATTACGAGAAAATGGCTCGATTCCAAAAAATAAATCAATTAATAAAAAACAAATAATAATAATAATAAGGGTGGGTACGGACAGGTCGGATTTCGATAAAAACTACCCGACCCAGACCGATTAACAGTCAAGTTTGAAAAAAAATCAATCGTTCGGGTTGAACTTTTCAACGTATCCTACCCATTCAGGTCGGGTCGGGTTGAACTTTTCAATTTAAAAAAAGAAAAATATATATAATACCTGAAGTTCACCAAGCTAATCAGTTTCCTTTGTTTTAAGGAATATTTAAACTCGATATATTTATGGTTAAATGCCTTTTTAATCCTGAGTTTGAAGGTAATAAGCAAAAAATGATTACGAATTTTTAAAAAATTAATTTGACCACAAGTGAACAGTGTCATTTTTTATTTTTTTTAATTAAAAAAATTGAATTTTTTAAAATAAAAAATATTTTTACTAATCAAATATTATCAGAATTACTTAAAATTTTATCACACATCCATCAATAATAATATAAGATAATTTTCTAAAACGAAATGTAAATTTTAACAATTGTTCGAATCATTATAATTTTTTTAATACAGAAAATAGAAACATTATTAAAAATATGTATATTAATAAAAAATTATAAACTCGCAATATAAACTCGTATACTATTTTCTTTTGAAGTTATGAAACAATTTGAAAAAAACATTCAAATCGAAGTATTCACAAGTTGTGGTTATCAAAAATATTATGTGATTTTATGTTAAAACTTTGGATGACCATTACTTTGCACTCGATGGTTCGATTTGGATGCATAATATGTCGATTAGAAAAACTCGTCACTCAATTTTTCTTTTAGATGAAAATCCAGAAAGCTCTGCTTGTTCAGATCGCAATTTCTCTGCGTTGCACCGTTAGATTTTTGGGCGGGTCACATTGATTTTCAAGTATTACATTTTCAGATTACACTGTTTGATAAAAATTTATTATGTTTTTTTGATCAATTTTTTATCATCGGCTAAATTTACAAAATTCGAGCAAACTAAGAATTTGACATACTCGTATTTGATTTGCAATCAACCTTTTTTTCAAATCATTTTTGCAGGGTAGTAGTACAACATTTTGTGAGAGTGTAATAGCATTTTTCTATTGGACAAATTTATAATAAAATTGTACATGGTTGGAAATTCATGAAACTTTTCAAAATATTATATTATATTATTATAAATGTGTGATAAAATTTTAAAGTTATTATGATAACATTTAGTTTGTAAATTATTTTTAAAAAAATTTATAGTCATTTTAGCCTATTATCCCAAAACTCAAAAACGATTTCCATTATGCTTAGTTATATCCATTACATTTAACATTTTTTAACAACATTTGTATCTTATAATAAAGAGTTCGATTATACTTAATTATGAAATAATTGGTAGTCCTAAACATTAATAAATTTTGATATGCATTGTAGTTGTGAAATTATTCACTTTGATCTATCATTGTTTTGAAGCGCAGCATAAAGCATCCATAGAGTTTTAGAAATACATTTTCGTGAGTTCTTTTTCATGTCCAACTTTTCCCATTACTTCTCCACCGCGACCCACTACACCCCCACACTCGAACTAGCGTCCTTCATGATTTCCTGGCTTTTACACTCGCCGGTGACAACCCATGTCTGCCGCCGAAGAGGGCGGCATCTTCTGGTTTGTTGAGATCGAACCCACAGTCAACATAAGTTTGTTTAGATCCATTGGAGTGGATATTCAATAATGTAAAGATTAGATTCAACTTTGCCATGTCAAATCTATCCAAGTATGAATTAGTAAAAATCTCTCACCTAGGATAACAACTTTAAAATTAATGGATGTTTAAGCAGCGTCCAATGTTATTTCCTTTAATGGGGACTCAATGAAGTCGAGATTAAATTAGACAAAGCATCAATGAAAGGGCTTCAGTTGACAGATGACATAAGATTCAAACAATTCATCAATACAATCCACCCTTTATGCATGTTGTCAGCATTACAACTTTGTAACACAAACAAACATAATAATTTGTGCACATTGATCTCCATAATGAAAAATATAAATTTCTAAGGATAGCTACTAACTAATTTAACAGTCAACGTGAAAAAACCTGAATCTCTACGTGGACCATATAAAAGCAAACTTCGTGGCCACTGAAAGCATAAAATAAAGGAAGAACTAATCCAGAAAGCAAAGGCAGAGCCAATGCAAAATAGAGAAAAAAGAGGAGAGAAAGAGAGCAACAGTTACCTTGAGACCAAGTTCTTTGGCTTCTTGCATATACTGAAGGGGGAACGAAATGAGTTCTCTCAGAGCCTCAAAACTTCCAGCAGCGAACTTCTCGGCCATCCACCTGCTGTCGCAAGTATGCTTCATTCCAGAATTACCAGTAAACTATGTCAAGATTATCCTACACTCTTTTCCATTGGATATTCTAAACTTTAGTTTCTAATATTGTGAAATCCGCTAGTCCCCCAGACCCAAGAAGGAGAGATGTTTTATCAAACAAAAAGATACACCGTCTTCCTTTGCCTTTGTTAGAAATAAAAAATGGTATCGTTTGAGAAGGGTAAGGAGACTTACCATGAGGCTTGAGAGACAACTCCCAAGGTAAAGCACGGTAGATAGAAAGGGGAAGGAATAGGCGGCGAGACTTGTAAGTTAATTGGTTCGAGAAATCATTATCATATCATAGTATCTTATTATATGCAAGGATGAGAATAGGGGCGAGAGTGATCACGCAGAATTTGCCAAATCTAAAAAATTAAAAATTAATCAAAGGGAAATCTAACTTTTCCCAAAATACTATAAACTTAAAAAACGATTAAAATTCCTAACTGTGCAGGAGGAAAAGTACCAATAGCGCAAATAGGTAATAAAAAGATGATAGATTGGGTACAAGAGCCTAAGTTCGACGCATGCGCTTGTGTGAGAGTTGTTACCCTCAATGTTAAAGTAGCTCCTTGGGATATCAAGTAAAAGCCTCCTATCTCTGGGCTGCTGAGTCACCGTGATTTAACCCCCTCACAAACTGTTGGGTCGGGATGTGAGGGCCCTGAGTGCGAGAGATTTCGCCTTTATTGGGTACAAAAGGAGGAGAAAATCGACCACTATTGCTAGTGCAGTGTTAAAATGTGTTGTTTAAAATCGTAAGTGCACAGTTAAATAATATAAAATATTAATCTTACGAGGATAACAGTTTTAAAGCTTTTCAAATATTTATGAAAAAATACGTTAAAATGACATGTAAAGATGTGTTTTGTGATTTTGTAAAATTCAATAAAAACTAGGTAAATATTAATGTAAAATAAAGCTAAAAAAAGATAAGAGATTAAATAAAGATTTATAATATGGTTGGGTTGGAAAACTCTTTTGGGGACTAACTCTCAGCGATAGCTTGCACTACAATCAGTGCTACAACGTGAATAATAATCACACAGAATTTCTATATAATTTCAAGGTTGGCGTTGCTTTTTGGATAATTTCTTCATTCACTTCCTTCCCATTACACGGTAAGAAAAATGAGTTCAGAAACCATTATGCATTGATTCTATTAATTATCTCTTGATTTAAATATTTAATTTAAAAAGATGTTTAGTTGATAAATCAAACAACTCAATCAATTCAATCAAAGCTACAATGAGTTCTAATAGCATTTTAGAAATCGTCTAGTTCACCGTAACTGTGACATGCAGATTATAATGAAAAATTTATTAATACTAATTGGATTGATCAATATTCACAAAGTAACATTCAAAGGATTAACACAAAAATATCACAAACCAACCACAATGCTTTTAGCTCCCACGGACAACAAAAATAAAAGAGTACCCAATTTGTGTCATCGTGGTTACAAAAAAAAGTTACAATGGGTCTTCATGCTGATACTTCGTGCGTTGTGGGTTGTGTTGTAAGACGTTGAACCGCAACACATAAGTTATTCTTCTTCGAGCTCCGCTCTCTCTCTCAACATTTTGTTCTCGATTTTCTTCTCTACTTCTCCTTCTCGTTCTGTTCTTCCTCTCAGACTCTCGTTCTTCCTATCTTCCTTCCTTTCTTTATACTCTTTGTCCTCTGGCAAAAACTCAGTTAGGGTTGCTCCTCTATTTCCTATTTTTTAGCTCGGCTTTCTCTATTCCTACGCCACTCTCCTAGCCTCCAGTAGCTCTCTTCCATTCCCTATTGCTGCAATAAACAATTCACACGTGACAATTAAAAGAGAATAGTACATTCTTGCAAAATTTCATGATTTTTACACGTGTTATTCAAATGGTTCTGTGCTACAGTACATTCGATAGCACACACATACAGACAAATAGAATCCAGACAAAAAGATATACAAGAGAAACAATCAATGAAGACAAAAAGATGTACAATAGAAACTATCAATGAAGCGGAAGATAAACAGAGAGAGGAGCAGCAACGACAAACAACGAATGGGTAGAGTGTCCAGTGACGCTGCGAGCGCCAAGTGAAGCTCTGAAGCTACTGAACGGAGACTCTGAGCACCACGAAGTGTGACTGCCGAGTGCGATGTCGCTAGTCACAAGTGTGCTAGTGACACCGAGTGTCCACGTCATTAGTACGAGGGTTTTGTGAGCGAATAATTAACGGGCGAGATGCATAAAAGTATTGTAAAAAACATAATCTTTCATGGCTAACAAATTACAACATAATCTCTCAAGCTTCTGCGCGTAGTTCTCCAAATCTTTTGCTCTCTCCCCAGATACTTTGTCATCTCTTAGTCCTTTTCACCACATGAGGTACTCCTCATAGTTTTGACGACCAATTTTGATACTTCGATCTGCGAGAACTTCTTTAACGTCTTTCTTTTTTAGGTTGCCGATGGAGATAATAATTGGCCTTGTGATATTGTTCCTCTGCTTATCTTCGACATCCTCGTGATAAGACTTCAGATTGCTGACATAAATTACAAGATGGATTTTCAGCGATGATGGCAAATTGACACGGTACGATGATCTTTCAATGATTACTTCCGCTCATTCATATTTTCTAATGAGTGGCTTGTCTTTCTTCCCTCTAAAGTGAATAGTTTGACCAACACAGAGTCTTCTGCTTTGAACTCCATCAGGTGTCACTTCTTATATGTCTACTTCGTCATGTGCTTAGAAGCTCTTTTCAAGTAGCTCGAGCTATGTCTGCATTGAACTTTTGCTAAAAATTATACGCCTCTGGANTTTGGATTAATTAAATGTCAATTGCGTGCATATAGAACCTCAATCAACTAGAATTTTTTATTTTCTACCAAAGTTCAGAAGAGTGATTAAAGTATTAAGAAGCAATCACTATATTATATGCACATAAATAGAAACACAAGAATCAAAGACAAAAACCTTACTCTTGAACGTGACTCTAATTAGTACTGGCAATCGAGCCGGCTCGAGCCCGGGACGGCCGGCTCGTCGAGCCTGCCGAGCCAAACGAGCCGAGCCTGCCGAGCATGTCGAGCCGAGCATGCCAAGCATGTCGAGCCGGCTTGGTCGAGTTTTTTTCAAAAAAATTTGGCTCGAGCCTAAACGAGCCAGTCGAGCCAGTCAAGTCTAAACGAGCCGAGCCAAACGAGCCCAACATAGAAATTTTATTTTTCTATATTGAAGTTTTATAACTTTCCGTATTATGTAATTTTAAATTTTGATGAAAAATTTATGCCTATTGTTTTCTTCAATAAAAAAAAAATTGCATGATAACGTTTGTATGTATCGCTTCCATTATGCCAAAGAAACACGAAAACAATAGCATCAAATCAATATCTCAAAGAAACTCGAAAACAATAGCATCGAAACATCGAATCAATAACATTCAACATATATAGCATTCGATTTGAAATCAATTCGTGAAAGAGTTAACAATTAATAATCATGCATTGTACGAATCAAAATATGAACACTGAAATCATTCATTGTGCTAAATAAAAAGTAAATTAATTTACAAAAGAGTCTTCTAATTGTTCGAAAAGATTACAGGAGAACGAACCTACTCCACAGGGGGATCGTTCAATGGAGATGGAGTAGTTGTGGTGTCCTCCGCCTCCAGCGAGTTGGTAAAAATTCCAGCCCAGTGTTGGTTTTGTGCCTCCTCGAACCATCGATCCAATGTTGCGATGCAAGCATCCATCGTGTCAAGCCGTCGGTGGACTCTCTCAAATGAATTCTACAAAAATTTCTGGTGGTCGTACAAAAACGCGTCGATCCGGCGGGTTGTTGATTGACGAGGATGACTAGCTGCTTCAGCTTGTTGTTCTTGGTCTTGCTCAGCGCCCTCGTGCTGGAGTGGCTGTGATGTCGAACCCGGATGATCGGCTTTGAAGATCCACTTGTCGTCGGTGTTTTCCACAATATCCATCATCGCAATGGTAGATTCGGTATAGGTGTCGACTCTCCTAACCGGGAGAGGTGTCTCGGAGGAAGGAAAGTTGACATCATGCTGGTGGAAAATTTTCGTCAACAAAAGGTTGAACAACATTGACTTGGACGAGTTTTCAAAAAGATCAATCATCCTTTTTAAAATTACATAACCAACGTTAAAGTTGATTCCAGTGAAAATGTGGTAAAGAACGTGCAAATCCATACCACTCACGTGATCCCTATGACCATCCTTAGGTAGGAGGTTGTAGGAGATCATGTGGTAGACAAGACGAGCCGTGACGTTCAAGTCATTGACTTTTGGTTTAGGGGGAAGGTGAGTGTCGGGATTTTTCACAACGGAGCAGAGAAACTGAGTGTATTCACTCATTTCGACACAAGGAGGCTCGGTGAAAGGCTCGTAGTAGCGAGAGGTTCTCTTGTTGCCTATGCAATTCAACATCTCGTTGAGCTTACGAGACGTGATAGTTATGTTCTCCGTACACATAACTAGACACTTGTAAAGTTTTTGGTGAAAACAAAAAATTGGCATAAAATTTACGAATTGAGGTTTCGTAATATGGTCCCCGGAATTGAAACAGCTCAGACAAACCAACACGATCGAATAACTCGTGAATCGGTAGGTTACAGATGGAATTCGGTTGGAAAACACGGCTTGGAATAATGGACTTGCATTGGAAATCAGATAAAATTTTTTGTTAACATTCTAAATCAAGGTACAAATTAGAATCGAACAAGGGCCCTACAATAGGTTCCTCATGTTGGATCGAGATTAACCTAAGAGGGGGGGGGGATTAGATTAATAAAAATTTACTCCGATGATTAAACTTTAATCAAATTCGTGCGTATGGTTTACTCAATCTAAAACTCTAATGCGGAAAAGATAAGCAACTTAATAGAGTTGAGAGAGAGAGAGATTGACACCGGATTGTCAATGCGGTTCGGCCAACCTTGCCTACGTCCGCGCTCCAAGGTACCTCCTTGAAGATTCTTCCCGCTCAATTCTTTGAGCTCACTCCGATTGACTTACGGGTGTCAATCAAACCTTTACAACGACTCTTCTTTATGAGAGGCATCACCCCTCTTACAAATTTCGCTCACAGAGTATAATACTAGGATTACAGTTACTAACCAACTCTCTCAATCACCAAGTGAATATAGAAATACAAAGACTGAGAGAATGAAATGATTCTCTAAAAATTGGCAGCAATTCGGCTTTCTTTTTGCTCTCCCGAAATCCTTTTTTTTCAATCGGCATTTCAGCAGCTATTTATAGATTTCGTTCTGCGCAGGCTGGATCGGTCGACTAAGTACGAGAACGGTCGACATAGATATAGCCGTTTAGACACATTCAGAAATAGCCGTTGGGAGTTATCTCTTCTTTCTGCTCTTGATCGGTCGACATATCTTTTGATCGGTCGACATAAGTTTTAGTGAGTTGCCGTTGGGAAGAGCTTCGGTCGACATAGATATGGTCTCTGGACATGTATGCGGTCGACACAATAGTTTAGCGGTCGACATAGATATGGCCTCTGTACATGTATGCAGTCGACACAAGATTGGCCGGTCGACATAAGTGAAGCTTTTGTAACTTGTAGAAGCGTGGTCGACTTCATGTTGCTTCTTGTCTTGAATATCTTGCGGTCGACACATTCTTATAGCGGTCGACATAACATTCTTCTCTGGTTAACTCATCGATCGACATATAACGTAGCAGTCGACATAAGTAGGTTGCTGCCTGAAGATAGGTCGACATATCTGGTAACCGGTCGACATAAGTTTATCCTCTGCCTGAGGTCGACATAAGTTTATCATCTGCCTGAGGATGAGTCGACATAACTGGTAATCGGTCGAGATAGCCTGTAACAGACTTAACCATTTCTGTAAAACTCGACCAACTCGTTAGACAAAAAAGGTACCCTTCGTTGAGGGTATTTCATATACATTATTCAAATCAACTTCTCTTTAATGGTTAATCAATTATACAACATATTAATATTCATCATAAAAAACAATGGTTACTTTAATCATAGTTAAAGCTAACAATCTCCCCCTTTTTTATGATGACAAATCATTATTGATTTACTATCTGTTTGAAAGATAATTTGAGCAAGTTCACATGTTATATGAATTTTATGTAAATTCTCCCCCGTAGTAAATGCATGCTCCCCCATAAATATGCATCCATATCAAATATCATTGCTAAATAATTAGTCATAGAATACAAGTCATTATATGTTATCGTTGCTAAATAAGGATGGATACTTCTCCTCCTTTGTCATTATCGAAAAAAAATCATCCACACAATAATTCATAGGAAGATGTAAACAGATAAGGACTTAATGAAAAGTATTGTTCTACAAAAAGTAAGTCTCACAACAAAAACAAGACTGAGCGTCTATTCCCAAGGAGATCCAACTAATGGAGATCCAGGCATGTCCAGTGCTAGAGTGGGAACAAGCTCGGTATCTACGGTGGTAGGAGAGGTAAGAACCTCAGTGTCTGCAGCGGATGGAATCAACACCGTATCGGGAGTGGATGTACGCTGAGGAACAAGTGATCTAGTCGGAGTGAAAGATGGCTCAGCATCCGGTCCCGGTGAGGGGGTTGGCTCAGCAACTGGAGCAGGAGAGAATTGTGTGGTAACTCTAGGAGTGGCTGTAGCTGGTTCGTCAAAGTTTTCTTCTTCTTCTTCCTCTTCAAAATATGCATCACATGCATCAATTTGGCTCTTTAAGGCCATCGACCTTTTTGTGCAGAGCATCAACTGATGTCTTGAGGCTCGTAATTAGGCCATTAAGCATATCTAAACGCCTCTCAATCGAGGAGGAGGAGCGATGCTGTCTCCGAGGTCTCCTATCATCGGGAGGAATATGAGCTTCATCAATCGTTAGGTGTGGGGAGCTTGGAGGTGTGGGAGGACGGTGAGGCAGATTTCTCTTGTATTGCCATTCTCCATCTTCATTTTTAGTTAATCCCATCCGTGCGAGGGTCGAATCAGAGTAGATATCATGATTCCTGACTTCGATTAGATTAGCGGGAGAGGGATAAATTACTCCTTGTTGAGCAAAAATCTCCATTAGAAAAATATTGAATGGTAATGATTTGGATGCTTTGTCTAGCACTTCCATCATACGTTGCATGATGATAAATCCTACATTAAAGCGACGTCGGGTAAAGAACATATATAGAACATATAGTTCCATATGGCTAATGTGATCTTTATGCCCGTCCTAGGCAAAAGATTGTAGGTCGTGATGTGATGAACTAAACGTGCCGTTCTGTTGAGATCACTAGCTTTGAGATTGTACGACAAGTTGTTTGGATCCTTAGCAACCAATTTAAGAAAATCCTTATAATCCGAGCATCGAACTAGAGCGGGTTCCTTCCCTTGCTTGTAGTATCGATCCATAAACTCATTTACCTCACAACCCAGTAATGAGTTCAATGAAGAGTTTGTAATCTTAATCGGTTTACCGTAGACTAAACTCTTGAGAGTGAGCGGGTGAGGAATTGTTTTCAAATTTGCATAGAAAAGTCGTATACCTTCCTCATGATACGAATTCCATAGTCCAAATAACGTCTTTAGTCCTAGATATTCACAAAGCTCAGTGATATCAATCCCTGTAATCCTATCGGGTAGAAATACTCTACTTAATATAAGAGGTTTGACATGTAGAATCTGAGTATACTTATCTTGAGCATCCGAATTTTGAAAGAGATGTTTGCCCACTGTCGGAGTTGGAGGAATCGACGTTTCACCTATCGATTTTGACTTTACTGTGCGCTTCCTCTTGATGGGGAGTTTGGAAGTGGATGTCATTAATATTAAAGGAAAGATAGAGGATGAGACTGATGAGCAATCAGAAAGGAGGTTGGAATTGTCGAAGGAGGGCTTGGAATCGCCGGAGAACAGATTGGGAGTCGTCTGAGGGGATTTTTCGCAGGAAAGGTTGAGAGAATGAAACTAGGGCGCGACGGGGTTCTTTTAAAAACTGGGAGTTTTGACACATGTCGGTCGACATATTCATAGTTATGTCGACCGCTCTATTACTCGAGACGATCAACCGATCGACATACTTCTCATTATGTCGACCCCCATTGTCGCAGACAGCAGAAAGAAGACAATGCATCTAAGCATCATTGAATCGAATTAACCCTAGACGAATTCTAATTTCACAAAAGGTCTTCTCATCTAACGGTTTGGTAAATATGTCTGCTAATTGATCACTCGCGTTTACAAATTCTAAGATAATATCTCCTCTTTGCACATGATCTTTGATAAAGTGATATCTAATTTCTATGTGCTTTGTTCTAGAGTGAAGAATAGGATTCTTATAGATATTTATAGCACTTGTATTGTCACATTTGATAGGAATCTTAGTTAATGTGAGATTGTAGTCCTCTAAAGTTTGCTTCATCCAAAGCATTTGAGCACAATAACTACCGGCGGCGATATATTCACTTTCGGCGGTTGAAAGAGCTAATGAGTTTTGTTTCTTTGAGAACCATGAAACTAAAGATTCTCCTAGAAAGTGACACGTACAGAAGGTGCTTTTTCTATCAACTAAACTACCTGCGTAATCCGCATCCGAATATCCTAATAAGTCAAAAGAGACACCTTTAGGATACCACAAGCCTAAGTCAACGGTGCCACTTAAGTACTTAAATATTCTTTTAACGGCATTTAAGTGAGATTCTTTAGGAGCAGCTTGAAATCTAGCACATAGACATACACTAAACAGAATATCGGGT
>QAOC01040963.1:0-86459 GCA_003255005.1 Begonia fuchsioides | reverse complement strand
CATTCAAGTCAATAGTATAAACATTTTCGTTTCTATATCCAATGAATAACGTTTTTCC
Source organism: Begonia fuchsioides (assembly GCA_003255005.1). Classification (NCBI taxonomy): domain Eukaryota; kingdom Viridiplantae; phylum Streptophyta; class Magnoliopsida; order Cucurbitales; family Begoniaceae; genus Begonia; species Begonia fuchsioides. The sequence goes on along the minus strand of QAOC01040963.1, from coordinate 86,401 downwards.
ATTTGATATATCATCAATTAAGCAAGTGTTAGATTCAAAGATAACTCTATATCCTTTGTCGCATAATTGACTAACACTTAGAAGGTTATGCTCTAAACCATCAACTAATAGAGCCTTTTCAATAATAGGAGAGGAAGATTTACCTATGTTTCCAATGCCAATAATTTTCCCTTTTTGATTCCCACCGAAGGTGACATTTCCTTTCTTCTGCTTGATTGATGTAAACTTTGAAGGATCACCCGTCATCTGCCTCGAACATCCACTATCGAGGAACCAGGGGTCTTTCATGGATATACCTTCCACCTACGCAACACATCATACCATCTTCTTAGGTACCTAAACCATTTTGGGTCCTAGAGGGTTAGCATTGGTTCCTTTGGAAACCCATTTCTCCACTACCTTAAACTTTGTGACTCTCGAATTTAGAGGGCAATTAAAAGATTGTTGTCCTATTCTATTACACCGATTGCATGCACTTGGTTTTACAAATAGGTTCTTGTAGGACTTTTTCTTCTTATGTGATTCATAACCCAAACTAGCTTTGTCAAATGTTACTCTTTGACTACCTAATAGCATGTTCAAGTTTTTACTACCATTTGTAAACTTGAGAACTATATTGTTTAGATCTGAGTTTTTCCTCTTTAGTTCATTTACTTCATGATGTAACTCCTCATGAGATATACTATGAACATTTTCATGATTTTTGAGTAATTTTACATGCTCCTTTTTCAATTCTGTGTATTTAGTTTTGAGCATGCTAAAATCATCAAGCAATGCATTAAAGTCGGATATCGCTATCAAGAAAGATGTACCTCTTCTTCCTCAAAATTAAGATCTAAATCGCTAAGAGAGAGATGTACCTCATCTTCCTTAGCCATGAAGCACATGTTGGCGACTTCTTCAAGTTCGGAAGATGTGGAGTCGCTATCGGAATCTTCCCAAGAAGCTTTCATTGCTTTCTTCTTAAAGGTCTTGGGAGCTCTCTTGATCTTAGGACACTGGACTTGTAGTGTCCCACTTTTCCACATTCAAAGCAACTGATTTTCTTGTTTTTCTCATTTGTTGCTTTGTCACTTCTTGAGGCACGGATTCCCTTCATCCTTCTCTTTTGAAGGAATTTGTTGAATCTCCTTGTTATGAGGGCTATCTCTTCCTCTTCTTCCTCAATTTTCAGCACTTTGAGGTCCTTGGCTTCCTGAATTGCAGTCATTTTTGTTTGCTAAGCTGGAGGCAGAACACGAAGAACTTTTCGCACGCATTCCTCCTCTGTATATACCTTACCAAGAACCTTTAGGCTATTGATCAAGTTAGTAAAACGAGTGTACATACAACCAATAGACTCACCCCTATCCATGGTGAATAACTCTTACTCATGGACTAGTAAATTGACTTTACTTTCTTTTACTTGATTGGTACCTTTGTGAGTAACTTCAAGTAATCGCCATATTTCTCTAGCGTTTTCACAATCTTGAATTCTATTAAATTCATTACTAGCGAGAGCACAATATAGCATGTTCATGGCTTTAGCGTTTAGACTAACATTTTTCAAATCTTGATCATTGTATTCAATTCTAGTCTTAGGCACCCTAACATCATTTTCTAATTTTGTAGGAATAAAGGGGCCATCTTCTATAATGTTCCAAATACCAAAGTCCATTGCTTGAATAAATATTCTCATTCTAGTTTTCCAATAGACATAATTATTTCCATCAAATAGGGGCGGCCTAGTTGTGGATTGACCTTCGATGCTAGTGCTATTCATATTAAAGGCCATATGATTATCATAGTAATTATAGGTTAATCAATTCAATATTCCCTCTCTGATATCAATTGTAGGATCGAGATTAACCTAAGAGGTGGAGGGTGAATTAGATTAATATAATTTTACTCCGATGATTAAACTTTAATCAAATTTGTGCGTATGGTTTACTCAATCTAAAACTCTAATGCGGAAAAGATAAGCAACTTAATAGAGTTGAGAGAGAGAGAGAGATTGACACAGGATTGTTAACGCGGTTCGGCCAACCTTGCCTACGTCCTCGCTCCAAGGTACCTCCTTGAAGATTCTTTTCGCTCAATTCTTTGACCTCACTCCGATTGACTTACGGGTGTCAATCAAACCTTTACAACGACTCTTCTTTATGAGAGGCATCACCCCTCTTACAAATTTCGCTCACAGAGTATAATACTAGGATTACAGTTACTAACCAACTCTCTCAATCACCAAGTGAATATAGAAATACAAAGATTGAGATAATGAAATGATTCTCTAAAAATTGGCAGCAATTCGGCTTTCTTTTTGCTCTCCCGAAATCCTCTTTTTTTCAATCGGCATCTCAGAAGCTATTTATAGATTTCTTTCTTCGCAGGCTGGATCGGTCGACTAAGTACGGGAACGGTCGACATAGATATAGCCGTTTAGACACATTCAAAAATAGCCGTTGGGAGTTATCTCTTCTTTCTGCTCTTGATCTGTCGACATATCTTTTGATCGGTCGACATAAGTTTTAGTGAGTTGCCGTTGGGAAGAGCTTCGGTCGACATAGATGGCCTCTGGACATGTATGCGGTCGACACAATAGTTTAACGGTCGACATAGATATGGCCTCTGGACATGTATGCAGTCGACATAAGTGAAGCTTTTGTAACTTGTAGAAGCGTTGTCGACTTTATGTTGCTTCTTGTCTTGAATATCTTGCGGTCGACACATTCTTATAGCGGTCGACATAACATTCTTCTCTGGTTAACTCATCGATCGACATATAATGTAGCAGTCGAGATAAGTAGGTTGCTGCCCGAAGATAGGTCGACATATATAGTAACCGGTCGACATAAGTTTATCCTCTGCCTGAGGATGGGTCGACATAACTAGTAATCGGTCGACATAAGTTTACCCTCTGCCTGAGGATGGGTCGACATAACTGGTAATCGATCGAGATAACCTGTAACAGACTTAACAATTTCTGCAAAACTCGACCGACTTGTTAGACAAAAAAGGTACCCTTCGTTGAAGGTATTTCATATACATTATTCAAATCAACTTCTCTTTAATGGTTAATCAATTATACAACATATTAATATTCATCATAAAAAACAATGGTTACTTTAATCATAGTTAAAGCTAACACCTCCGGAATTGAAACGGAGGAAACCTTGGATTTTTTTGACAATTTAAACTTTTTTGTACGCGATGTCGATGTCATTTCAAATGAATAGGTAAAATGGAGGAGGTGAAGTGATAGTTACCTCTACACTTGACGATTCGCCACAGACAAGGGTGAAAACACGAAGAAATTGGAGTGGGGCCTCGGAAGTCGTCGAAAACTGTCGGAAAATTATGATTTTAGGGCACCAGTCTGAGATTTAATGGGGCCTGCGGTCGACACTTAGTTACGATGCGGTCGACACCTTGAACTTACGGTCGATAACTTCATATGCGGTCAACACCATAAAATGCTCTGTATTAATCTGCGGTCGACCCTTTATAGAATTCTCTCATAACAGCTGCATCCGGTCGACTTGCAGTATTTCCAAGGTCGACCGGATTTTACCGTTGAATATGGAAATTCTAGCCGTTACATTATACCGGTCGACGCTTTTTACAACGTCGGTCGACACTTTGTCGTCTATCGGTCGATTCTTTGCTATATGCGGTCGACACTTTGTCGTCTACCGGTAGATTAAGTGTCGACCGCTGTTACACTAAGTGTCGACCGCAATCCAGGTATTCTGAGCCTACCAAGCCAGCTCGCGAGATGGCTTGGTAGCCGAATCGGTTGGCTCGGTGTTGCCGAGCCCATGAGCCAGCTCGAGCGAGCTGACATGTCGGGCTCGGTACGGGCTCGAGCTTTGGCTTGAGCCAGGCTCGGCTCGGCACTGTAGTAAAACGAGCTGGGCTCGGACTGCTGCAGTGCCGAGCCGGCTTGCTGGCTCGCTCGAATGCCAGCTCTAACTCTAATGTCACTTGTAAGATCTGATATGTAATCATTCCTACTAAAATTAATTGGTCATAGTAGAGGTGCATACATTGATCTTATAGTACATCCAGCACTCCAAGCGCTTACGACATTCGATTGTAACTCTTCCTTTCAAGTCTTCTCTACGAGACAATTGTTGCCACCTAGCGAATAATTTATTCATCAAAATAAATGTATGCATGAATAAAGAATGGCATTTTAGAAATCAGTACCCAAAAATATTTTGTTCTCATATAGCTTGGAAAAGGATCATATCCTAGATATCGTCATCAACATGATGAAAATTTTGCAAATGTTAGAAGAGCAAAACTAGATAATAGATGAGTTTTTCCTTATAATCCTTACTTATTGACGATGTTTGATTGTCATTTGAAGGTTGAGTTTTGTTCCGCGATCAAAGTTTTCAAGTTTTATACAAATACATTTTATAAGGAACATGAATGTGTTGCTTTTACTATACGCATAGATGGAAGTACAATAGTTAAAGATAAGATTGAAGAATATTAAATTGCAAGATGAATTTCACCCCTAGGTAGTGTGGTGTATTTATGGTTTAACACTAAATGAAATACATCAACTTTACAACTTCATCTACCACATGAACAAGTGATTATATTTTTTTATTCGAGTTAATTGGCTAATATACCAACCAATACATTCTTTGCAAAAAGTATGTTGACAAATATTTTTAATCTACTTTGACAAATGTAGAATCAAGAAAATTTTTATGCAACGAGTTGCCTCAAAGTTTTACATGGAATAACCAAGACAGAATTTGGAATACTCAAAAAAAAGATCATGTTGTAGGGAGAATATTTACAACTTCTACTTAACCATGTTAGAGGACTCGATTCATTTGAATACCTAAAAAGTTTTGAAGGTCATCTAGTATAAATATATCGAGAATCAGCTATGTTACATGGATTGTTATGCGATGATAACTATATAAATCAGTATTTAGAAGAAGCATGTCCTTTGAAATGTCTTGTGCACTACGGCTATTTGCAGCAATGATTGTATATTGTGAACCAAATAATCCTTGAATCATAAGGGAAACCTTCTAACATCAATTATCTAAACATTATCATAGGTCCAATCGCCAATTTCAACCGTTCACTTTGAAGTATTAAATCATAATCAAGCAATTCCTCAAAGTATAGACAAATCTATAACTGACTTTTTTTTATATGATACTCCAAAGAGTTGAAAAAAGTGATAGAGAGATCGATGATGAACTGCAGATTAAAGTTAATGATGAAGTCATTCTCGTTGTATCATTACTAAATAATAAATATAAATATGCATTTGATCTTATTTTTGACAAAATTGTTAAACAACAACACGCTGCTTTTGATATGATCTTCTTCAGGTTGTTTGTCCCTAGATCGGGTGACAACCTCTCTTCTCATCTCAGGGAGACCAGAAAATATTTCAAAAAAGAAAAGAGAGTAAAATACTAAATAAACTTGATTAATGATTGATCTCTTAAGGTTGATGTCTTTAAATAAGCTATAAAATAACAACTTAGGAAATATTAAAAATAAGAAACTAGTATGTATATAGTAATTCAAAAATAAGGAAAATAACAACTTATACAATATTAGAAATAAGAAACTAGTCTAATTTAAATAAAAAAGATAAATTATTTTCTAATTAGATTTTCTTCTTAAAATATTACTTTCCTATGAAAGAGTCCCTTGGTATTATGTCCGTAACAGGTTTCTTCGTTGATGAACTTGGTGGTAGTGGGAAAATATTTCTATATGATGCTTTGCTAACTATAGTATGGTCAAAAAATTTAATAGATTTAACTACGAGATCATGTGATATAGCAACTTCAATATTACCTAAAGGCCGTACAACGCATTCATGGTTTGAAATTCCTCCAAATATTGATCCTAATATAGCTTGCTCAATTAGAAAGAAACCATCTATATATAAATTACTATGATTAGCTCGACTCATCATTTGGGATGAGACACCAATATGTCAAAAAGAGGCAATAGAAGCTTTTGATCGCATGTTAAAAGATATAAATACAAATACATCCCCGTTTGGTGAAAAAGTTGTGGTTTTTGGTGGTGATTTTCGAAAAGTTTTTCCTAGTGTACCAAGTGTACACGACTTGAGATTATTACGCCTCATTGGTACAAAGATGATGCCAACTCAATAAATGCCTTAATAGTTGTTCTAATATACAATATAAAATGATGATAAGAAGTATTTTGACGTCAAAGAATGAATATGTTCATTTTATAAATAATACTTTTATTTCAAATGTTCTCAGTGATGTCACACACTAATATAATGTAAAAAATGAATTTCAATACCCTTACCCCATCGAGATTTCCTCCACAAGAGTTAATTTTAATATACACTGATAAAAATTTCATATATTTAATAAATGAGTTTCTTTACATGTTTAAGGGTATGCAAGTTCAAGCTACTCTATTTGCTCGTAACTGCTACAGACTCTTTCATAGGAAAGCAGTATGCTAGATGTGGCTAATGATTAGATTATTATCTTGTTATTTCATTTAATTATCTTTTATTAGTCGGAAGGATATTTTGGTAATTTACAACAAGTCAGGTAGTTAATCTTATCTTAGTTAGTCTTATCCTAATCTACGAATATTTTGGTAATTAACCAGGTAGGTCATCGAGTCTATTTAAAGGGGCCTTAGCCCTTAGGGTTGGACATCAATAAATAATTAGGTTTTCAATTATTTTCTTTCCTCCCTCTCCATACCCTATTCTTCAATGGCCACTCGAAGGATGATTACCCGATCTCAGGGTAAACAACCTGAGAACGATCATAACAACTTGGTATCAGAGCCAGATCCCTCGTCAAAACTAGAATCTCATCCTTCGGCCGCGTCCGTAACGGGAGAGGATTCTTCAGTAATGATTACGATGATGCAACAAATGTTTCAGATGATGAAACAATCACAAAGAAATCACGAAGCCCTAATGAACAGATTTGAGAACAACACCATCCTGCCGCCGCCAGCGAATTCTAATTTTCCGGCGACCTGAAAGCGCTGGCCACGCATTCCGAGGGCGCACCTCATACGCGGTCCTTCCTGGGGCAGCAGGCTGCGCCGACGATCACCCCGACCGCACATGCGCTGGAAGGCACGCCGACCGTGCACCGGGCTCCCTGTTTTCCACCGCCGCGGTAGAGTTTTGGCTCCCCGACGCCCGGTACCCTATCACGCGCACCCCCACCGGTGTATTACTCCGTCGCGCGCCCCCATGCAAAAGCCCCTGATTGAACGCTCCCATGCAGCTGTGCATTTTGCGGAAATTCCCGACCAATAGGCCGGAACTCACGCTATTTCCAGTCGGACGCCGTTTTCCGAGCAGACTCCCTTCGCGCCGGTGCCGGAAGCACCCCAAGCAGCAAGCAGCTTCGAATAGGGTCAACCTACCCGGTCCCCTGGCCGCCGCTCACGGAACGGCAACTTCCAGTTTTTTCGGCCCGCTCACCGCCCACGGAACATTTAATTCGGACTTTTTTGTACCACCAAGTCTCGAACCAACCGGAACAACTTTTTTGGCCACCAACGGAGGGTGTGCCACTGGTTTTTGGAGGTGTTTTTGCTGGTCCAAACGGTACTTACACGGCAACTCAGACCCCCTATTGCTGACCCGGAGGTCAAAGGGCCGTATATCACATACCCCAGTGAAGGATGACGACCAATTATTCTCACACGCCTAGATTTCCCTTCTTACGATGGGTTGACAAACCCCCACCGATGGCTGAATCGGTGTGAACATTATTTTGAGAACCAATGTGTTCCTTTACACGGATGAGTTGGGGTTGCAGCCTTCCACTTACAGGGCAAAGCCGATGACTTGTTTGAGTGATTCCGAGTTAGTAATCCTGAGCTCACATGGGATCACTTCGGGTACTCGTGTATCGTCCGTTTTGGAGCCGCTATCGGGGCAAATACTCTGGGGGAATTAATTGATTTAAAGCACACTAGAACGGTAGCGCAGTACCAAGCACAGTTCCAATGACTGTTTACCAGGGCACTCTCAGTCACCCCAGAGTAGGCTATCCAGATATTTTCTGCCGGTCTGCAGTATTCCCTTCGTCTGGAAGTGGAGTTACATCATCCACCCACGTTGGAGAGCGCTATATCTTTAGCTCGGGCCCTTGAGCACAGGACGACACCTGCAGCTACACCAGCGGCTGTGACGGGGTCCCGTCGTCCATTTCGGCCTTCGGCGCCTCCCATTGGGCCTTTTAGTGCACCCCCTCCGACACCTCTGACCGAGGTACAGTCAGGCACACCCTCGTCTGGAAGACGACCGTTTACGCGAATATCTCGAGCCGAAATGGCTGATCGGTGATCGCGTGGACTTTGCTTTAATTGTGATGAGCAATTTTCACGTGGCCATAAATGCAAACTATTATTCTATCTCCATTGTGAGGGCGATATGGATTCAGATGATGAGCAGGAGGAGGAACCAGCTGACACGTAGGGCTCAACGCCTACTATTTCGCTCAATGCTGTATCCGGCTCCACCGAGACATCAACATTGACCATCGCAATGACATTTGACTCCCAGACTCTCCGCAGCTTGGCCAACATGGGCAGCACGCATAATTTCTTGAGTATATGTGCCGCTTAACGTCTGGGCATTCAGCCATCCTCGGCAAGTCGATGTCTGTTTCCATGGCCAATGGCGAGCGCGTCCGTTGTTTAGGGGCATGTCGCGCGGTCTCATTCTCTATTTCTGGGGTATGCTTCTCGGCTGATTTCTTTGTGTTTACTCTCTCGTGTTTGGATGCCGTGCTGGGCGTCCAATGGATGCAAACTTTGGGTCCCATTACGTATGCTTTTGAGGCTTTCACCCTAAATTTCACTCGTCAGGGCCGGCCTAAGACACTATTCACTCTAACCGCGAGTCTTTCCACAACACTCACCACCGTGTCAGCCACTACGACTCCAGGGGACTTGTCTGAGATACTTCGAGAGTTTGGAGACCTATTTATTGAATCGAGTGGCCTGCCGCCCATTCGATCTTGTGATCACCGCATCTTCCTCACCCAAGGCTCCGATCCCGTAGTCGTCCGACCATATCGTTATCCTCACCAACAGAAGGACGAGATTGAAAGGCAGTGCTCGTTGATGCTTTGACAGGCCATTATTCATCCCAGCAGGTCGCCATATTCATCACCGGTACTCTTGGTTCGTAAACAGGACCAATCATGGCATTTCTGGCGTTTCTGTTTGGATTATCGAGAGCTGAATGCACAAAAAGTCAAGGATAAATTTCCGATACCTGTGATAGACGAGCTATTGGATGAGATGCACGGCGCAACTATATTTACGAAACTGGACCTTCGTTCCAGTTATCATCAGATTCGCATGGACCCGACCGATATCGAAAAGACCACCTTCCGCACTCATCATGGGCACTTTGAATTCCTCATTATGCCATTCGGGCTTGCTAACGCCCCGTCCACATTTCAAGCACTTATGAACGAGATCTTCGCAGACCACCTTCGACGTTTTATTTTAGTCTTTTTCGATGATATTTTGATCTATAGCAACCCCCGGAGGATCATCAGCACCATTTACGCAATACACTAGGCCTTCTCTGCCAGCATCGTCTGATTCTTAAAAAGTCCAAGTGTACGTTCGCCGTGACCCAGGTTGCATATTTGGGCCATCTCGTTTCAGCCTCCAGAGTGTCAGTGGACCCGAAAAAAATTTCCAGTATCTCGTCATGGCCAACGCCGAATTCAGTCACCGCTCTCAGGGGATTTCTCGATTTGGCTGGTTATTATCATAAGTTTATTCGCAACTTCGGCATTATGGCTTCTTCCTTGACTGCACTGCTCAGACGAAATGGTTTTCAGTGGACCGCAGAGTCCCAATCGGCATTCGACTCTCTTAAAGCCGCACTCTCCACGACACCAGTTCTTCGCATGCCAGATTTCTGCGTCGAATTTGTTGTCGAGTGCGATGCGTCGGACTCGGGCATCGGGGCCGTTCTCCAACAATCTGGGCACCCGATTGCGTATTTCAGCCATCAGCTGACATCCCGACATGACTCCTTGGCAGCATATGAGCGCGAGCTTATCGGTTTAGCCGAGGCCATTTGCCATTGGCGGCCGTATCTTTGGGGTCAGAAGTTTATTGTTCGCACTGATCATTACAGCCTGAATTTCCTTCTCGAGCAAAAGATTTCGACCTCCCCTCGACATCAGTGGATCAGCAAGCTCCTGGGCTACGATTTTTCAGTTGAGTATAAGCTTGGCAAGCTTAACAAGGCTGCAGATGCTCTCTCTCGCCGCGCAGAGTTTCTAGCACAGCTTTCGGCCCTTTCGCGGCCCTTGCCCTCGCTTTTGGATGAGATTCGTCGAGACACAGCCTCGTCTACGGATACCACTCTCTTGATCCAGCGGGTTTCTAATGGCGAACTATCTTCATCTTGGACCATTTCTAATGGGTTGCTCTTTTATAAGCGACGTCTTTACATTCGGCCTGACTCGCCACTTATTCAATCTATCTTGGATAACATACATAATTCGTGCCATGAGGGCGTTCAAAAGACTCTCGTTCGCATCAGGACGGACTTTTATTGGCAAGGTCTGCGCGACTCGGTTACTACCTATGTTTCGGCTTGTGTAGTTTGTCAACGACACAAGTCTGAACACCTACAGTCGGCAGGCCTCCTTCAGTCCCTGAGCCTTCCGGATATTGTATGGGCTGACATATCTATGGATTTCATGGATGCCTTACCCCGCGTGGACGGCAAGTCGGTTATTTTGGTGGTAGTTGACCGATTCTCCAAGTACGCCCACTTTATTGCTATGGCACATCCGTATTCAGCTCCATCTGTGGCTCGTGTTTTCTTTGATACTATTGTCCGTCTCCACGGTATTCCGGAATCTATTGTGAGCGATCGCGATCCGGTATTTACGAGTCATTTTTGGACTGAGCTCTTCAGCCTTGTCGGCTCAAAACTGGCCCTATCATCTGCTTTTCACCCACAGAGCGATGGTCAGACAGAAGTGGTTAACAGCACCATGGAAATGTACCTCCATTGTCTGGTCGGAGAACTGCCCAAGTCATGGCTCCGATGGTTGCGATGTGCAGAATATTGCTATAATACATCCTTCCACACGGCCATTCAGTCGTCTCCTTTTCATGTAGTTTATGGGCGCCCCCCGCCTTCTATGCTCACTTACGAACATGGTTTGGCTCGCGTAGCTGCAGTTGATGAAGCTTTATAGGATCGTGATCATGCTTTATTGTGTAGGATCGAGATTAACTAAGTAGGAGGGGTGAATTAGGTTAACTAAACTTTTTTGTAAGTTCAAGGATTTAACAATTATTTCTTCTTGATTTAGTTATCAATTCAATATGCAAGGACAATCAACAATTATAAAAGTTGAGAGAGAGAGAGATATTAACACCGATCTGGTAACGCGGTTCGGCCAACCTTGCCTACGTCCGCGCTTCAAGGTACCTCCTTGAAGATCTTTCCCACTCAAACCTTGAGCTTCACTACGATTGACTTACGGGTGTCAATCAAACCTTAGACTCTTTTCTTGAAGGAGCGTCACCCCTTTTACAATGATCGTTCAAGGAAAACAAATACAATTTGTACGGTTATAAAAACCGACTCACTCAATCTCAAGAATGATATACACATGTAGTAGTAGGATTTGAAAGAGTAAAGAGTTCTGGAATGAATTTGGCAGCACTTCAGCGTAGTTTTTCTCTAGTCAAAATCTTCTGTCAAAATGAGTTTGCTTCATCTATTTATAGTTTGCTTCTGAACTACCGAAATTGGTCGACACACTCTGTTGGGGTAGACACATGCACTAGCCGGTAGACACATAAAAAATATAGCCGTTGGAAGCTTATGGTCAGTTGGGTCGACATAACTTTTTGTGCGGTCGACATAAACCTGAAGGATCCGTCTCTGGAAAATCTGGGGTCGACACATGTAGGTTGGGGTCGACACAAATCTGAAGGATCCGTCTCTAGAAAATCTAGGGTCGACACATGTAGGTTGGGGTCGACACATTTTGAACGTTGGAGTCGTCATGTAAAGTGCAGGCTCAGCTTTGAGGGGTCGACACATGGAATATTGTAGGGTCGACACAATGTCTTTTCTAGGGTCGACACAGACAGTTTGGATGGGTCGACATGATTTGCACGCTGCACTGCCTTTCTTTGGGTCGACACAATTTGTATAGATGGGTCGACACAATTTGAGCCTGCACAATGTGTTTCATGTCAGCCTCTTGAAACCATTTAAAGGTGCGCCTCCTACAGTTCCCACTGCCCTACCACCAATGCATGAGGGTCGCTATGTGCTTGAGCCTGCTAGTATTATGCGCACCCGCCTCAACCGTGGTCACTGAGAATTATTGGTTTAGTGGGCAGGTATTCCTCCGGAGGAAGCTTCTTGGGAGGATATGCTTACATTTCGAGACATGTTTCCCTCTTTTGCGCTTGAGGACAAACTGTTTTCGGAGGAGAGAAGTGATGTTAGAGACTCTTTCATAGGAAAACAGTATGCTAGACGTGGCTAATGATTAGATTATTATCTTGTTATTTCATTTAATTGTCTTTTATTAGTCGGAAGGATATTTTGGTAATTTACAATTAATCAGGTAGTTAATCTTATATTAGTTAGTCTTATCCTAATCTACAGATAAGTCTTATCTTAATTAATCTTATCCTAGTCTAAGGATATTTTGGTAATTAATCAGGTAAGTCATCAAGTCTATTTAAAGAGGCCTTAGCCCTTAGGGTTGGACATCAATAAAGAATTAGGTTTTCAATTATTTTCTTTCCTCGCCCTCCCTATCCTATTGTTCAATGGCCGCTCGAGGGATGATTACCCGATCTTAGGGTAAACAACCCGAGAACGATCATAACAGTAACATCGATCTATTTAGAAAGAAATCAACACTTTACAAGCATTACTACATTACAAAAGCATGTCATACCGGAACAATATCGAATTCACTCGACTTAGTAAAGGAATTTTCTATGTTAGCAATAAATTTTTCTTCTCGAACATTTGAATTCACTCGACTTAGTCAACTTCCAAATATGCTGGATACACATGAACATATAGGTTTATTTTTATTTTTAATTTTCCTTCATATCTTTGTTTTTAACTTTTTCTTCATTCTCAAACAATTTACCTTTTGTTATGCATGATGTATTGGATCTTTTAGAGTTTAGGGTTTAGGGTTTAGGATTTAGGGTTTAGGATTTAGGGTTTAGGGGGAACAAGTACATATATGAGAATTGTTAATATTTGACCCTGAGTAAGATTGTTAGTTTATTAAAATTCAATTTGTAAATTAATTAACATTTTTATTAATTATTTTGTAGTTTCAAACTAACAAAGCTACTTATGTGAGATAAATTTACAAAAAGTAAATAAGAAATCATTGGGTATTCATAAAAAGCTTGCAATAACAGCCACAGACTTCATTGTTTCATCTTTCAATGATAAGTTAAACTTGCACAATCCACTCTCGACTATAATGAACAGAACTTTCAATATAGAATCTAACATTCCAGATATCTTAAAGCTTGGCCCTTGGTTAGTGATTGCAGTACATACCTTCGTATTTTAATTTTAAATACCGTAACACTTATCTAATACGTATGTTTCATGTACTGAAAATGAAAAAGAGATATTGATTCATTTGTAGGAAATTTTCCAAATCGAAATGAAGCGTCGTCGGCTACTACAATAATTTTTTTGCCCAAAGAAATCATTTCAACCAATCGTGTTTTTGATGAAATAAACACGGTAGAAATCATTTCAACCAATCGTGTTTTTGATGAAATAAACACGGTAGGAAATACTTTATCATTATATGGTGTGTTTCCTAAACTAAAAATACTATGACAAGTAACGTGTCAAATTGGAGTATGACTTTTTGGATTGGTCGAACAAATAAAATATATTTTTTGAATGATTTAAGTTTCTCGTCCTACACAATTTTTTCGCAAGTACAGCTCACGTTATCTTTCTTCATCTTGCTGAGTAAATCATTCCCCCACAAAATCCCAACTTAAAAGAATAGGCAAATCCAACTTCGAATTTCGGAAGACAAACGGCTGTTGGTGGACGGACGCACAGTGGCAATCAATCATCGCAGAAGCCATTGCGCGACAATCCACCCATATGAATTTTCTGCTAATAAAGTGCCATGGAGCTGCAATTTTTCATGGCTTTCATACAGTGAAACTTTGCCAAATTTTCAAAATTTTTGCAAAGCTCTTCACCATGGCTAGGAAAACACCTTAAAGATCAAGTCCGGCATTTTAAGAAGTAAATTGAATTCATCTTGATTTGTGAGTATAAATTAATACACGAACTATTTTTAAAGGCATATTTTGTAAGAAATTTACTAGGGTTACTTTTTCACTCCCCTCCCTATGTCCAATTTTCTTGCGCAACCCTAATTCCTACACGACTTTCTCTCTCCACACATGAATGGAGATGACGAACGAGAGCGGAAACTCAAAAATACAAAGGCGACGGGAGAACGGTGAAAGACGAAGGTCAAAGTTGAAAGGAGCAGAGGCCACTAATATGCTCGATTAACAATTCCTAGTCTGTCGGAGTATGGTCGGCTCCAATCTCTCGACGGATTTATCCACCCAAAACAATGTTTTTTTTCCGGTGATGGTGTCCGGAGGAGTGACAGGTCTGTTTCACATCTTCGTTTGTTGGATCATGGTGTTCAAATCTGGCACTGGAGACTTCGATCTTGTGTCAGATCAATGTGTTAGTGATCAAGTTCTCTGCTTCATGTGCAAAAACTTGGACTGGATGTTCTAGGAGGGTTGTCTTCACTTGTCACGGTCTGGTAATTTCCCTTTTTTTCTTTTTCTGCCATTGATTATATCCTCCATGATCTGTCATTGTTCTTGAGATACTTACTTGAACAGCAAGGAAACAAACGTGGTAGTTTGCAATGATCATTCTCTTGTCGGGTTTTCTTCCGATGATCCTTTTATAATCAACCTTCTAAGAACTGTTCTTGAACCTCCCGGAATTCTGCGCTCTTTTTGCACTATTATGCAATGTGTTTGGTTTCAGCCGTAATAGGGCTATAGTGGTTTGGAACTCCCATGGACTCATCCTTAATACTATGGATTAAGATTGTTCTGAGTAAACTAAATAAAAGGCAGCAGCGCAGAAGAAAGAAGCATATTATTATGGTTGAAGACCTACACGCAAGTCTAATCTGGTCCTGTTATTGTAACGCATTGTAGGTCGCAAATTCCAGATGACAAAGAGAGAGAATGAGAGAATTGCCTGTTCTTGGAGAAGACCAAGGTCCGGCTCATGCATAGAGATCGATGCCCCAGAACTTCGCAGGCTGATTGGTCCTGTAATTGCGATCCATGGTTTTGATCAGATCCATCTCTTCTTTTGTAAGCTCAAAGTCAAAAACTTTGAAATTTTCTTCCAATCTTTCGATTTTTGACGACTTAGGAATGACCACCGTATTCCTCTGAATGCCCCATCGTAGAGTAATCTGTGCTGGGCTCCGTTTGTATTTATCGGCAAGGGCCTGCAAGAGAGGATGAGAAGCCATGCAAAGCTAGATCTGAATATATTTCTATAAGAAGATTCAAGAATCGGCTTACTTTGAGAACTAGATTGTCCAAACAAGAGACGGAACCAAACCATTCCGTGTTTGCAGCGGCGCCCCCCAAGGGAGTATGGGCAGTGACACAGATTCCATGTTTCTGACAAAATCGGACGAGACATTCGCGTTGAAAGTATGGATGAGTTTCGATTTGATTCACGGCCGGCTTCACTTTCGCATAAGCCAAACAATCTCTGGTCAAAAAGATATCATAATTGCTGCAAATAATAAATGCTTTTTCAGAGAGAAATCAAAATCCACAAAGAATATTGAACATCCTAATTCCCCAGAGAAAACATTAGAACACGAAATGTAGATACTAGATATGGTCTCGTTAATCCTTCAGTGAAAATATGTTAATCTCTAACAAACAACTACTGTTAATCTGAATTAGATAGAGCCTCACAATATTACAACCTCATAGAATTGGAAAGGAGAATAGAATCAAATAATCTTACAGCAAAGAAACTAGAGTCAAGAGTCATATATTTCCTCTTCTAAACTTTCTAACCTTCCCTCAAGAAATAGTTGTTGTAGAAAAATGAAGAGGACACATTCTGTTACGGACCAAAATCCTCAGGATTTTCTTTTAGGAAATCATTATTCCCGACGAGTCTAATTATTTAATTATTAATTATTAGTTGTTATTTTAATTAAGTTTGTGGGTCAGTTTAGTTTTTTCATATTAATTAGGTCATGAAGTCTATTTAAAATGTGCTAACCCTACGTACGATCTATTAATCAAGAAATTCAAGTTTAGTATTTGCCTCTTTCTTTTTTCTGTTTTTTTATGTCTGGACGAGGGATGATTACTCGATCCCAGGGAAAACCTCATAAAGCGGAAAACCCTAACAATTTGGTATCAGAGCCAAAACTCTCTTCCGAATCGGATGACAATTCTCTGGCCGTCTCTGTTAAGGGAGAAGAATCCTCGATGATGTACTCCCTAATGCAGCAAATGTTAACACTTATGGAATCCCAAGAAGAACGGGCACAAGCAAATCAAGATCGAGTGCTAGCAAATCATGAAGCCCTAATGCAACAATTTCGAATTTTTCAAACTGGAACCCGGCAACCAGCGCTGACAGCCGGTTCTCAGACACGCTGGCTGCCCTCACCGCTGGCGACAGCCAACGCCTCGCAACCGGAGGAGTCCGGCAGGCAACCAGCGCCGACAGCCGATTCTCAGACACGCTGGCTGCCACTTCCACCGACAACGCTAGCTGCACGCGTAGGTCTGGGTCCCGCGCCCTCTGTGGCAGGCCATGTGCCGCGCGCCGTTCTGCCGGAGCTGACGACCACCGCGCCTCTGTTCCCGCCCGCACGCCCGATTTTCCTGTCGCAGCCGTCAGCGTTTCCAACAGTCGTCCAGGCGCCAGCAGCACCGGTTTCTGCTCCGACGATCACTGCGCCCCTGAGTCCGCCGGTTTCTGCTCCGCCAGTTTCCATAACGCCGCCGGCAGCAGCCTTTGCAGCTGCTCAATGGCCGACGCCATCCTGCGCAACCAACCCATCTTCAACAGTGGTTTAATTCCCACAACATGGGTATCAGATCCGGTGCTTAGCGGATTAGATACGAGTTCGCAATCCGAAATTCCTTGGCCGCGAGGCGAGGTTTCCCCACCGGTTTTTGGTGGTTTTACGTCGGGTTCTCAGGGTATTTTTCCGGGAGACCAGCCACAGCCTCTGAATCAGTCCATTCTGGCACTGAGATACGATAAACCATTATTGGATTCGGAGGCAGTCGCACCTTATATCTCGTATCCCGGGGATGTTCAGCGACCGATTATACGAGCCCGTTTGGAGTTTCCTGTATATGATGGCACGTCCGATCCTGACCGATAGCTTAATCGGTGCGAGAGTTATTTTCAGAGCCAGAACATTCCATTACACGGATGGGTGAGTTTGGCGGCATTTCATTTACAGGCGGAAGCTGATGATTGGCATGAGCGTTTTCGGCGCAGCCAGCCTAATTTGTCTTGGGCGCATTTCTGAGCATCGTGCAGAGAACGTTTTGGTGAACATGCTAGTCAAAATATTATGGGCGAACTAGTTGATTTAAAGCAGACAAGAACGATGGCCCAGTATCAGAGGCAGTTCCAAAGCCTCGTCACCAGAGCTTTGTCAGTCACACCAGACCAATCAATAGGGCTCTTTACTGTCGGGCTTATTGACTCGTTACGTGTCGAGGTCGAGTTACAGACTCCACCGACTTTAGAGAGGGCCATGACATTAGCACGCGCCTATGAGCGTCGAGCTACCGCCTTATCAGCCTCTCCGAGCTTGGCCCCTTCCTAGCGTTTCTTGCGCAGCCCAGCATACACTGCCATACCGTCAGTAGAGCCGACCTTGGTCAAGTCCCCAGTCCGAACGACTAGGCCCCCGCCTACAGTACCACACACGTTTCGACGTTTATCCCATGCGGAGATGGCAGATCGAAGGGCCCGAGGCCTGTGTTTCAACTGTGATGAGCTTTTCTCGAAAGGACACACATGCAAAAGCTTGTTCCTTATATACTGCGAAGAAGATATTGAGGCAGGCAGTGAGTTGGAAGAGGAACCAGTACCGGACAAGTGCTTGGAGCCAACTATTTCCATCTTTCCAGCTTGAGGACAAGCTGTTCTTCGCGGAGGGGAGTGATGTTACGGACCTAAATCCTCAGGATTCCCTTTTAGGGAAACATTATTCCCGACGGGTCTAATTATTTAATTATTAATTATTAGTTGTTATTTTAATTAAATTTGTCGGTCAGTTTAGCCTTTTCATATTAATTAGGTCATGAAGTCTATTTAAAAGGTGCTAACCATACGTACGATCTATCAATCAAGAAATTCAAGTTTAGTATTTGCCTCTTTCTTTTCTCTGTTTTTCGATGTCTGGACGAGGGATGATTACTCGATCCCAGGGAAAACCTCCTGAAGGGGAAAACCCTAACACATTCCCATTGATTATCACCAACCACTAAAAAATATATTTTCTTGACAGTCTAGAATTTTAAAAACACATAATCAATGATATATAGTCCATGGAAAACTCGAAGATCAAAGATTAGAAAGCCAAACACCTTGAGATCTTAAAGCTATTAAAATATAACTTGACCTCACACCAATGCTGCGAACTAAACCCTTGGAAACAAGATCCTCCATAGCATGCCAGGTGGTTTCTAAGGTAATTGTGGTGTCTATGTCTAGCACCCCATCTTCTCCCAAGGCACTGGCAGTGGTTCCTACACCTGCTTGTGCGTAGTAATTAAAGTCCAGTGAAAAGCTAAACAAATGCTTTTATGAATATTAAAAATAAGTTTAATTCCTAAAGGAATTAAGGGAAAAAGCTAATACAAGTTATCCAAATTAAGATAGACTACAAGTATGAACAACAAAGACTTGAAGCACCTGTATGCCTAATAGCAACAGGAAAGTGAATAAGATATAAATCCAGATATTGCAATTGAAGCTTCTTCAAACTGTCATTGCAGGCCTCAATAACATGTCCATGGTCTGAATTCCAAAGCTGCAGAGATGATGACAAGAATGGTAAAAATTTGGTTTTCAAACGTGAGAAAATTATGAATAGCAGCACACGTATTTTAACCAAGAAATGTGACAAGAGAAAAAATGAAAAAAGAAACTAGCCTTGGTCGTGATGAATAGATCTTCCCGCTTGACAAGCCCAGTTCTGAATGCTTCTGCAAGCGCCTCCCCAACTTCAGTTTCATTCTGATAATCAGCTGCATGCAACAAACTTTCAACACCCAAACTTCAAAGATTGCAAGACAGTCCAGAAAAAAATTACAAGGTACAGGGAAAAGCTGTGAATTACCCAGAACACCAGAAAAATACAGTAACGAAGAGAAAAATCAAGCAAGTTATGAGCTCTAGTGAGCCTATGATTAAAAGGAAAAACCAGAGAAATGAAGATAGAAAAGTGTTTTAGAAAGACCTGTACTCACCCACCTTTTACCATACTGTCATAGCTTTTTGACCAACATTGTCAATTTGATCAAAATTGTTGAAAATTGAACATAAACATGAACAATAAACAAGGGCCGTGGTCCGTAGAACAATAATACCTGATCTTATCTGAATTAGCCCCAGCAGCTCATTTTTTTCTTGAAAATAATAATATTTGGCGAGTAATTACGAAATTGCTTTTGGCTATCGAGCAATTGAAAAGAGTACGAAAGCTTTAGCAGTTCTAGCACTACAAATTTCTAAAGTTTTAAGATAAAATCACTTATTTAGTGAAATGTAAACTGGCTAATAAGTAAAAAAATCTACGTGATTCATAATTCCTTCGCGCAGATATTATGCGAAACGTGGGAAAAAAGGAGTGGATGAACAACCGATGACAAAATGGATCTTACTTCCAGGAGTAACCATGGAATCAAGAGAACGAGGCAAAGGTCGTGAAAAATGACAATATAATTTGAAATCGAAGGAGAAAGCAACAGTACCAGCGCAATCAAAATGGCGGTAACCGATCTTAATGGCGTTGAGGAGAAGATCTCTAATGTCTTTTCCCTCCATACGCCAAACCCCTAGACCAGCGATGGGCATCTTGAAGCCACTGTTGAGGGTAATCGCCATTTTTTTCCTCACTTCATACGACAGCAAGCTTCCAAGTTGATCAAAGACTCCGAGGGTCGGTCGGTGACGAAGCTCGTGTTTATCCCCGTCCAATCGGAAGGGATGGGCATGGGTTGGGTCGGGTCGGTTTTTTAATCAACTCAACCCGACCCATTTGGTTTTTAGTTTCGTACCTTAAACCGAAGACGGGCCCGAAACCCGCAACCTCTATGACAACCCGACCCAAAATATTGAGGGTTGGGTCGATTTTTTTTTTATCGGTTAATTAAAAACTATTCTAAAATAACATCAAAACATTTACTATTACGAAAAAAAATAAAAAATAACTTATTACCTTACGAGTTGCGACATTGTCACTCCTAATAATTAATTCAAAAGATATCAAACTTAAACAAATAACATAACTAAAAATACCATCTCAATATTTCTTAAAATATATTTTAACTTCTCTAAGTAAATGGCTGTTCAAAAATCAAGAGTTGCAACGTCGCCTTTGCTGAGGAAAAACATAAGTCTTCTCTAAGTAAACGACGACAGAAGTCTGGCCAATGGCGAGCGCACAAAGAGGAGCCGGCGAGAAAAGAATCTCAAAATCGCCACTCGGGAGCTGCCGTAGAAGGAAATTGGTAAAACTGTGAGCCCTAGAAAATTTTAGGAATATTTGGTGAATGAGTTTTTTTGGGTCGAGTTTGCGGGTTAAGTAAAAAACTTCAACCCGACCCAAAACCCAAATTAAATTGTACAACCCGACCCAAATGGGTAAAAAACTCATTCAATTCATTTTCAACCCGACCCAAATAGTGCGGGTTGGGTCGGGACCCGCGGGTTGGGTCGGGTTGCCCATCCCTACCAATCGGTATATTCCTTAGGCAAAGGATTCCATCTACTGGTGGGCCGAACCTCTGCCGCCTTAATTGGTTTGCCGGCCTAATTGGTTCGGTTTTCAACGATTGTGTTGCATCCGGGTCAGTTTTTGTTTTGAAAATTAGATTTCGATTCGATTTTTAGAGATGTTGGAGAAAATAAAAAGGCTACTCGGTGATCAATGGTAAATAAAAATATTATAATTAAAATTATTTAAAAAACCCCAACAAAATTCAATTCGGCTGGGGCAAATAGTATTTGGGTTTGGTTGTGGGTCCGCTTTTGGTTTTATTTTCAGTACTAAAAATTAATTGGTTTGGTTCACGTCGATGATAAAACCAAGTAATTGTAAAAAACATCGATCTCTCGAGGATAACGAGTATAATCAATTTTAAAAAATTAATGTGAAAATGTAGGTTGTTCAATAGAATGGTGATTGAGTTTTTCTAAGTCTATGAAATCTAATTAGAATTCGAGAAAAAAATGTGCAAAATACTCAACGAAGTTGATTGAGATAGAAGAAAGTATATCAGCGAAAACGAAGGTCAGTTAGTATTCTCTTGTTGGTTACACCTCGGCTATAACATGTGCTATTTTAATGCTGTAACACAATTTTACTAAATTGAATCATTGAATAATCAAGGCTGACATGACTTCTGATACACTCTTGAGCCATCATATAACATATAAATTCAAACCAACTTGTTTCAAGTATTCTAATCAATGCTCAAGTGATATTCAATGACATGTTAAATAACACTGAAATCATTCCAACGGTAGCATCCAACTTCAAATTATAAAACTAAAATTGAGTAGATTAAATAAAATCTACTTAAAACATGAGTGTTTCCAACAAAAGAAAATTAATCCAACCTCAAGCAATTTTACTCATAATCAACATTAGAGCAAAACCGAGCAATTGTTCATCGAAAAGTTTGATTTTCTCCTTGGTGCTAGCTCAGGGTTTGACTGTTGCCGTTCGCTTCTATCTCTCGCCCATCGGCGTTCGACTCTTGCTCAGAGCTGCTTCTCGGTGCTCGCCCTCTCTTCCATGTTAATGAAGCTGAAGACGGAATGAAGAGAGTTTTAACTATCGACTCTTTTGCTCCGGTAACGGAAGATTGAAGTAGAATCTAGTTTATGATTTGTCGAAATTAACCAAATTTAAAGCACCCCAAAATGAGAATTTTGTTTTATTAACAAGGAGAATTACGGAGTTTTGGAATAAAATACTTGAGCAACTTTTTAGAGTTAACAATTTTGTGTTTAAATTGACAAAATTGTACGGTGCTTGAATTGAAAAATTACAAAGAAAAATGTTAGAATTGAATAACTTGTTAAATGTTCCAAAAATCATTTCATTGTTCACTATTTTATCTAAATTTTTATGGTGAAAATCAAATAAAATCTCAAACTATAAAATAATAGGCAAAAAAAACTTGAACTTCGAAAAGACAAATTAGTTATAGCCGTTTGCACTCTACTGATGCATGGAGGTTAGCGTATTAGTGTCGTCATATGCATGTCATTTATGTGTGAATGTATGTGTTCTAAAAGTCAAATGCACGCTACTCATATGCGGACATTGAATTTATTAATTTTTTAAATTTTATCAACCTTCTTAAACATATACTATTGAAATGATTTGAATTTTTCACCATATTCACATTATTTTGAGTTTTGAGAATTTTCCACTTGTACACAAGTGTAATAAAAAATATGTATATCACTCAAAAATTATAAAACTGTCAGGACGAGATGAAGTCTATTGGCTTGAAAAGGTTCCCATCTTACAGCTCGCGATGTTCACCCCTGTAAAACTGCGGGTGACATTGTATCATTTAGTAGAAACAATCGGCGATATGTGACTTATTCAATGTGGATAGTTTTAGGATTTTAGTAGTGCCTACACATAATGTCAAGTAATTCACTCACTCCAATAGTTTGTGGATGAAATCGTATCAATTATTGCTAACAACCACGAGATGAAGTTTGTATCTAGAAGAATATAGATCACTAAAGTTTGCATCATTGGTATGTTAAATTCGTCCGGGAGAAGGGAGCTTCACTGCAAGCTTCACTCGTTAAGCAGAGAGTAAAGTCGGCCTTAGTGATCTGACATTGCCAAGTGGAAAAGGGTATTGCTCAACCGATAAAAGTTACTCTAGGGATAATAAACTAAATTTCCCTATGAGCTTACATCCACGATAGTTGTGAAGTCACCCAAATGAAGAATATTACTAAGGCATAATGTTATGGTGACATTATAATGCACCACAAGCCTTTTACAATGTAAATGTTCATTGTTGGTTCGATGTTAGTAAGGTAGTGATCCCCAACATGCGTATGGCCTAAGTTGCACTCTACAAGCATGGTCTAAGGGTTTGCTCCCTCCGCCCACTGGGTGTGCTACGTCGGAGAATGTGTCCATTTCTTTCTAGTGTTCGACAACTGAGAGCGCTAATTAGTCTCCTTCAAACGACCAACATGGTCCATAGACATGCTAGGCATATGGATAGCCAATAGTCGAGTTATGACTCCCGACTCACATCAAATATGAAAGACATAGAGTGTCGAGTGGTGGTATGATATCGGAGAGCACCCACTAATAAAAAATCAATGGCATAAGGGAGAAGATCACTTGAAGATTAAGACAGGATTCGAACTATGTTGTAGAGAAATGTTTCATCTCATAAATGGACTTGTAAAGACGACACTTTTAGAACGATTGCTTCGGTAAAAGAAACCTAGAGGTTAGAATCATAGTGAAAAAATGTGTCACATTCTCGTTTTAAATGTCCAGAATAAATAAAAAATAAAACCATGATTCACGGTTCGTTTCAAATTTTATTTTTAAATTATTAAATTGAAAAAAGTAAATAAGAATTCAAATACGAAATCATAAATCACAAATGAATAAGCTAAGGATCAAAGAATTTTGCCACATACACGCTGACATGCCTCGAGATGATATATACACTGGCAACGGGTTTGTTTCAACTCTCAAGCGTTTCCATTAACATAAATTATATAACCATTTCCGTAGCCATCGTTTTCATACAAACTAGTTCTTTGATTTTCATTGAAATTCCTGTCATTTTCAGCAGATAAAGCCAGCAACTAAGTCGAGATTTGCCTTGGCTCAGCATCAGAAGTCGCACTGCACCAGTCCTTGAAGCTCCGGACCCTTGAACCTATTGTTGTCAAAGCTGATGCAAACAACCAACCATGGAAACAGTCTAAACACATGGATTGACTTCAATAAAAGAAGCCATTTGAGCACTAATAAATTCGGCCTATTATCCATTTGATTCTCCAAGGTAGACACTTCAACAACCATCATATAACAATGCAGGAGCTTAAATAAGGTAGGCCCAGAGAAGCAAAATAAATTTGCAAATAAATTTCACCTTTCCATCGGAAAAGTTGCAAAAGGACCATTGGTCGGCATTGTTCCGCAGAGATCATTACTAGAAACATCGCTGCAAAAGCCAATCTCAAACAATAAATAACAGAGCAAGCGTAGAGAACAGTTTACAATAGATTACACTTTGGTTTAAGTTACAAAATTTTGAGGTTAGAAAGTGAAGTGAATCCCCTAGGAATAGGCCCCGACAGCTTGTTGTTGTTCAATCGTATGTCTTGTAATGACAATGTTGCATCATCAGAAACGCATAACATAGTTCAAATTTGAAGAGATTTTAAAGGTCTTTACTCCAGGAATCTAAGAGATTTCAGCCAAGAAAAGGATTTTGGAATGTTTCCTTCGAATTTGTCGTCGTACAGATCCACGCTTATAAGGTTTTTCAGTTGCCTAACCCCTGTGGTATTGCCCCTCGTATATCATTCTTGTAAAGCTCACTGCAGTATTCAAATCGTTCCAAATTTACTTTTCTTATATCAAATCACAGCAATTAAGAGAAAGAGTTGTGTAACAAGAGTTTGGTTGGAGGTAATCAATGTTCTTTCTGCATTTAAAAACATTGTGGATATTTAAGCTTCAACTCTTTCTCATGTTAGCAAATGAAATTGTGTTTAAAACAACGAAAACACTTAAAAAACGAGAGTAAGAGTTTCCAAAAGCAAGTACTTTCCAACAGAAATGAAAATTGAATGATCGATCTTGAAATAAATTGGAACTGAAAGCCCTTTAACCCATCGAAAAGAAAAAAATCTCATCTCAAAGCACATTACAACCCTGAGACCTGTCCTAAAAACCTTGGAATCAGTCTCTCTACCCAAAGAATCCACAAAACTGCGTTCGATTACAATTGCAATCTTGTAAATAAGTCAAAGATCAAAGGATATTAAAATCCTGCCAAAGTTGGCTTCGTACAAATATTATCCCAAGAAACATGATCCTAATCTCTAGGCTTTAACAACTCAAACAGGGCAAACATGCTAAAAAGAACGAAAAAAGTAGGCATAAAAAGACAGATCGAAGAGAGTGAGCCGAACAGATATTGCAGATGCTTCAACTCCCCATGCTCCGGGCCCAAAGTTCCAGAAATAGTAGAACTCCCCAAATCCTTGAATTGAAAGGCAGAAAAAAAGACAGAAAGGACTTACTACAGGAAGAAAAATCAGAGCTCGAAGATAGAAATCGCGTACAAACGGACGACGTGGTTAGAGGAATCGCAGGTGACGTGAAACCAATTGCAAGGATTAACGAGCGTAGGATCCCAGCTCTGCAGCATACGTTACACTATCTCTAAAATTGAGAGAATAAATTGTTATTTAAGTTTTTTTAATTTTTCAAAACAATATAACTTAAAATAATTTCAGCGTAATTTACAAAAAAAATGATTTTAAAATGGAAATGGAGTTTAAAATGGAAAAAGAGCTTAAACTCCATTAATTTTTTATTTTCAATTTTTTCCTTAGAAGAAATATATATTATTTAGAATTCCAACTAAGCACTGCTTTACATAGTGAACAAGAACTAAGCAAATCGCCTGTTCGTGCATAGGTCAGTTGATTCAGAAATAATAAATTAGGTACAAAAATTTAGGTTCGACACATGCGCTGTCTTAGTGTAAGAGTTATTACCCCCAATATTAGGGTAACTCCTTGGGATATCAGGTAAATGTCTCATATCTCTAGGTCGCTGAGTCACTGTGATTCACAAACGGTCGGATCCAAATACGAGAGCCCTAAGAAAAAAGATTTTGATTTTTGATTATAAGAACTAAGCAAATCAATACGTGAGCATCATTAAAATATAACTCGTACCACTTAACGTAATGATTTCAACACCAGTGATAGCTCCTATTGTAGGTTGCCTACATAAAAATAATCTTATTTCTTCAAGTTGAAAAATTCGAATAAAATTATATAAATAAGCATGTAGGGAACTCGGGGTTCCGTACACCGGTTCTGTGGTGGAATTAAACCGTATCGAACCAACCTACTAGGGTTCGGTTTGACTTCAAATTAAATATTTCAGGTACTTTTCATGCAACTTACAATTATTAACTTTAGTTATTATATTGGTAAACCCTAAACCCTAAGCAAGCATTTTAAAATGAACCTTAAAATATCTGAATCCCTGGTTCTTATTTCATCGACTGTTCTTGAAAGTGTAGATAGTGAAGTGGCAGCTCAGAAGTCTGCGTGGAAGCGAGAGTGAGTAGGCGATTCAGGGTCCGATTTTTCAACTCCATCGGTCTCTCTGAGCCAGAAGGTTTCTTCCATGGAAGCTGCACTCGCAGGAACGTCCTTCATCACCCATTCTTGCCCTTTTGGAATGTATATGCCTGTTCTTGGATGGGGCGCCCAGCTCCATGCTCTCTCCTCCTTTCCTTCTCTCTCCTCCTTTTCTCTCTCCTTAATCCTCCCCATCAGACTCCTCTTCTCTATCCTGCTTTCTCCTCCATCCCTGCACACAATGCACAGTAATGAGTTTGAGAATTGTTGAACTTAGACATCACTGTGTTTTCAGAGCCTATTTCTCGATCTAAATCAATATTTGGCGTAGAAAAACTGATTATAGTTTTCTAAAACACTTTCTGCAAGAAGTGGTTACCGAATCAACATCCTTCTGTGCATGATTGATCGAAGTTTTACCATAGAAAGCACGTACACCTCTTTCTCTAGCAGCAGCAAACACCAAAAGCAAACTCACAAGTTGTCGAGAGAAATGGGGCTTTTCTGTTCCCAAGCACCTTTGAGTAACCTCTTTTTTGAGGTTTTATATTGACCAAGGTTGGGAGAGGAGCATCAATACTTATGACATCATCTTAGCTTCGACATCGTTTGCAGTCCATTGAATATAAAGGTGAATAAATTCTAGTCATTTCCACTTCTAGAGGAATAGAAAAGCAAGGGTGGCGTGTCGTAGTTTCAAGATTTTTCAAACATTGGATTGGATATTTTTTTTTTTCATAATTCTCTAGTTTTTCTTCTGAAGGAGGATGGAGTGGTTAATCCACGAAAGACATAATCTCGCTTAGAATCTTTGGAGGAGATCACCTTAGTGAAACATAAATGAAAAATAGAGCTCGTTAAATGCTGATTGGACACTCTAAAAGCTAAATATTTTGAGTGGTATTTGAAATAATCGTAAAACTTGTATGCCGATGGAGCCAAATGTGAGTTAAATTTATGTTTTTAATTTTTTATCTAACACCGTTGATATAAGTATTTTTTTAGAAAATTTTAATGTTATTTTTTTCATTTCTGTTTGAAATTTGAAATTATTATTATATAAATTATAGACTTTCTCAGTCTTCTTTTTTTCATATGCGTTGTGTTTGCCATATTTTAAATTTGATTGTTAAAGATGACATGCAATTTGTATCACTGCATATTGATGCTATTAGAGGTGCAATTTCTTTTATTTCTTCGTCAAACGCCCGATAACAAGAGTATCGAGAATTTTGTAAAGCGGCTAACCTCAAACCTAGAAAACTAAAAACTGATGTTTCAACTCGGTGGAACTAAACATATCTAATATTAGAAAATGCTAGACCGTATTAGAACGTCATTTGTCATTCATTAGTGAAAAGACACAATGTTTTACTTTGAATATTTGTAGTTGTGATATTGCTAATCTATTTCTCGAATTTTGGCAACCATTTTTTGAAGCCACCAAAGAATGCTCGGGAATTTATTATTCGACTACATATTTTGTGTTTCCGTGGTTCGTAAGATTGACTTCTACTTTTGAAAGATATAAAAAAATTGATGCATTTAATGAAATCGTAACTTCAATGGAATTTAAATTTCATAAATATTGGCTTCAAGTACCTTCTATTTTTTTATTTGCTAGTATTATGCATCCGAAATATAAAATCAATGACACGAAGTTGATGCTTGATAAAATTTTGAAGAATCTAGGTTTCGCCCCCGTATGCAGTCCAAACACATTGCGTAGCGACCTTGCTACTTTGTTTGGTACTTACCAAACTAGATTTCCAGTGCACGAACTAGGACTTCGTCTGATGTGGCATCGATGTCGGGTGGTAGTTATGGTTTCGGAAGACCACTTAATGTAATGGATGCCATTGACGCCCAACTAGAAAGCGATCTGCATTCATATGCTTTCGATAAGAGTGAACTCGATGTGTATTTGGAGTCTCGAGTTCAAATTTCTCGAGACGAGTCATTCGACATATTGGGTTGGTGGAAATCTAACGCATCCATGTATCTCGTGCTCTCGAACATGACACGAGATTTACTAACACCGTATGTCTCAACTGTAGCTTTGCAGTCGGCTTTTAGTGCTGGTGGACGCGTGTACGAGGATCGACGGGGAAGTTTGGCACCGGAGCTCGTGGAAGCACTCATTTGCATGAAGGACTAGAGCGACGCAGTCACGAGAGACCAACAACGAGAGGACGCACTTGCAGAGGAGTTCAAGAACTTGGAATTTGAAGACTAGCTGCGGCGTTGTACATTAGGAGTTCAAGAACTTTTTAATTTCAAGTACGCATGTACATTTGTGATTTCTTGTAAACGTTAACAATTGTAATTGTTTGATATTTTACACATGATTGACACTTAGATAGGTGCCAACCTAGTTGGGATGCATATAAGGTGTAGTGATGCAAATGTCTACAATGCTAATGTAAGCAACTTTCTATTCTTCTTTCGGTTGGACATTTTCCTGAAATAGAGTATGTGTCGACCGCATTGATACATGGTGTCGATCGCATAGCTACATGGTGTCGACCGCAAATCCACTTGGTGTCGATCAGATGAATACAATGTCAACCGCATATACACAACGCCAGGACGTTGGAGGTGTTGATCGTATACCAAGGTGTCGACCGCATCTCCTTACAGAGCATTTTATGGTGTCGACCGCACTCTAAAGGGTCGACCACATCTCATTACAGAGCATTTTATGGTGTCGACCGCATTCTAAGGTGCCGATCGTCAACTCATTCCAGAGCGTTTTATGGTGTCGACCGCCCTCTAAAGGGTCGACCGCAGATCAATACAGAACATTTTATAGTGTCAACCACATACTAAGGTGTTGACCGTCGCTCATTCCAGACTGTTTTATGGTGTCGATCGCACTCTAAAGGGTCGACCGCAGATTCATACATAGCGTTTTATGGTGTGGACCGCATATGAAGTTATCGACCGTCAGTTCAAGGTGTCGACCGCATCATAACTAGGTGTCGACTGCGGGCCCCATTAAATCCCAGACCGGTGGCCTAAAATCATATTTTTCCTACGGTTTTCGACGACTTCCGATGCCCCACTCCAATTTCTTCGTGTTTTTGCCATTGTCTGTGCCGAATCGTCAAGTGTAGAGGTAACTATCACTTCTACTCCTCCATTTTACATAATCGTTTAAAATGACATCGACATCGAGTAAAAAAAAGGGTAAATTGTTCAAAAAATCCAAAGTTCCTCCGTTTACATAATCGTTTAGAATGTCAACAAAATTTTTTTATCTGATTTCAATGCAATTCCATTATTCCAAGCCTTGTTTTCCAACCGAATTCCGTCTGTAACCTTCTGATTCACGAGTTATTTGATCGTGTTGGTTTTTCTGAGCTGTTTCAATTCGCAATTTGCATAAAACGAGAGAGCGCATAACTATCACGTCTCGTAAGCTCAACGAGATGTTGAACTGCATAGGCAACGAGAGAGCCCCTCGCTACTACGAGTCTTTTACCGAGCCTCCTTGAGTCGAAACGAGTGAGTACACTCAATTTCTCCGCTCCGTTGTGAAAAATCCCAACACTCACCTTCCCCCTAAACCAAAAGCCAATGACTTGAACGTCACAGCTCGTCTTGTCCACCACATGATCGCCTACAACCTCCTACCTAGGGATGGTCATAGCACGTGAGTGGTATGAATTTGCACGTTCTTTACCACATTTTCACTGGGACCAACTTTAACGTTGGTTATGTAATTTTAAAAAGGATGATTAATCTTTTTGAAAACTCGTCCAAGTCAATGTCGTTCAACCTTTTGTTGACAGAAATTTTCCACCAACACGGTGTCAACTTTCCATCATCTGATACACCTCTCCCGATTAGGAGAGTCGACACCTATACCGAATCTACCATTGCAGGATGAGTATTGTGGAAAATACCGACAGCGAGTGGATCTTCAAAGCAAATCATCCGGGTTCGACATCACAGTCACTCTAGCACGAGGGCGCTGAGCAAGACCAAGAACAACAAGCTGAAGCAACTAGTTGTCCTCGTCAATCAACAACCAGCCGGATCGAGGCATTTTTGCACGACCACCAGGAATTTTTGGAGAATTTATTTGAGAGAGCCCACCGACGGCTTCACACAATTGATGCCCGCATGGCAACATTGGATCGGCGGTTCGACGAGGCACAATACCGACACTGGTCTGGAATTTTTACCAACTCGCTGGAGACGGAGGCCACACCCACAACTGCTCCATCTCCATCGGACGATCCCCCTGCGGAGTAGGTTTGTTCTTCCGTAATCTTTTTGAACAATTGAAAGACTTTTTTGTAACTTATTTCACTTTTTATTTGGCACAATGAATGATTTCGGTGTTTATATTTCGATTAGTACAATGCATGATTATTAATTGTTAACTCTTTCACGAATTGATTTCAAATCAGATGCTATATATGTTGAATGTTATTCATTCGTTGTTTCGATGCTATTGTTTTCGAGTTTTTGAGATATTGATTCGATGCTATTGTTTTCGTGTTTCTTTGACATAATGGAGGCGATACATACAAACGTTATCATGCAAAAAAAATTTGGATTGAAAAAAACAATAGGCATAAATTTTTCATCAAAATTTAAAATTACATAATACGGAAAGTTATAAAACTTCAATATAAGAAAAAAAAAATTCTATGTTGGGCACGTTTGGCTTGGCTCGTTTAGGCTCGACGACTCGGTTCGGCTCACTCGTTTAGGCTCGACTGACTAGCGTTCAGGTCGCTCGTTTAGGCTCGAGGCTCGCGAGCAGCCTCGAGCTAAATTTTTTTGAAAAAAGCTCGACCGAGCCGACTCGAATAGGCACGGCTCGTTTGGCTCGACAGGCGCTCGAGCCGGCAGTCTCGGGCTCGAGCCGGCTCGATTGCTAGCACTAATTACAACTAGGTTGACAATTATCTAATTGTCAATCATGTGCAAAAAATAAAAAAAACTATAAATCTAAAAAATTACAAAAAGTTATGCTTCGAAACTTAAAAAAATATTTAGCTCTCAAACTCCAAATATTTCAATTCTTCGGCAATGATATCCTCGCATTGTTGGTCTCTATTTATGGCGTTGTATCAATCCTTTATGCATATGAATGCTTTCACAAGATCATGTGCAAGACGTAACAACGATTCTCATATACGCGTCTACCTGGACTAAAAGTAAACTCGAATGGTATTTCTATCGTTATTAAATCTCATGCCATCTTAAAAAAAATTGAATATTGAGTCTCGTTTTTTTTTTCCACCAATCAAGTGTATTAAAATTACCATCATTGAGAATTTTCTATTGCATTTCTAACTAAGCATTAGATTCAAAGAATTGAATATTGAGTTTCGTTTATTTTCAATCAACCTGATATATCAAAATAATCATCATAGAAATTTTTTTATCTTATTATAAATAATCATTGAGTTCATTCTTTTCCGAACCATAAATAAAATTTCGCTATCTATTTTCGCATTTATGTTATCCATGAATTGTAAACGATGTCCAAAAGCGAAACTATCATTAGAGCTAGAATAGATATGAGAGTAAGAGGATGAACAACTAACATCATAATACTTACTTTGATAAGAAGAAAACAATATAGCAAGATCATTTATTAATTATTTAGGACTCGCTTGTGTACCGATACATAAATTACTAGAAATAATATCGAGTATTAATTTAGCGTCTTTTATTTTATATCAAAGATGATACGTCAAGTCAATATTTTTTAAATTAGTTTCCATACTATTAACTATATAAAAAATAATTTACTTATTTATTTATATTTTAAAAAGTTTGTGTTAAATGTACAAAAATTGGAAGAACACGATGCATAGTGAGATAATAAATTCTTGAATATTCTTTGAAAGTATAAAAAATAGTTTAAAAATTTAAGAAATTACATTTGTAATATCATTTATATGCGATGAAATAAATTACATTTGATCTTTAACAATAAATTTAAAATGTGACAAACACATCACTTGTGAAAAAAATTGAATACTATCCGATTGAAATAATCTTTTGAAATTGAGAAATGCAAACGTCTTTAGCGGAAGTAGCATATAAAGTGATATTCAACTAGAAAATCTATCTTTAATAAAATATTCTTATAAAATAACTACAGTATATCGACAAATCGTAACACCACTATGTGAATATTCAACTACGAAAGCCTAATATTCTTTTATTTAGTTGTCACTTCTGATCAATAAAATGAGAAGTGATGACTATTAATCCGAGTGAATTAAGTGCATTCCATAAATCAAAATGATGCAAATGGACATAGATAAAACATTTATAGATAAAGCCATTAATTGAGCTTTCATGTTTCTTTACATTGTGCCTTATTTTCTATTTTTTTATTTACATTAATTTGTTTTATTTCAAAGTACCTTTAAACATTCGACATTTTATTTATTTTAGATTTAGGTAAAGTAGTGAATGCTTGTGCCGATGTTTGACCAATTAAATATGCGAGATTAGTTGACTCAATTTCTTCTATATTATCGTCAGTAAATAAATATAAGTGAAATAAACGTGAATCCATATCGATAAAATTCTAAAAATTATACACAAAATATAATAAATTGATATCGTTCATCAATGACTAATACATAGTAGAAATTTAAAAACATTTTCAAATCCATAAATATGAGTCCTAAAAAATACAATTGTCAGTTAACAATTTACGATAAACTAATAACAAATGGTAACAATAAATAATATAAATGTACCTTGATTAATAGCATGCCAATAATTTGAACGAGTGTTTGAGAATTTGAGTACTTGAGTTAGAAAATTGAGAGTATTAGGAGAAGATTTGGTGAAGAAGAAGGAAGAGGGGCATGCCAATTGTCAGTACATTCATAAAACGTTGCAAAGTTACTAACAGTCTTTATGAATGATAATATTTAAAATAATAATAACAATGAGGTTGAATTTTCAAATTTCTTCTCGGAGGTCATTTGCAAACAGATTTTTGAAATGCCCAATACCTCTTATGAGTTTGATCCTCTAGCTATACTTATTAATATAATGTCCATGTCCGATTGATTGTCATGCTTAATTCTTACTAGCTGTGAGGCTTGTGTTGAGTCAGTTTTTTGGAAAAAAAAATGATCTGATTTGGTTGTTTAGTTCCTATAAATTAGAAATGAACTTAAACTCACATGTAACCGATCCGAATCATAACCAACATAAATTTAAAGTTAATTTTTACTTGGTTTTGCATAAATTTGGGTTGCAAGGGTGGAGTTTGAATTCGATTTCATAAAATTCAAATCTGCGAGTTCAGGTAAGTTAACTTCTCAACTCCTAAAATTCAATTCATTTTTACAAATTTTGAGTTACATCGATTAACTGACTCGATCCGATGACCAAAATACTAGATGTTAGATATGAATTCAATCTAATCGGATAACCATCTCTTAAGCAAAACAGACCAAAAATTTGGATAAATTTTTGTTTCAATTCCCATAAATATTATTTATGTGCAAGTCGAGATCGATTTTGGTTTTGGTTTACATAAATATTCTGCTTGCATGTGTCGAGTTCCCATTAATTTAAAAGAAATTAATCAAATAGGATCTGACTCAAATAATCACTTTAAGTTGGATTTGGTGTAGAACCAATCAAATTGGCACCCCTAAGTTTTACTCCTCAAAAGTAAAACACAAATGGCAAATTGGGAGTTCAACTCATTTTGGATTAGTTTTTGAACAAACAAATCGTGCTAGTTGAATTTCGCTTCCTTCCATCCATTATTATGTGATAGGAAAATTTTGACCTAATTTGGTGAGATAGTTCCTATAAAATTAACAGCCATGGACTTCCACACCCACCCCAACCCCTCTCCCGCTCTGCCGCCTCCACCGTTGCCTCCTCCACCACTCTTGTCGCTGTCAATCACGATCCTATGCACTCGTAGTGGGAATCCGTCTCCAAAGCTTGCTCTTAAATTGAAGGTCTCTCTCTCTCTTCCCTTGCTGACTCTGGCTGACCTGTGCGTTTTCTCCTCTCTTCTTCGGTCTGCCATTTCCTTTTCCCTCTCCTTCCTCCCCCTTCTCTCTTCCCTCTACCTCTCTCGTTTGCACTCTACTTCCTCTGATTCTTTGTTTCTTACTTCTCTTTAGCTTGATTAGTAATGATAAAATACACAAAGGTTAGGCCTATAAATTAGGGGGATGTAATGGATAATTAAATATTGACATTCCTCTACCTCATTAAGTCAATTTCTCCTTCTTCCTCAAATAAATATTTACTTTTAAAAGTTATAACTTTGACCTACGATTTCTTTATGTTATTATATTTTTCTATGAAATTTTACAATATATGATTGCTTGAAAAGAAACATCACTATATTTGGAGCAATAATGGTTGGAGGAATAACTTTTACATAGAAGGAAGAAGATTTTGCCTTGAGATTAGGTGTGTTAAGTCTAGAAAAAGGATTAATTATATCCTTTAAATTTTTTTAAAATAGTTCAATTTTGAGTAACAATTAGTAACTTTTTAGCTATTGTCTGCAGCGAGGAGCATTGTAGCACATAATTATTGGGTAGCAATGAAAATATACAAAAATTGTGATTATTCTTTTAATATTTTTTGGTTGCCTACTTTGCAAGGATAATTGGAATCAAGGACGTGGAAAAAGAAAAAAATGAAAATTTTCAAGAGGCAAATCAAATCAGATTATCTAACTAATTGGAGAGAGAATAATAATATCCACAAATCACTACCAAATAGGAGATAGTCCAATTGTTGGCGCGGATTTTAAAAGGAGATTCATTTTATTCAGGAGAGCAACCGGATTCAGTTCGGAATCTAAATGTTAGCACTAGAGGGAACTAATAAAATCAATTCTTAAGGTCTTTAGATTTCAATGTTTTTGCCATAAGATGAGAGCAAGTTGAGAAATGAAACCAATCACCATTGATTTTATAGAAATCTTTCCAGTCAAAATACTCAAAAGCCTGCACTATGACATATGCCCACAGTTGAGAGTGAATAAACTAGAGAAACCCAAATCTAACCTACTTTTTTGCTGAGTTTTGTTAAGTCTTTTCAGATCTATCTATTACCTCCAAATTGTTTGTTTTATCCTTTTGTTTTTACTTTTAACAAAAACCATCAAAACTATTTTCACTATTTTAAAAGTCAACTATTTTACAATTTATTTCAGAAAACTTAGATCTGTTATTCTCGTGGGGTTTTATATTATTTGATTTTGGACTTACGGTTTTAAATGACACACATTTACACTAGCAAGTTTTGGGACTGATTTTGGGGATAACATAATTAAATTTTTTGAAATTTTGTGAGATACTTAATAAAATTAAAAAATAATAAAAAAAAAATATTTCAAAAGGAATTTACTTCTCTTTTTATTTTGCAAGTTGATATAATAGAAAAGAATGAGGTACATGGTTCCCTACGAAATGGAAATTGAACGAATCTTCAGAAAAAATAAGAACATGCTCGAGAAATCAAAGAAACAACATGCTGCAGATGGAGCTTAAAGTGCCAATTGGAGTTGAACATGCATTATAAAAAGTACAACACGTATTAGACCATAAAGAACTTTGAGGGACTATGCTATTTAAAAATTAGGTAGACTTCATCTAGGAATTGTATATCTAGAGACACATGAGACAAAGTTCGAATTAAAACCTAAAATGTTATAAATGCGACAAACAATCGGTACATTCAGTGGCATGCCATCGGAAGACCCAAACACACATCTTATTGAATTCTCTTTTGCAGTGAGATACGTTTATAGACACTATAGCACATGGTGAGCTACTTCGGATAAAGTTGTTTCCTTACTCGCTGCACGTCAAAGCTAAAACATGGCTCAACTCAATCGTGCCAAACTCAATAAGCTCATGGGAAGAGCTTGCTAGAAAATTCTTGATCAAATATTTCCCTCAGGTTAATAATGCTAAGGCGACTAACAACTGCCAGTGGCCCATGAATGGCATAGCATCTACGCTAAAGGAAGCGTAGATAACATCATTGACCATTGTTACAAAAGAGCTGAGTCTTCTAAAGGAAGCGCCACAACACTAAGGGATGAACATTTCTTGTTCTTTCTGTGGAGAGGGCCACATATATGATTACTGCCTGGGAAATCCGAAGTCATTTAATTTTGTTGGAAATGATCGAAACAATGGGTACAACCTAGAGTGAAGGTAGAATACTAACAATGGTGGATATCAATGGAACCAGTAGTAACCGCATGGAAACAACCAGAGATTTCAGCAACCTCAGCGTGAATTTAATCAAGGAGCAAATTTGCAGCAAGTCCGTCAACCTCAGTTCAAACCTGTAAAATTAGTGGAGCAACACTTAGCGGAGTATATGACTAAAAATGATAATAATGCAGTTCAAGGTCGATCAACATTAATTCAAAATCAAATTACTTTACACTGTAACCTTGAAATTCAAGTTGGACAGATTGCCCAAGCTCTGAATATTAAATTTATTGCAGTATTGCCAAGTGACATAGAGGTACCAAAATGGGAAGGAAATGAACATTGTAAAGGAATAACAAAGGAATAGGCAATATGTTGAGACTATTAAAGACTCAATAATTTTAAATAAGGAGCAACTGAAAGAGAAAATTGTAGACGAAGTTATAGCAGAAGAAATACAGAATACAGAATCAAGTGGCGCTACGTCAAGTGCTGCAGCTTAGACACCACACCACACATTAACTATTTCAAATGAAAGACCGCCACCACCTATTCCAAAGAGGATTAAGAAGCAGCATGAAGAAATGCAATTTAAAAATTTCCTGGATGTATTGAAGCAATTGCATAAAAATATTTCCTTGACAGAAACATTGGAGGAAATGTCGAGATATGCGAAGTTTATGAAGGATATTTTATCAAGAAAAAAAGAGTGGGAGAATCAAAATAAAATCCAACTAAAGCTGAAGGTTCTAGGAAGTTAATACTATTTTGTGTACTAACATAAATCACAACTTGGGGGAGCCCTTTGCGATCTTGGAACGAGTTCTAACTTGATTTCGTGACCATTTTCAAAAGGTTGAACATTGGTGATGCAAGCCAACATCCGTAACTCTGCAGATGGCAGATAGAACCTTCAGCTACTAGGCTAGCGTTAATTGATGACGAGTAAGGAGAACTCGCTATGAGATTCAATGAAGAAGAGTTAAAGTTCAGTGTGCCTAAGGCAATGTGTTCCTCGATGAAGAAAAAGACTACTATGATGTGATACAAGAATGTTGTTCCATAGCATACAAAAATTTGAATGACGAAGAAGACCCAAAGGAGATAATTGAACCAGAGGTGCAGCAAGTGTTAAAGGGTTGGATCAAACAAAAATTCAAATTTTTGGACAAAGAAAATGCTAGAGAAGAATTATTGAAGAAATTTTTGGATAAACCGCCGCAGCTTGAGTTGAAGCAGCTGCCGCAACACTTAAAATAAGTGTTCTTGGGATATAATAATATGCTAATGGTAATTATATCTACTGAGCTTAATAAGGAGTTGGAAGCTGCGCTGCAAAATTTAGAAGTGTAATTGGCTGGTCAATAGTGGATATTAAGGGTATAAGCCCGAGCATCTATATGTACAAGATTCTTATGGAGAAAGACCACAATCCATCAATCAAACAACAAAGGGTACTTAATCCAGCTATGAAGTTGTTAAAAAAGAGGTGCTCAAGCTGTTGGATGCCGAAATTATTTATCCAATCTTAAACAACTCATGGGTGAGTATAATACATAGCATAGTGGTAACAAACAAAAGTAATGAACTAGCACCAACAAGAACAGTCATGGGATGGAGAATTTGTATATATTATAGTAAGCTGGATAAAATGATTCTTAAGGATCATTTTCCACTGCCATTTATTGATCAGATGTTGGATCGTGTAGCAAGGAAAGAGTTTTAATGTTTTCATGACGGTTATTCGGGATATAATCAAATCTTTATCTTGCTTGAATATGAGGAAAAAATTACCTTCACTTGCCCATACAAAACTTTTGCATTTAGAAGGATGCCCTTTAGATTATTCAACGCTCTAGTGACTTTTCAACGATGTATGATATCAATCTATTCGGATATGGTGGAGCAAGATATTGAAATCTTCATGGACGACTTCTCGATAATGGGTAATTCTTTTTAAGACTTTCTAAATAATTTAGAAAGGTCCTGAAACATTGCATAGAAACAAATCTTGTGTTCCAAGTTCTTGAAGCTCTATGGAATGTTGATATAGTGAATTATTTAGTCAGTAAAATCATTCCATTTGGTTTATCTCACTCGCCACGAAAGAGGTTTTTCCATGATGTTCATTTGTACTATTGGGATGAGCTCTTTTTGTTTTAGTATCTAGTATCTCAGAAGATGAATTTTCATCTATGTTGCAGCACTGTCATACAGTATCATATGGAAGACACTTTGAGGAATAAGACCAACATCAAAAGTTCTGCAGTCTGGTTTGAAGGAAACACGAGATTGCACTCACAAATATTTTAGAAGCAAAACTTTTTGATGTTTGGGGAATTGATTTTACGAGACCATTTCTCTCTTTCTTTGGAAATCAATACATATTGCTGATTGTGAACTACATTTCCAAGTGGGTTGAAGCAATGACATCACCGAGAAATTATGCCAAAGTCGTCACAAAATTTCTGCATCAAAATATTTCATTCGATTAGGTACTCCAAGAGCTACTATAAGTGGTAGTCAAAGTCACTTTTGCAATACAGAATTTCAAATCTTATTAGCCAAGTATAGAGTGAAACATAAAGTAACATCTACTTACCATCATCAAGCAAATGGACAAACAGAGGTATCTAATCGAGAAAGAAAAAGAATTTTAAAAGGTTGTCAACTCAGCATCGCCCACTACGTCTTCCTCTCCAATAGTGAAGCTTTACCGAAAAGTATGACTTCATCATCTGCTAAAGTTGCAAGAAAGTCATTGAAGCAGGCGCAAAAACCAATATCTAGAGTGCAGAAACAAAAAAGAAACGGGTGGAACACAAGATTGTAGAGGAAGGTTTTGAAATATTGAAGAGTACTTTTTCTCACTTGCCTTCGTATATTACAAATGTTATAGCTAGCAGAGGTTAGAAAAATCTATGTGCAAAACCAGAAGATCCGATTAGCAGCTTAGTCCGAGAAATTTTATGCGAACTTCGAAGAAAATGATCCTGAATCAATTATGGTCAGAGGAAGAACAATTTCATTCTT
Source organism: Begonia fuchsioides (assembly GCA_003255005.1). NCBI lineage: Eukaryota > Viridiplantae > Streptophyta > Magnoliopsida > Cucurbitales > Begoniaceae > Begonia > Begonia fuchsioides. The sequence goes on along the minus strand of QAOC01040963.1, from coordinate 46,435 downwards.
GCCCAAATTTATTAATGAATACTATGCAATCTCAAAAGTTCGAGACAAGTACACAACACTTTTAGCTGGTTTCCTTCAAGAAAATATGTTCCATGTAGCTGAACTAGGTAATACATGGGATATTTCAAAAGCAAGAGCCTATTCTACACCTCAGGTAGGCTTAAACCCCAAAGCCATGGTATGGTATAACTTCATAAATTATAGATTATCACCCTCGTCTGATGGTCAGCATGTCACTAAGAACAGAGTTAGACTTTTATATTGCATGTTGATTGAGCAAAACGTAGATGTTGTGCTTTTAAATTTTTAATGCTCTCTGTGCCATTGCGACAAAATGCAACAAGTTTTTGTTTCCTTTTCTTGTTTTTTATTCACGGTCAGGAAGAAAAGGCAAAAACAACAAGTTGATAACCTTGTTTATGTGTTTTGGATTGCTCAAGAGGATAGTGAAATTTTGTGTGCCCCTGCAAGAAGAACTGCTGCACAGTCTGCCGCCACAACGAGTGTTGTAGCTCATACCACAGTGCAAAGCTAATAGCTTATGAAAGCCAAACTTAGCATAATTGAGGTACAAATTCAGTGGCTTATTGAAAACTTAGTTTCTTATTTCTCTTATGTTATAGCAAGGGATGTAGCACTATTCGAAGCACTATAGTACAGTTTAAAGAACTCCAAGCTCTAGTTACTAGCTTTCCCACCAATGTTCATTAGTCATATAACGTCTTATCGAGATGATGAGGCACAACTCTAAATCCCAGGAAAGTATTTGTTTACTAGTATTTTGACTGTCTTTATATGTGCTTTAATTTTATTTTGTTGACATTAGTGTCAATGTCGAGTTTAAGTTTAGGGACACTAGTAAAACTTGTTTAGTTTTTTCAACTTTGCCCGAGACTTTAAAAAATTGTTCAAAGGAGAAAGAACCAAAGAAGAAGAAAATAGTGTTCTTCTTGGAAGAGTATTTGCCAAGTAACTCGAGGCTGGTAATCATACACTATTTTGACTAAAAAAGTGGTAGGACCAAAGAGAAGGCACTAAAAAAATCTTTCATTCAAAGTTATTATTGACCTGTTTTAGTTTGATAATTTTTAATATATTTTAAATTTTTTATTTGAAAGAAACTGAATAAACTAGTGCATATTGTGATGTCCATCGATGGGCGATGCATGTGCTCATCTAAGGAAGGATGACAGAGGACCCCCCCTGTGTTCGGCTGCCATGACCGGCCTCTGGCGAGTTCTTTGATTTGTTTTGTTTTCTTTTTAAAGACTTAATTATATCCGTTAAATTTATGAAAATTTTTCAATTTCAAATAGCAATTAACAGGTTTTTAATTGTTTTGTGTACTATGTGCCATGACAAGTGTTTTAACACAAAATCAATAGACAGTTAATTGAAATAAATGAGCTAGAAAAGGAAGAAATTGAAGATTTTAAAGATGCAAATCAAATCAAATTATCCAACTAATTAGAGAGATAAGAAAGATGTCCATAAATTTAGCACCAAATAGGAGATAATCCACCGATTGAAGAGAAAAAATAATGCTCATACTAATTTTCAAAGGAGATTCATTTTATTTGGGAGAGCAACTAGATTCAGGTCGGAATATAGACGGAGACGAGAAGTTGCAATACTGTACTACCGAAGGGAATGGAGAAACCAGAGCCGATTCAAGAACTTGGGGCATGCTATGACATGCCTCGGGATCACTTGACAAAACCTGAACCTACCGGAGTCATCACCCGAGCCCGGGCCAAGGAGCTTGCTAACGAATTTTCTCCTTAGACGTTTTTGCCTCCAAGACTCGGTGTGCTCCGACGATCACTCCGGCGACCGAGAGCTCTCCTTAGGTGTTGACTATTGTCCGAGCTAAAATAGTAAAACCGTGCTGCATTTCTCCAACCACACATCGTGGCCTTGAGGGTGAGAGCGCAATCCATCAGCTCCTTCATCCATAACCCTACCGAAACCCATTTGCATCCCGAGATATCCTTCCTCCATTATACCCTTGTATTTGGCCTATCCGGGTTGACTCTCCCTAGCTCAAGTGCTGGTTTTTCCTTCCCTCCCCCTTGATATTCTATCATGCTACTAGAGTTTTGAAGACCATAGTGGGGAATCCAATCATTTTTATAGCTTTGTAATTATGAATTGTAAAACAATTATTGTGTATTTTTTTATTTACAACATAAATTAATTTCTTTTGCATTAGGTTTACTATTCCATTTATGAATTTTCAGGTTGTAATTATTTAGATTATTGAATAGTTCAACTAGATTTGAATTCCTATCGTGTATAATTTGAACACCACATTTATAATATACCTAATTGTTTCTAACACGTTATTAGAAAACCATATAAAAAGTAACTGAACTTTTTAGGTTGTTAAATTTATTTCAAATTTAAAAAAAATGTTTTTTTAATAACAAAAATATTATCTCAAGAAGAAACTAATAAGATTGGTTTTGAAGGTTTGCTGATCTCAATGTTCTTGCCATAAGATTGGAAGAAGTTGAAAAAAAGAAAATAATCGATAGACAATGTCAACCATCGATTTTATAGAGATCCTTACCATCAAAACGTTCTAAAACTTGCATTATGACACAGGCTTACAACTGAGAGTGAATATACAGAAAAACTCAAATTTGACATATTTTTCCACTGAACTTCCTTAAATCTTTTGAGATCTGCTTGTTACTTCCAAATTGTTTTTTTTCTTTTTACTTTTAACGAAAATCATCAAAACTATTAAATATTACTTCCATATTTTTTCTTTTTTTCTTTTTTCCAAATTGTTACTTCCAACTATTTTACAGTTTATTTTAGAAAACTTAGATCTGTTATCTACGTGGAATCGATAATCTTATATATTACTTGACTATTGACTTGCAGTTTTAAACAATACACATTTACATCAACAAGGTGCCAAATTTAAAATGTGATTTCTTTCATATATAAACTCATGATCACAAGTACCATTTTTCTTTCCACTAATATGGCTTCTAATTATTCTTTCCTCTAAAATTAAAGCAAGGACAACTCCCCGACATCATGTTCTAAATTATTCTAAATTATCAAAATCTTCTTTGTAAATTGAATTGAATTTAAGTTATTAGTTAAATTGATAATATGTGATGCTCGCAATGTTCATATTAGTAGTTTTCACTATTTTCTCTCGATAATGTGTTCTCTCATAGTCTCTACAATGTTCACTAAATCTAGTCTCTTATTAGATTTGTAGCTATTCATGTTATAAACATGTAGCGGTCTAGACATGTTTTATTAATAACATCATTTTAGACCATAATGCGAAAAAGATCAGATTATACCTTTAACTACTGATGTTTGAAAAACCAAATTGCTTTGTTAAAAAAGAAGTTAATTCTAAATCTTCACACTCTCAACACGATGATGTATTTACTAAATGAGAGCAACGATTAAAAGGACCTTACTCTGAACAAAATTTTAATAAGAAGTTTCTCTTCTCTCTTCACCATATTTTCACTCGATCAGAATACAAATCTTCTTCCATCAAGAAGATAAATAGAGGAGTGGAGGGTACTATGCATTTCAACAAGATTTGTAGATTTTGTTAAAATGATAATTGTAGAAGCAAGATCCCTAGCTTTTGCAATTTCAATTGCATGGGGTCCCATGAAATTGACTGGGTGGGGAACCCACTACACAAGACCACACTCAACATTCTTTCACTTGCGCCGAGTGTAATTTATTTTATGTAATAAAGAAACACAACACATGAATTATTGCGACACTTTATCCTGATGTAATTGAGAATTATCTTCCATATATCACATTGCCTTATATTCTTTTTTTATTACCCATAAACCTAATGAATAAACTATATGTTTATTCCAGGTATAATACTTGTACATTTATCAACATAAATATGTACACAATTTTTATCGAAATGAGAAATATCAAATGAAGAGTTTATCATTCGTTCTTACAGCAAAAAGTTACATAGGAGAACTAAGTCCTATTTTCTCTACATTATCCTTAAATTTCGAAATCGGTATGCCTTTAGTTAAAGGATCAACTATTATTAATTTAGTGCTAATGTAATTGATGACAATTGTAACATCTTTAGCACGTTCTCTTATAACTAAATACTTAATGTCGATGTGCTTAATTCGACTTCCAATTTTATTGTTTTTGCCATAAAGATAGCAATTGAATTGTCACAATATATTTTTAATAGCATAGAAACATAATCAACGGTTGTAAGCCTAGAAATGAAACTCTTCATCCATACACCTTGTGAAGTAGCCTCAAAACATGATACGAACTCAGCTTTCACAGTGAATGTAGCAGTCAGATCCTGTTTGGCATTTCTCGAAGACAACTCCACTAGAAAATATAAAAATGTATCTTGAAGTTGATATATGGATCAATACAGCCAGCAAAGTTTGAACCTAAATAGCCAATTACATCTAAACTATTGGTTTCTCTAAAGATAAGCATGTAACTTTTGATTCTTTGAAGATACCTTAACACTTTCTTTACAGCAAATTAGTGGTCTTTATCTTGATTACTCTAATATATTCTTAACATCCCACCAACAAATGTTCTTCCTTTTGCAGACTGAGCATACATTAGGCTTCCAACAACCGATGCATGGAGAATGTTCTTCATTTGCTCCCTTTCAAGATTGTTCTTCGGTCACTGATTCTCATGGAACTTGTCACCCTTCACGATTGGACCTAACTAGGTAAACAATCTTTCTTTTGAAATCTCACTAAAACTTTATTGATATTAGTTTCTTGAGATAAGCCTAAAGTTCCATGTATTCTGTCTCGATGAATCTTAATACCAACGATATAAGATGCATCATCCATGTCCTTTAAGTCAAAGTTTTTAGTGTTTCACCTCATGCAATAAACCTATATTATTAGTTGGACGTAAAATATCATCTACATTAAGAAATAAAAAATAAATTGTAGCCCCACTAACCTTATGGTATATATATTGATCTATTATGTTCTTTTCAAAGTCAAACAAAGAAATAACGTCATGAAATTTTAAATACCACTAACGTGAGACTTGTTTTAATCTATACATAGAATTTTTTAAGCTTGCACATTATTTGCTCACCATCACTAGAGGAGAATCATATATGTTGTTTTACATAATTTTTTTCCTCTAGCTCTCCATTGAGAAAAGCTATTTTCACGATAATTTATTGTAACTCAAAATCAAAATGTGCAACTAATGTCAAAATTACGCAAAAAGAATCTTTCTTGGATACAAAATAAAAATTCTCCTTATAATTGATTGCTTCTCATTAAGTGAATCATTTAGCAACAATTCTAGCTTTATATCTTTGATGTTGGCCAATGGTCTTTTATAATTTTAAAAATTCATTTGCATCCAATGCCTTTTACACTTATAGGCAACTCGACAAGATTCTAAATTTATTTGAATTCATAGAATTCATTTAATCTTTCGTGGCTTCACATCATGAACTTGATTTCCTAAAACTCATAATTTTTGAAAATATCTATGGATCATTTTTAGCTCTCACATTATCACATGATTCTTATAGACACGTCACATAATCACTAGAAATTTCTGACTTCTTAACTCTATCAGATCTCCTTAATTTTGTTTCAATATTTTTTGGAGAGACTTGTTTTTTTAAAAGGTTGATCAATAATTTTAGAAATTTTCTCAAGAATTTGGTTTAAATGATGGTTAACGATTTGTGGAATCTCATTAATTGATCATTCAATAGTTACTTGAACTAGATGAGTGTTTTGAACAACAGTCAACCTTTCACTTGAATTAGTAGATTGAACATCAATGTGATCTCTTTAAAAAATAATATTTCGAAATCGATCTCTCCTACTAATTAAGAAATTTTCATTTCTTCATTCCACAATTCTAGTGGTGTGAGATAAATAATAGAATATATACCCCTTAGAATATTCAACATATTCAATGAAATATCCACTAATGATCATTGAGTGTAATTTCTTTCTTTGTGAGTTATACGCTTTCACTTCTAACGAACATTTCCAAATATGTCATAAACTCAGTTTCGAAACTTGCCACAACTCAAATGACGTCCTTTTGATAGTCTTGGTTGGTACTCGATTTAATATATACAATCGTCTTAAGTGCATAAATCCACAAAAAATCTAGAGATCAGAGTTGCGATGCATACTTCTTACCATGTATAATAATGTTCAATTTCTTCTTTTCACAACATCATTTTGCTCTGGAGATCCTAACATGGTGTATTGGTACCATGCTCTTGAAGAAATTTAGGAAACAACCTAGGTGTTCGTCCATTCCCGTGTATCTATTGTAATTTCCTTTACCTCTATTAGTTCTCACGATCTTAATTTTCTTACCACTATGTTTTTCTACTTCTATCTTGAAAACACTAAAAACATGTAATTCTTGCTTTTTGTTATGAATCAAATAGAGATACATGTATTGTGAGCAATCGTCAATGAAATAGATGAAGCTTTTCAGATCATTTGAGTCTATAATCCAGACCACAACTATCTAAATGTATGATATCTATTATTTATGAACTCTTCCTAGCACCATTTCTAGACTTGTTGGTATACTTTCTCTTAATGCAATTTAGACAAGTATCAAAATCAGTAAAATTTAAAGTACACAGTACTTTATCATTCACTAACTAAGACTCAATCTCCGGTGTTATTAAATTGAAGTTAAGTATCATTATTATTGGTATCATTTTGTAAATGAATAATGAAAAGACTATAAAAAGACGTTAGTTTTCAATAAGATCCGATTTATAATACAAATGGAAGTTTGCATCTAAACATTTAAAGGAATATCCATTAGGTACAAGTCTTGAAACCAAAATTAAGTTCTTAGAAAATTTAACAACTTAAAAAGTCTTTTCAAAACAAAAATAAAATCACTCTCAGTATTAAATTGTTTGTCCTAATAGCTTTGACATGTGAACACATCTTACTTTGTGAATCGATGAACTGTTCACTTCTAACTAAACTGTTCACTTTTCACTAGTTTCGAAAGACTTCATATACTTTGTAAAGTATTTAAAATGTGAATTGTGGAACCAAAATTAATAATCCACGTTTTATAAATAACATCAACCATGTTAGATTCATAATAAATAAACAAAATTGGTGTATCTTTTTTTTTTCAAGTCAACTTCATTTTGGTGCAATATTTCTTAAAATGTCTATTCCTATTACAAAAAGTGACATCAAGGGTCCTTGATTTCACCATCTTGGAAAAAATAGTTTACTTTTTTCTTTATTTTTGTTTTTTAGTTGAATTTTTTTTATTAGGGTTATCATGAATACATTATTATTCATCTTCATTGTCAAACACTCTTCTTCTTACGCACACATGATCAATAATTCATTAAGTGAATATTTATCCTTATATGTATTATAAGATATTTTAAAAAGATTATATGTCAGTGGAAGAGTGTTTAAAATATAATGCACTAGGAAATCATCAGTCATATCAACTCTATGTGTTTTGAGTTGAGTCGTAATGTCACGCATCTCCATAACATTTTACGTACACCTATGACTGAAGTGAACCTTAGTGATGAAAATTTTATGATGAGTGTATAAACAAATACTTAATCTGAAGTTACATATTTTTCATTGAATAACCTTAGCTGATGTCATGACATCATTACACTTTTCGACGGAACCACAACTACAAATAAGAATTTTTGTTATTATGAACATAACACTAAGGCTATTTGAATGTTCCCAACATTCACATGGAGCAATCTTATCTATAGTGCAAGTCGGTGTAACAATCGATCTTTCCTTTCATATAACATAATCAATGTCTATACATGCCAAATGAAGGAGAATTATCTCCCTCTATACTTTATAATTATCACATCGTAATTCAAGAATATCACATTTGATATTAAAATAATTTAGAAAATTAATAGCTGCAAAATCAAATTACGAATGCTTAAAATGACATTTAAACATAAAATTTACATGTGAGACAGAATTTTAACTTAATAAGATTCAATATATTTATGATAAAACTATGTCATTATTATTTTTTTAATACTTGTAGTTAAATCAAAAAGCATAATTTGATATTTTATCCTGATAAATTATACAAATATAATATAAATTCTTACTAGATAACTCTATTATATTTATTTTATTCATCACAATAAATGTTATTATTTGATTTTATAATTTAATATGTATAACTTTATCTAATCAAAGGTGATATGACTACTCTTTAAAGTTTCATTAATCACTTGACATTTTATTTCATTATAAATTGTAATTTTGTGTTCAATTTTATTTTGCCAACATAAAACCAAGCCATTAATGCAAATCGGTCTTCTCACGAACCCTAACCCGCTACGGGGCTTTCTGACAGTTTCGTTTGGTATCTTTCTTCCGCAGTCCGCTGTTCTCTATCTCAATCGCCAACAATGACGATGCTAAATTTCAACTGTCAGGTACTCGACCGTTATTGCTTTACTTGCCATTTTGCAGTACAATGGAATTCATAAGTAGTTCCACTCCTAATATTTTAGTTTCGACAATATTTCCTGGTTGATCCAGAAAATGGCGTCTGCGCTCAGTTTTCGTACTAGTGCTCTACGCCAAGAGACATTCCTTTTGTTTACTGCAACTAGTGTTCAATCGAAGCGAAGATCCTATAGTTTGAGGCCAATGTTGTCATTATCATCAACAGCAATCCAGCATATTGACAAGTTTTCATCATCTAATAACTTGGAACTTTGTCTCATGGTATGTTTTTTTAGTTGTTTCTTATTGTCGATACGAATATCTTTCTGTGGTATAATGAATAGATTATTTCTCTAGTTTTCTCTATGTTCCCTCGATTATATAAATTTTTTAAGCTTTAATTAATCCTGTATATATTTACATAATTTTTATGATTGTCTATATCGCTTATGTTTTCAAAATATTATTATTCTTCGGGCAAGAGGGTCGTTCTTTCTGCTAAAAATTGTTGTAGAAACTTGTAAGTTACATAGTATATATACCTTTTATTTCTTTCTCAATTGCTGGAAATATTAACTTATTCTTTTTTTAGCCACCTTCATATATTCTTGATTGTTCTGTTTAGATTGCATTACTCCTACTTGTAACCATCCTTTTTTTGGTTTGTTTAAGGTAAATGGATGTACGGGAAAGATGGGGCAGGCTGTAATCAATGCTGCAGATTCTGCTGGACTTGGTCTTGTTCCCATATCATTTGGCTCCAGGCATGAGTCTGGAAAAATTGTGAAAGTTGCTGGAAAAGATATTCTTGTGCATGGTCCTGATGATAGAGAAAGCATCCTTGCATATGTTTTTGATAAGTATCCAAACTTGATGGTTGTGGATTACACTGTGCCAAATTCTGTAAATGGTAACTAAGCTGGTACTGAAAAATGAAGGAGAATGATTACTAACTTCTTTTTTCTGTTTTATTCTTCTTAGAGTTGTGCTCTCATTCATTCTAAGATAACTTGCCACATGCTTTGATTGAGACATTCTGCATATCAAGGTCTGATATTTTTTGGTTGTAGAAAGTCTTTAATGGCATGTACTTATACGTCATCCTAAGCCTCTGCGCGGGAATTACTTGCTGAAAATTCATGCAAGATGTTTGCATATTTACATGAGATCGTGTTCCACTTTCTACCTATGTGCATATTTAAAGCTCTTGGAAGTTGTCTCCTTCATATTGTAGCGAGACTTCAGAGTTTATCATGTATATCCTTCTCTTAATGTTGTATTTGAATGTTTTTAATCTTTTTATTTTTTTGACTTCTATGTAGATAATGCAGAACTCTACTGTAAGGTTGGAGTTCCCTTTGTTATGGGAACAACTGGGGGAGATAGAGATCTATTATATAAAACAGTAGAAGGCTCAAATGTTTATGCTGTGATCTCCCCACAAATGGGAAAACAAGTGCTCATTTCTCAATTCTGTTCTATGTTGACTCTTGATGGTCTGTTACACATCCTAAGTACTAGTTTTTGTTAGGTTGTAGCATTTCTGGCGGCTATGGAAATAATGGCAGAGCAGTTTCCTGGAGCCTTCTCTGGATATTCCCTTCAGGTGGTGTATGCTTTCTTTCCTCTTTCTTTTTGTCTCTCAGATTTATATATTTATATTGGATTTCATATTAATAATCATATTCTTCATCTTATTTTTAAATTTTATCTGTGGTTTCTTGTTTCAATACCATCCATGATCTGAGTAATGGTAAGTTACTGAAAACTATTGATGAAACGTATGTTCAACTGTTAGGTAATGGAATCTCATCAAGCTAGCAAACTAGATACATCTGGAACAGCAAAGGCAGTTGTTTCTTGCTTCCAAAAGTTGGGCGTGTCTTTTGATATGGATCAGGTATGTAAAATTGAATTCTTGAGCAGAATGCTACTACTGTCTTGTTGTATTGCACAACTAAGTATGAAGAATCTCCCTCTCCTTGGACTCTGCTTATTTCTGAATTCCCCTTCCTTTGGCATCCTTTTCTCTTTCTTGTGAACATAAATAATTGCGCTTGCTATCTTGTGGCTGAAGCTTGCTACTTAGACTTCCCACTTCTTCCTCTTCTTTTATCTGTCGCACTCAGGTGTAAATTTCAATTTTTTCCCAGTAAACATTTTTCGCCAAACTTGCTCAGTAAATTTCTGAATTTAATTATGTAATTGATGTTTGTTTGAATTGTGGTTAATGACAGATATTGAATGTGTTAAATGTTAGTTGTCATAGTTAGAACTTAGAAGCACAATTTTATGCGCTGCATCTATTTATATTGCCTACTGTTAAACTTTTCATCCATTCTATTATACAGAAATATTTCAAAAATCTCTTTTTGAACTTCAACTATGGCTTTACCAGATAAAAATGATTCGTGATGCCAAGCAACAAATTGAAATGGTGGGAGTTCCAGAGGAGCATTTATCTGGCCACGCCTTCCACATGTATCATCTTGTATCACCTGATCAAACGTAATGACCGAATGTTCTATGTAATTTTTATTAACTCCGCCAATGAAATTGCTTTTGAAGTATTTCTCCATGTTTTTTTAGGTCGTATTAACAGTGTAAGTAACTTTATTATTTTCTTTTTTTGCAGAGTGGTGTTTGAATTTCAACATAATGTGTGTGGTAGGTCAATCTATGCAGAGGGTACAGTTGATACTGCAATTTTCCTTGCCAAAAAAGTAGTGATGATTCATCTCTCTCTCTCTCTCTCTCTTTGATACAACAGCTAATCAACGTAAACTTTAGTTGATAAGATAGCAAATATCTCATAAGACAGAAGTTTAAGTCAAACAAATTGATGGTAACATAATAGTTAAAGAAAACCATTTTATAATGGATATCTTTGCCTATAATAGAGGAATTGGCTAAAAATGTCTCACTGACAGAAGTTCTGGGTAATGCAGATTCAGTCAAAAGACAAAAAGCGGATTTACAATATGATTGATGTGTTGAGGGAGGGAAATATGCGTTGAATCCAGAAAGCAGGAGGGTATAACTTTAGCGGAGGTGCAGAATTTGCTGATTTTGGAGCATGATTTTGAAGCCCTAGTTCTTGTCTATGGCTGGCACAAACAGACTGCTTGGAGCTGCTGCAATGCCCCAAACAACGCTGCAGTTTGTCTAGGTAGGATCATCGTAATTATAATTTTGGAAGCTTTTCTTACTAATTGAAGTTCTGAATATGTTTTGCCAAGGGCAGGTTGAGATATGTCCTATTTTGAAAGTTAACACTATGAGTAAATGACTGTCAAATGCTTTCTTTGAAAATGTCTTATGTTAGACATGACCCTGTTTCAAGTTTAAATTGATTCGAGCAAGTACTGTTTTTTGATGGGGATTGTTTTTTGGTAAGTTGCTGTTTGCGACTGATTTTGATAGGCTGCTGCTGCTGGTGAATGTGTATATTGTGTCAGTTGTCGATGATGCCAAATGCTTATGGTCATTTTTTTATCGATGAACGTGTTTATGCAATTGATCCTTGGAGTAATTTGTGTTTGTGTATGATCGAATGTTTATGATGCAAAATGCTAGTACTACAATCATCCAATTTTGAAGTTTGGAATGATTTATGAGCATTGCATGCAGGGAAAGGTTTCTTGGTCTGTGCGAGGAATAATGTCACATAAGTTAGGATTGTGTGAAGTGGACTTCTCTGCAAGGCGATTTTTTATGCTTTTGATGGTTAAAAAGCTGCCAAAATCGATGAAATCATTTGGTCAGAAATTGCTTCTTTTATCCAAGTGTATTGTGAAGAAACTTGACACCAAAAGTTTTTTAATTTATCTTCCCCTTCTCAGTCTTTCTTCACTTTGGTTGGTCTTCTCTTCGCATCAACTTCTTCTTCTTCTACTAATTTCTCTTCTGTAACTCATCTCTGTATCTTTTACTCTCGTCATTGTGAGGAGTGACGGGAGTTTGCTCAAGCTATTGACTCATCTTCCATAGAATTAGAAGAAGTTGATGAGAAGTTGATGAGAAGAGAGGACCATCAGATGACATGCGTAGATTTATGGTCAATTTTAAATGCCCAGCCATACAGGCTTTTTCAACAAAACAAATAACATAAATTTACTGCAACAATAACAACATATGGAGATGAATTACATTAGAGAAATTAGCAGAAGTAGAGAGGTAGAAGAAGAAGTTGATGAGAAGAGAGGACCGGCTGAAGGGAAGAAAGACTGAGGAGGAGGAATATTGAAGGAGAAGGGGAAATTGGTTGGAGAAAGAAAACAGGATATGGCTATGCCCAAATGATCATACAAATGTACCGTCGATTTAGAGGATAACATCCCCGAGGCATTGCGTTGGTCGCTCTCAGCCTCCTTGCATCAGGTGTTGATTGAGTAGTGTTTTGCTATTCTTATCTCTATTTCTTCTCTTAAGCAATCTTCTACGTTGCTCTACTCCCCTACTTCTTCTCTTCTTTTATGTTATCTCATGCTGTCATTAGTTTTGGTTGATGAAATTTATTGGATATTATGATTCATTGCAANAATACAAGAGTCTACAAATTATTTTCTCTTTCATATTTTGTTCATTCTTCTCTCTAGAAACTCAATTTTTCACATTCTGATTTCTTTCAACACGACCCCGATCCATAAATTTGATTGAAGACGGAGTGATCGAGAGAAGCTTGACTAAACCTTAACTATCTCGAAAAAAAAGTTAGTAAATTGGATGTTTTCAAACTATCAATTGAAAAAGACCAAGGTGTTAGCAAGAATTCAAGAGAATAAATTTCATCTGAAGGAAAAAAAGTCTTTTTAATGAAATTCCTCACCATAATATTCTCTAACTACGTTGTAATCGCTCTTCCTATGTTGCAAGTCGTCGTCCTACATAACTGACCTCCACGTGAACAACGAGAACGATGGTAATGCTAGTGGGGCCTTCCCAAGCTGTGATGGCGTGGATGCTGACAAGTTTCATCTGCAATATCGCTGATATGATGCAGCGAGACAATCTCAATCACCTCTTGCTCCAAGATAATTAGCCCCCCTCTCTAGAGTACGCNCCTACATAACTGACCTCCACGTGAACAACGAGAACGATGGTAATGCTAGTGGGGCCTTCCCAAGCTGTGATGACGTGGATGCTGACAAGTTTCATCTGCAATATCGCTGATATGATGCAGCGAGACAATCTGAATCACCTCTTGCTCCAAGATAATTAGCCCCCTCTCTAGAATACGCATGAAAAGAGAGCCAAGTTCTGATGATTTCTGGGGTACATTTGAAGAACTTGGATATAAAACTGTGCATGAAAATGTAACCAAAATGCAGGAAACTGGCAGTGGTCAAAGTTTTAGATTGAGATCAAGTTTGAGTGGTTCTGATGAAGATTCAGGCTGCTGTGGATTCAAACGGAAGCTACCTGGCCAGATCATATCATCTGCCGTTAAGGGCGTGTAATCCATGGTTAATCCTCTTGCGGTCTCATAAAATCGCGCAATTGAAGAACTTTCTCTGCTTTGCTTCTGCATGACCGCATGAGACTGGACAGCTAGGGACCTAACCATGGACGGCAAACCCACCATTGGAGTCTTCCTATGGGACTTGTCTCTTCGAGCTTCTCCTCTTTCTCGTTTGTGGGCGTTCTGATGGCCTCCCAACGCTTGTGAGCTGTAGAACTTTCTCATGCAGAAGTTACAAGAGAAGATCTTGGCTGAAGCAGGCCTTGATTGTGAAGTAGGGTTAGCCAGCAAATTTCTACCCAGACTCAGGTTTAGCCAATCTCCCAGATTCTCATTTTCGGCTACTTTTACAGTACCATCTTGTTCGTGGATGGGTGGATGGGCAGCCTTTTCTTGTCCATTTGAATTCAACTCTTCTGCAGCTTCAAGTTTCGGCAAAGATGGGGTCTTCATGGTTGGTCAAGGAGACTAATCGTTGCAGGTCTGGCTATGGCGATCTGTTGAAGAATTTGGAGGAGGCAGAGAAGAAATAACGAGGAAAGATACAAGTGACGTGACTTTTTATTCCCTTTTTTCTTGGCTCAGTTTGGTGTCCCAACTTGGTTAGGGACAGATCCATAATGTTAAAGAGAGTAACACCAGAGATAGAGTTGACCTTGGCAGTCCTCAACATCAAATAACTACGGGCAATAAGGCCTTAATCACTCTCTGGTTGCTGTCAAAGTATAATAGTTTTGTTAGAACAACGCATTTTAGATATAGTTCAAGAGCAAAACTACATGGTATTCAGATCAAAACAGATAATATTATACTGATAGAACGAGATTTTACTAGTATTATTTTAAAGACTATTATTGTTATTTCGTCATTTTCGGTGATTCGATTGGTTGTATATTGTGTACACAACCTAAATGGCCCTTGTTTCCTGATACAGTTTGAGTTTTTTTGACCTCCACCGGAGATGTGAGATTTTATAAGCTTCATAAAGGCCAAATGCCGCTATAGTAATCTCTCGTGAGCTGCGGAGGAAATGGCAGGCAAATTCTCTATTTATGTCTTGTTAAATGCCTGCTTGATTGGACGTTTTATTGTAGGCAATGAATCTAGGCCATTGGTTTTGTCAATAATTGTTTGAAAAGAAGGCAGCTATCCAAATTAACGTTGACAGTCGAATGAACAAAATCCACAAGAGTTCTAAAACTCTAATTTTAGAATAAAAGGAAGAGCTACGAGGTTGTCTTCAATGACTGTCCGATCTAACAATACAATAACGTGGTATGTTTTTTTTATTTACTTGTTTCATTTAGAACAAGAATACCGAAATGGGTGAGACATGTTTGTTAATGGGAGAAAACCACCAATTAAGTAATGAAACAAGGCCTAAATTAGAACAATTTAGCATGCAAAATATGTAAATATGTTTTATTTACTAAAAATAAATGATCTTTTGTATTCACTTTATGATGGAGCGGATGAAATTGACATTTAATCCATTTGAATGAAGTGTGTTAGGAAATTTGAATATATTTAGTTCCCAATAAAGCATGTAGTCATATGTTATAAAGTTAAAAGGCCAAACATTTTAGAATATTAAGAATTTTTCAACCACACAATTTAATATAATAAACTTTGGGGCCTCGTATCCACTAGTGAGTCCTCACTCCACATTGATCTTTTGAGATATAAGCCTTCATTCCAGCCATTCATCATCTTATAAAATTTATATCATATCTTTAAATAAGTATTAAGTTCAATTTTTCTAACCCTAAAATAAAATTTTACTATCTATTTTTACATTTATGTTATCCCGTGATATCTAAAAGCATAACTAGCATTAGAGCTAGGTGAGATATGAGATAAGAGGATGAACGACAAACATCAGGATATTTATTTTGATAAGAAGAAAACAACATAACAAGATCGTTCCTCGATTGACTTGGACTCGCTTTACCTAAATGCATCATATATTGAAAGAAAAATATTGTGTACGCTAAGCGAATATTGTTTTCAAACTATTAACTGTATTGAAAAATTTATTTATTTGTTTATATTTTTTAAACTTGTTAAATTTATAAAATTGGAAAAATACGATGTATTGTGGTATAATAAATTTTCAAACATTTTTTGCTAGCATAAAAAATGATTTTTATATTTCAAAAAATAAATTAATAATATCGCAACTAATTTGATTTAAAGTTAAATTGTTTGTTTTCACTAATATGAGTACAAATAACAAACCATACAGTTTAATATTTTTTAATACTAGATTAGTCGAGTTTTACCTAGTTGATACATCCGTTTTTAATTTTTTTTGTTTCATATTACATGCTTCACAATTTCTTTATATTCTTGTTGTTGAGTATTAGATGACCTAATATAAAAAAAAATATATTTTTAATACCATTTGATGTGGGGAAAAATTACATTTAATCTTATTTAATTAAATTTAAAATGTGATAAATACATCGCATGTGAAAAATATAAGATTGAATATTATTATATTCAAATAATCTTTTAAATTGAGAAATACAGACAGTGTTAGATTAAGCATTATCTAAATTAAAACTAAAAATAATATAGAATATAGAATATTGTTTTTAAATATTTACAATATATCGATAAATTGTAACATCACTATATGGATATTCACAACTATGAAAGCCTAATATTTTTTTGTTTAGTTGTCACTTCTCATTAATAAAATGAGAAGTGACGACTATATATCCGAGTGCGTTAGGTGTACATCATAAATCAAAGTGATGCAAATAGACATTCTAAGAGTATTTATAAATGAAGTCATTAATTAAGCTTTCATGTTTCTATACATTTTAATAATGTCATCCCGTTGTGTATTATGTGAGACTGGTTTATAACTAAGATCAATATACTCTTAAATAAATTTTCACAATTCTTGCTACTAAACATCAATATGAGTGCATCGTTTTATGCTACATATTTTGCAACGCCTTTTTTTAATCTCTCTTTCAAATATATAAAGTTATCAGTAACATTCAATTGTAGTTATGTTTGTGTACTGCCTCTCGATTACTTGAAATAACATTTTTTATAGTGTCTACTGATAGTGCTATTAGTCAATTCATATGCATAGCATTTTGGACAATCTTTACATAATGACCCTATTTTCTAATTTTCTACACGTACTAATTTGTTTTATTTCGAAGTGTCTCTAAATATTGAAATTTTAATTTTTTTAGATTGTGGCGAAGAAACAGATGTTTGTGATGATGTTTGACTACTTACAAATGCAAGATTAGTTAACTTAACTTCTTCTAAATCGTCATTGGTAAATGAATCTAAGTGAAATAAACGTGGGTTCATATCGATAAAATTTTAAAAATTATACATTAAAATATAATAAATTGATACCGTTCATCAATAATTAGTAATATAGTAGAAAATTTGAAAACGATGTCAAATCCAACAATACAAGTTCTAAAAAAATGTTAGTAACCAATTTATTCACAAATATTAATAAATCAATAATTTGAACATATCTTGATTAACAACGTGCAAACATTTGAACTAGCGTAATTAAGAATTTCAAAACTTGAGTGAGAGGATTTTTAGAAAGAAGAGGGAGCCGACTCGCTCGGATACAACTTATCTTCAAACAGCTTTTAAATCTTTGACTCGTGTTAAACTTGTTGCTTGAAGGAAAAATATTTTTAGCACTTGCACCGTCAAATTGTCAAATCTTGATTTTTTTCACATTTGTTTTACATTTTAGGTGTTTATATTTTGTATTTGAGCAGTCGCAATTTCTATATTTTTATAGGCTAATTAAACACGTAAGCCTCGTGTAAGAACTTACTCATTTGAAGTTAAAACTCGAAAGCTGAAATTGACAACTTTTATTTTTCAACATGTTTAGTGTGGGCTAATGTCACATAGTTAGTATTTGCTGTTCACAAAAAATAAAAGCAGATAGTCTAACTTTTTATTTTATAGCAGATAGTCTAAACATGTTTAGTGTGGGCTAATGTCACATATTTACTTGATTGGAGATAGTCTAACTTTTTATTTTATAGTGTTAAAAAGTCTCAAATTTGATAAATTTATAGCTCTTATTATACAAGCAGATAGATCGCATAATTGAAATTAATTATTTTCTCATTAATTTAGGTTATTTTGTAATCTATTTTAACACAAACTTTGCAATACTATAAGAAATTTTCACGATTAGTTAAAACTTAGTGTTTTTCAAATAATTTTCTCCTTTTACTTGATTTGAAGACAATCTGAATTGTAATTAACCATTATTAAATGGTCTTGAATTTCATAAATATACGGTTCTTCTCATTGTAAAAGCAGATATACTAAATGATTATTCAAGTAATCCTAAGGATCTAGCTGATGGAACTTATAGAGTGAATAAGGTAATGTAACATTATGGGGTGGGATAGACAAGACTAGTTACTATGATCATGCAAAAGGGTTAATGTTAGGAAAAACATTGAGTTTAATTGAAATGGGTGAAAAAACTAAATTTTAAAACAGGCAAGATGAACCCATCAGATGATGTAAGGGCACACTGTCTGGACCTGACGTCTGCATCGAACATTCGTTTATTTTTTTTTTATTTAATCATCATAGACAAATATTATCGCAATGACTTGAAATTTTAACTACACATTCACAATAGTGTAGTACAATATTTTTTAGATTTTTATAAATGTTCAACTGTAACGTCTCATCTTTCTTTATACTTATTATTATTATTATTATTATTATTATTTTTAAACTTTTTATTTTAACAAAAATGTGTCAATTAATTCATTTACGTTAAAATACAGCGAAAAACTTTATTAGAAGCAAACTCATTTAATATATAAAACCAACTCACAATTTACATTTCATTTTAACAAAACATAAGTTTTACAAACCATTACAAACACTTATTTTACAAAATACCAAAAGACATTCTTAAAAGCAACTTTCAAAACACATATAAGTTCATTTTTACATGTCACACCACCGGTCAAATTCGCTTAACGATCCCAAGCATCTGCACCAGACATACTCCCTCCATTGCATCAATCTAAGAACCAGGAGTAAACTCCTCACTTTCAATGTCATCACCTACATTACAAAGCTTAATCTAATGAGCTTAAGGCTCAGTAAGTAACATATAGTGTCCTAAACATGAACTACATGACTATGCATTTTATAAAACCATGCAATTTTTTCATATACATTTATTTCATTTCTTTTCACGTATTTACTTTAGTGTGGGCAACACATCGTATAGGGATGAACGGCATCATATGTCCAGGACAGCCAAATTAATGGCAACCGTACAGTCTGCAATATAGGACATTCAAGTTCAATCCCACCCAAAACATTAAATAATTACGTACATTATGCATTAAATATTGAAAATATGACGAAATTGAAGATTAACACCATATGGCCTCCTTCGAGGCAGCTTTACTCAATTTCACCTTCAATACTTAGTTGGGTTACATAATATAAACCATGCATGTAAAACATTTTCGTACTTTAATGAAAACATGATGCATGAACACAGTGACATACGATTCTAGATACCGTCAAGTAATGACATTAAATTCTAATACAATAAATCAAATAATCAATCAATAACAAACATGCACACAAACAATCCTCAAATGCCTTGAGGTCGGTGTATTGTGCGTTACACACCAAACATTCCAGTATCGTGCATGATTTATAAAAGTCATATTCTAACTATAACAATTCATACAAATCCTCAAGAACTACTCTTTGTAATGTAGACCTATTGCTAGGCCAAAGACAAGCAATGTTTACTTACCTTAGGTCCTTAGCTTAAACTTGGTCACTTGATAACTTAAACTATTCCACTTGATTACTTGCTAACTCTAATACCATAAAAGAAACTCAAATGAGAAATCTCGGAAATGCCCTGTTTTTGCAGCAACTTCAAACCTCTGCAACTTGAGCTATACTAATCCATTTAAAGTGATTCAAGCGTCAAAATCATCTTTATTATGTCTACTTTAGATCATCTGAAGAGATCAAAGTTAATTGACCACTTGAAGATCACTTAAAAATTCAAATTCCGAAACAGCACATAATTGTCCGAAATTTTGCATAACTTGACAAAATACATGCAAATCATGCACGATCAACCACTAAAGCCTAATACATCAACTTAAATATCATTTTAGAGTGAGATTGATACCTTAGAACAGAGAACATAAAATCCTTTACCCTTGGTCGTGGGTTGCTCCTCTCCTTTCTTTCCTTGGTTTTAGGGTGGACTAACTTCACTTTAGGTGCACAAAACTCTTCTCTTCCTTAACTTCTAACCAAAACTCCACCACAACTCTCAAATATGGAGAAAATACAGAGAGGGAGAGAGCATTTTCGTAGCTCAAAGATGTCTGAAGATGAGGTTTAGCTAGGGTTAAAAATCAAAAGGTAAATAATGTAAGGTGGAGGTGGAAAGTAAGCACGAGGTGTCAACAATCCATTGCACCTCTTCTAAGCTGCTCCTCAAAGATACCAATCATCTTAATCTAACTTTAATAATATTAATTTGATTTATCCTAATTTTTGGTGGAAAGTAATCACGAGGTGTCAACAATCTATTGCACCTCTTCTAAGCTGCTCATCAACAATCTTAATCTAACTTTAATAACAAAACATTTTGTACCAAAAACTACATAAGTAATGTACACTGATAATTTACTTATGACATGTTTCAAAAAGTGCAGGTGCTACATCAACGATTGTCCAATTTATTAGAATTTTTGAAATGTAGAAGAAAATTAAAAAAATATTTCGTGATTTAGTGTTAAAACTTCGGAGGACATAACTCTACGCTTAGTGGTATGATTTGGACACATAGTGTGTCGATTTTATAGAGCTAGGAGCAACCTAATAAATCGTTCAATCGTTGAAAATTTATGAAAACTTATAGAATATTGTGTTAAAATATTAATAATACGTTGTTAAAATTTCAACTCATTTGAATAATATTGACATAATTAAATTAAATAATAGCGAAATGAAAAAAAACTGTCTGATCTGGATGTCTGATCGAGACGATCCAACCTTATAGCAGACGTTCAAACCACACGGTGTGACCCTATTGCAACACACGTCCGATAGAGTTCATCCTTTTTTTTAACTCATGATTTTTTTCACCTAAGATAAAATTTGTAAACGAAATTCTCAACATTAACGTCATTAAAAGAAACATTTAGTGACCACCGCTCAGGTGAAACGGAAGCTACACATTTTGCAAGTTAGGGATTGCACTTCCTGTCACTTTTGTTTTGTTTTCTTTTTTAATAATATGATGATTATTTTCTGATCATAATCTCTCAAAATGTTTATATTTATTACATTGTTATATTAAATTTTAATATACCAAGAGAGAAAACGTAGTACTACTCGAGTGATTTCTTTACATTTAGGAACCTAAAAGGGGTAGAGCCTTGGAAGAAATCTGAATTTGACTATCTGTGAGAATGGAATAGTGTCATAAATGATAAAACTAGGTGTAACTTTGACTGCTGGAAAATGCAAAACGATTTCCATCCCAATTGGTTTTGAAATCTTAGAGAAACCGAATTGGAGATGAATAATGGGTTCGGTTCTTGTGTAGTTGGTAGAATCGGCAACCGAGTGGCCGGCCCGCTACAGTGTCGAGCCGAGCCAGGTTCGCCTCCTGGCTCGTGAGCTCGCTTGCTAAGCTCGAAAACCCCAAGCTTGGCTAGCCTGAATTGTGTCCCCCGTCTCCGCCGGCTCCTGACGTTCGTCGTCGCCGTCGTCCCTTGCCGTTGTCTGCGTATCGTCGTCGTTTCATCAAAGGTTCCTGTCTACATCGTATCGTCGAAGCTTTCTCGCCATCGTCTCCATCGTCGAAGCTTGTCCTCGTCGCTGACGCTCGTCTTCGTCACTCGTCATTCGGTCGTCACCTCTGGCTCCGCCACTCCTCTCTCGCCTCTCGCCTCTCAGCCTCCTTCCCTCTCTCGCGCTCTCTCATGCTCTCTCTCTCTCTAATTCTCTCTCCCACACACACTCAACGCCAACCGTCTTGAGACCGTTGGATTGATCCAACGGCTAACAATCTAGTCGTGGGATAATCCAATGGTCTAAAATCTAGCCGTTTGAAAATTCAAAGGCTAGATTTTTTAGGTATGATAAAAGTGGTAGGAGGTGTCGGAAATTTTTACTGATTTCTCTCAAATTCTCTCAAGCTCTCACACTCTTAATCTCACTGTACCAAACAATTTTTTTCGTGTATTTGATTTTTATTCAAACAATTATCAATTATTAATCGAGGTATGCCTACAATTAATTTATTAAGTTATCGTTAATGTTAATTTATATTGCTAACTAATTTTTTTTTTTTAATTTTGCAAGACTCGTAATTGTGGAATTACGAATATCAATTACTACGTACAAGTTACCATCGAGTAATTAGTGAACGGTATCAATTTTAAAAAATTCGTTATTAATTTATATCGATATAGATGCACACTATGTACAATTTGAATCGCTTCTTTCTGATCATGACGACATTCAAGAAATTAGAACTACTAATCTAGCATTTTCTACTAATCACACATCCGCACATGCATCCACATCTTCACCGAAATCTAAAAAATATGGAGAAAATAAAAAATAGGGCGCAATGCAAATATTGTGCAAAATACTATGCATACGAATCTACGACTAGCATTATTGGTCAACATTATAAAAAATGTCATGCATACGAGCAAACGAAAGACTGGACCCAATTACAATTAAGTGTTGGTGGTGGAGGAAATTCTGTGTATTCTCACGAAAGATTACGCGAAGGTGCTGTAAAATATGTAGCACAAAAAGAAGTCATGCTATCGATGTTTGATAGCAAAGTCATTGAACAATTTATGAGAGAATGCATTAACCCTAGTTTTAGATGAATTCATCGTAGTACTTTGCGAGGTGACATCATTAAAATATACAATAATATGAAAAATGAGTTAATTGCATTATTTTCATACGTACTTACTATGTGTATTCTATTGCGTCTGACTTAGAGTGCACCTAATGTACTTGAATATATAGTTGATACTTCTCATTTCATTGATGATAGATGGAAATTTCATAAAAGAATATTAGGATTTCGTAATTGTGAATATCTTCATAATAGAATAATTATTTATCGATATATTGTGGCTATTTTACAAGAATATAATATTAAAGATAGAATTTTAGTATTACTTTAGATAATGTTCTGCTAATGATATTTGTGTTGCAATTTAAAAGTTTATTTAAATTTGATAGTTGTCAATCTTCGCTTTTTCATATGCGTTGTGTTTGTCATATTTTAAATTTAATTGTTAAAGATAACATGCAATTTATTTCCCCAGATATTGATGCAATTAGAAATGCACTTTCTTGTATTACTTCTTCTAACTCTCGACAGCTAGAATATAAAATTTTTTGTAAAGCGGTTAATCTTCAACCTAGAAAATAAAAAACGAATGTATCAACAAGGTGGAATTCAACTTATTTAATGTTAGAACATGTTAAACCGTATTGAAATATTATTTCTCATTTTATTAGTAAAAAAATACAAAGTTATTATTTTAAATAATTGCAGTTGTGATATAGCTAATTTATTTCTTGATTTTTTCAAACCATTTTTCGAAGATAATAAAGAATGTTCGAGAATTTATTACTCGACTACGCATATTGTTTCCTATATTTGTAAATTTAACGAGTACTTTCGAGAGATAAAAAAATAGATGAATTTTCTGAAATCGTTGACAAAATAGAAACAAAATTAAAAAAATATTGGCTTGACATACCTAATATTTTTTCATTAGCTTGCATTATGCATCCTAGATATAAAATCAAATATTGTAAATTGATTCTTGACATGATTTTCGGTAACTTAGGGCTAATGTCTGTAGTTTCGGTAACTTCATTAAGAAACGATCTTTCTAATTTATTTGTTTCTTACCAACATAAATATAGTAATTCTCGTTCATTTCATTTGTCTAATGTCACGTCTACTTCTAGTGGTAGTTCCGTTTTGGATAACCAATTAGTAGTATGAATGTCATTGATGAAGAAATTGATAGCGATGTATATTCTTATGGTTCCGATAAGAATGAACTCGATATTTATTTAGACTTCTTCGTGATGATTCATTTGATATTTTGAGTTGGTGAAAAAATAATGATGTCGTCTATCTGATTCTTTCTAAAATGGTACGCGATTTACTAACACATCTTGTTTCCACTGTAGATTACGAGTCTGCTTTTAGTGCAGGTGGACGAGTGTTCGACGATCGATAGAAAAATCTTAGACCGGATCTCGTGGGTGCGTTGATATCCTTAAAGGATTGGAGCGATGCAATTTCACAAAACTAACAATGAGAAGATGAATTAGTTGAAGAATTCAAAAATTTAGAATTCGAAAATTATTAACTTAGTATAACTTTATGTAATTTTTACACTTATTTTTTTTATATGTAATTTTTGTCACTTGTATTTTTTTATGTGTAATTTTTTTATGATGTGTAATTTTTTTATATGTAATTTTTTTTATTTATAATTTTTTTTTTCTAATTTTTTACCCTTGTAATTTTTTATATGTAATTTTTTATACTTGTAATTTTTAAAATTCATATAATTTAATCTAATTATATGTAATTCTTTTAAAAATAATAAATATATTTACATATGTTTGGCTCGGCTCGTATAGATTCGACTTACTTGACTAGAATAAGCTCAACCCTCGCAAGGTGCTTCGAGCTAAAATTTTTAGAAAGAAGTTGGACAATCTAAGTTAGAATAAAGCTTGAAAAAAATTTTAAGTTTGACTAGCTAGAAAAATTCAGGTTATATCCTGTTCCACTGCCTAGGGTAGTAGTAGGGTGTAGCATTCAAGTGTTCTTGAAATTGGCCAAAAATTCTTGGTGATACGCGTTGGACGGGAAACCACGGGTTTTCTCGGTGAAGGCGAGGTTTGACTGAGACGTGAAAACCCAAAGTCATGACCTTGAAAATCCAAACAACCCCCAACTCAACTCGACCAACTGTACTGCACCGTCTTTCTGAACCCTCTGCTTTCTCTCTCCACATCGGCAGTCTAGAGAGAGAAAGAGAGACAGCGTTGCTCTTAAGACAAAAAGAAGCTTCCGTAATTTTCTCCCACAACTTTTGTTCAAAGCTCTCTTTTTTTACTCCTTGGGTAGATTTGATTTTCATGGCGGATAAAGACGGTCCGGAAAGGGACAACCTTTCAGCCCCAGCAGACGAATCCGATTTCTCCCACCTTCTGTTCTCAGATGATAAGTTTGGTTTAATGGACGGCGTTGATGGCGACTACTCAATCGCATTTTCTTCCCCTCATTTTCTTGAAAAAAAGTCACCAAAAATAGTCAGCTTTGGCAACTTTCAGAACAAGCTTGTAGAACATCAGAAATCTGGAATCTCTTGCCCTGATTCTTCTTCTTCTTCTTCTTCTGGCAACGACTGTGATATGAACGCTTTGCGTTTGGCCAATGTAAGTCACAGATTGTAGGATTATTTTTCGTGTTTTGGGCCTAATGCAAGGGTATCAAACATTTGAAGGCGAAGAGAAGTGGTCATGATTTCGTCGCCATATCTCAGAATGCATCTCCGGAGCGAAATCGGATAACTTCGAAGAAGATTAAGTCCGATAATCCCACTTTAACCAGCCATCTGAAGGCCTCGGTTGAGCTTCTCTCTCCTTAAAAACATGAGATTTCTTGTTAGATTTCGCCNTCGTGTTTTGGGCCTAATGCAAGGGTATCAAACATTTGAAGGCGAAGAGAAGTGGTCATGATTTCGTCGCCATATCTCAGAATGCATCTCCGGAGCGAAATCGGATAACTTCGAAGAAGATTAAGTCCGATAATCCCACTTTAACCAGCCATCCGAAGGCCTCGGTTGAGCTTCTCTCTCCTTAAAAACATGAGATTTCTTGTTAGATTTCGCTTAAAATCTAAACGAATTATTGAACTTAGTTTCATTGCATGTCCAAGATTTTACAAATAACGAGCTGATTTTGAAATATAATCCAGGGTAAAGAAAAGTTAGGAGAACGAGTCGCGACTCTACAGCAGCTAGTGTCCCCATTCGGAAAGGTGCGTCAGAAAAAAATGGTGGCTTTAAGTTGATTTTTGACCTTATTTCATGGCACAATCAATGAAGATTGTTATATAAATCTTTGGAATTGCAGACAGATACATCCTCCGTTCTTCACGAAGCGATGGGATATATCAAGTTTCTTCACGAACAGGTTCAGGTCCTGTGTTGCCCATACTTTCAGAGTCTGCCATTTTTATCTGTAAGTCTTCTATCTCACTTGTCTTCTTCTGTTCAACAATCATCTCAGATCCCTACAGAAATCCAAACCCTGGGCCCAATCTGGGGGAATGAATGGTTCAGAATTATCTAGAAATTTAGGGGTATCTACGTATTAGTTCTTGACCTAATACTATATACGTGTTTGACTGAAAGATAGGGTCATACTTTTCTCATTTGTCAAACTCAGCACAGTGACAGTCCAATCTACTTTTAATCTCTGTTAAAACAAATCCATTTGATTATATTTTTATCAAACTTTCCAACGTAAATAACGTCGGATAATAATAAAAAAAACAGAAAATTGTTTCGCATTAAATTTCTTTGTTCTTGTTCGATATTTTATGGTTCCTGAGATGCAACAGGGCAATAAAAGCCAGAAAGAGGAGGCAGAAGATAGAAACCTAAGGAGCAGAGGACTGTGTCTGGTTCCAGTAGAGACTACTTTAAACATGGCGAACAACAATTGCGCTGATCTCTGGTTACCTGGGATGAAGCAAAACACCATCACAAAGCACTGAGACTGTTCTGAAACACAGCTTACTTCTCTATTTTGGTTTTTGTAAATGTTCTACTGTCCATGTTACGTCGGCAAATATCGACTGTTTTCTTAAAAAAAGGGTTTTGTCAGATGTGATGGGAAAATGGGAAAGCAGGTATTTTGCTAGAAAGATGAAAAAGGGTGCAAATGCTGATTTGTGGAGGCAGATTTGGTCTGTTGTAATGGGTCCTAATTTAGCTTTTCTGTAAGCGTCTATCATGGCTTTCGAGAAGACGATGATGGTGGATTTGATCATGTGTCTTTTTTGCTCTATGCCAAATATAAAACATAAATTATTTGTTTGATTCACAACACTTTCCGTAAACAATACCTTAATCAAGACCAACACTAGGAGAAAGCAGATAGTTGGCTCCCCGCCCATCAAAAATACAGTCTCATTTCTTTCATTTTGAACTTTGCCAAAATTTCTAATTTGCCCTATGTATCCTACCACTCGGAGAAAATGTCAATGAGTCGCACATCCTACTAGACCTGACCCTAGAAAGAATACTGATATGTCAGTAGAGGGATCATCTGATCATGGGTCATCTCGACCTTCCAGACCATGTCGAGTTCTAACGAAGTAGACTATTCATGCTCATTCGCAAAGAGTTCAAGATGATGCAATATGAGCGGTTATACTGCGATGTATGCCCAACGGACGATTATCCCACCGAACCCCATTGTTTTTGCATCATTTGATACGATGAGACTCAGTGATATGTTGGAGAGGATTGACCTCCGACATTGGGTTGAGATGAGTGGTCAGTGTGCAGAGAGATGAATTCGACTATTCTATGCTAACTTCAGTACAATTAGTCGAGTTGGTAGCGGAAAGACGTTTTTATTTGGCCATGATGTAATGATAACTTTAGCCGATATCAATTAAGTGCTCGACCTTCGAGATGAGGAAGATGACACCAGCGATGCATATCATCATCCATCTCAGCCGTGTGAGTTCATTCGTGATGACTTTGGAGTACTGTTCCTCTTATCAATATTAAAGGACGACGATTTTGAGGTCTCGTGAGGGCCTAACAGTTACTGCTAGGATCGTGCGTTATCATTAGTTGGACAATCTTATCATGTGACGATCATCGTGACCTCATTAGTTACATGAACATGTATGTGATGTTCATGTTGGTACACGAGACGGTAATTTAGCACGAGGTACTTGATATTTTGAGGCACATGACATAGGTGTAGAGAGGTGGTGAGAAGAACATATCGTATGATCTACTCATCTACTTGTAATTGCTTTCGATTTAAATGTTTTTCTAAAATCAGTTAATAACTTTAAAAAAAAATAATATACAAGTTTATCACGTAAGTTTTACAATTTTTAATTGACATACCAATGAATTTTTTTTTGTTTTTTGTATTTTTAAAATTATAATTAATCATACAATTGTTAAAAATTCATAAAAATATCAAGAATATTATCTTATATTGTTCTGAATGTACAAACTTCAAAGGATTCTTGAAAATATTTGACTAATAAAAAGAATATTTTAAATAAAAAATTAGCAGATAGCGACTCACCCCAACAACCNTTTGTTTCTAGATTTTGGAAAGTTTTCCATGAAGCTTTGGGTACAAATATAAATTTAAGCACTGCACACCATCCTCAGACAGACGGACAATCTGAACGTACGATTCAAATTCTAGAAGATATGTTGAGATCTTGCATTCTAGATTTTGGTGGTAATTGGATAGACCACTTACCATTGGTAGAATTCGTTTATAATAATAGCTACCAGAGTAGTATTGGAATTTCACCTAATGAAGCCTTATATGGGAGGCCGTGCAGATCACCATTGTGTTGGGCAGAATATGAGGAATCCATTATTCTTGGACCTGAAATTATTCAGGAGACTACAGATAAAATCAGAGTTATTAAAGAACGACTGAAAGTAGTTCAAAGTCGACAAAAAAGTTATGCAAATCGCTTACGAAGGGAAGTAGAATTTGAAGTTGGAGATTTTGTGTTCCTAAAGGTCAGACCTCGAAAGGGTATTACTCGATTTGGAATGAAGGGCAAACTAGCCCCTAGGTTCATTGGGCCGTTTAAGATTAGTAAACGAATTGGCCCTCTAGCTTACCGTTTGAGCTTACCACCTCAGTTGAGATATGTACACGATGTCTTTCACGTTTCTATCCTAAGAAAGTATGTTTCTGATCCATCTCATGTGATTTCTTGGGCAGACGTACCTATTGTGGAGAATGTTTCTTATGAAGAAGAACCAGAAAGAATTCTGAGACGAGAGGTTAGAGTCTTACGTAACCGTAAAATACATTTGGTAAAAGTTCAATGAAAAAATCATACTAAAAGAGAATCTACTTGGGAAATTGAGAATAATATGATGGATAAGTATCCAAATTTATTCAATGGTTCAATTGAAGTTGTTTTGAATTTCGGGGATGAAATTCATTAGGGGAAAAAAGTAAAACCCAAATGAAATAAAAGGAGCCAAACTACCCTTATTTCTTCTCATTATTCCAAAAACTTCATATTTCCCTTTCTATCTCTACTTTTGATGGAACCTTATCTCTCCCTCTCTAATTTAGGAAATCATATTCCTTTCTTTTACAGTCATTCTCCCGATCCCCTTTTATTTTCTCCCTCTCTCAACTCATCCTCTTCAAATCCTAACCATTCTTAGCCGATCGACTCAGGGTTTTGGCAAATTTCATTATCTCCGAACGAAAACGCTTCCTCTCTTTTGAAAACCCGAAATTTGATTTCAGAATTTGTGAGAGAAAACTCGAAATTTGATTTCAGAATTTTAGTTTCAGCCAAGGAAGAATAATTGATTTTCTCCTTTGATATAATTGTTTAGGAAATCGGTGGAAACATTATTGTCGAGGCTCTTTGGATGCTATTCGGTATTGTGGATTTCTAACGGTCCAGTTAAATGTTGAGATTAATTTTATGTTTTCTATGATATGAATGCCCAAAATTATTTTAAAAATATTTGGTTGAAATTGTGAATTCGAGCCTCCCTGTTTTATTAAATTGTGAAATGGATAATAGGACAACTGAATGTGTCGTGTCCTTGGGTTTCGAATCCCTAAACCTGATCAGGGTTATTGGTTGCGACCGCCGAGTGTCGATTCTGATTTTGATTCTGATATTATCTATTGTTTTGATTTGATATGTAATTACGCTCAATTCCATGTTTTGTTTTGTTTATGGATTATTAAATATAAAATTATATCCCGATTGAGTTTAGTCGACTCACCCCAAGACGACTCCCCCTTTCAGGAAATATTCAGAACGAACCTCGACCCCAAGTTCAGGAGTAAAGTCGGAGATTTCTCTTTAGTTCACGTTTTTTTTCAAGGACCCAATTTATTGTTTAAGGTTGACTACTAGTTGAACTTTGTTATTTCTAATTTAATGCGGTTTGGTTTATTGAAACATTAATTGATGATTGATATAAATTGAATGTCTCATTTGGATATTTTATTATTTGATTTGAGCTTACAAGACTTCCGCTTTAATTTATTTACTTGGATCTAAGTGAAAAAGAGTTGGATGGTCTGTCCCTTTTGGGCCGGGTCGTTCCCCGTTCTGTCTCGGGTACCCTTCGGGGCGTGACATAACCAATCTTATTTTTGTCTTCAGGTGGAGATGGTTTTATGCAATAAATCTTACCTTTTACCTTTAATGAACAATATATACTGAGTGAGTGACTATTGTTGCTCAAAATTATTTGCAATGGTAAATATGAAATTTTTTTAATAAAATATTTTTTTTTATATTTATTTTAATAAAATACATACAATATATTTTTCTATGACAAAGAAAACAATTTGTTAAAAAATATATACAAGATGTGTATTTTAAAAAATATTTGGCTCGTTTAGCTCATCTCATTTAGGCTCGGCTCGCTCGGCTCAGGCTTGGCTCGAATAGGTTCAAGGCTCGCGAGCGGGCTTAAACCTAAATTTTTGGAAAAAAAAAGCTCAACAGGCTCGAATCGAATAAGTTCGACAAACTAGGTTCGAAAAGTTCGATAGACTCGACGAGTCAGACGATTTCAGACTAGGCTCGAATGACACCTCCACGATTTCCATATCTATCTCTCTACTTTACGTGTGGCATGGATAGGTATTAAGTTTAAAATTAATTAGTTATTATTGTGAATAGTTGTCATTTTACACTTTTAAAAGTAGTGCAACACAATTTTTGTTCTATCTCAAACACTACGCGTTATCTCCACCTTTTTCACCTTAACTTTCTTCTGGTTTCTCTCTTCAAACAACCTGGAACGACTAGCAGTGGCATACGACAACGTGCGACTTTGAACGATGAAGGCGAGGAAAAACGACGAGTTGGAACGGCAAGGATGAAGGGCGACGAAGCGAACCATGAACGATGAGCAGCGGAGAGGCTCACGAGCTGGCTCGCCTGAATCTTGAGCTCGGCTCAGGGTCAACCTCAAAGATGGGCTTGGATCGCTACGGTGCGGAGCCATTCGAGCAAACTCGCTGAATTCCATCTCTTGGACAGCTTGTTCGGCTGCTAAATCAGAAACGTTACGACCTGCTGATTCTGCTGATCTTCTGCAAAGCTGCTAAGTCGAAATAAACCAGATAATAAAAAATTACGAAATAAGTCAGACCATAAAAAAATTATGGAAACGATTTGAGGTCTCTTTTAAACGAAGACTCTGAAAAAAGAAGAGAACGATTTCCTTTCGCTTGGTACTAAAACTAATGTCCCCCTCCTCCCCTGCTCGGTCCAGAATAAGCTTGATTGAAATGGAATTCTTTTAAAGGTAAAAAAGAATAATCCTTGAGAGGTCTCAAAGCAATGGCATGTCTGGAGACCAGGAGGAAGACACTAATCATGAAAATTACGTTAAGAGCGAAGCGCAGTGACTTGGATTCCATGGCTTGAGCATCGACTTGTTGTGGCTTTCTTGGTTCGGATGGGAGGAAGAAAGTTATACATAAAGGCGAAGGGAGAGGGGTTGGGGAGATTCAGAGAGGTAGATTTGGGTCCTTTGACTTTTGAATTTGGAGTTTGAATTCTGAAAACCAAATGGTTTGACATTTAGAACTTGTGAAAGGTGTTAGTCAACTCGTTTGAGAGAAAAAAAGCAAACTGGTGGCATCTTCTGTCTTTTTAGTTTAGCTAAACCCTCTCTCTCTCTTCCTTCTCACAAAAGACAGAAAAAGCCTATCTCCTTTCTCTCCAACTAAACCTACTTCCTGAAGGCCACGACCCTTTCCCATTGAATTGAAGAGATTAAGACATCGATCGAACTACTCTCCCTCTCGATCAAAAACCTTTATCCTTTCTATAGTGTGTGCTTGAAGCCTTTCTCCTTTGGAATAAATAGTTTTTCCCTTCTTATCTAGTACAATGTGTTGTATGCCATAAATCTAAGAATAAATCCGTGAGAGTGATATTGGCCCAAAACGAACAATATTGTACTGAGAGCATCGAGGGCGTTGCAAATGGTATTAGATGATTGTCCTAGCTAAAAGTGTGCCGACCGTGCCGATGAGGACAAAATTATGACGACTCGCCTTCATAGAAGTTATGAGGATAATACAATTTCATATCATTTGAAAATATGATATTTGTTCTGTTTATAAGTGATGGTCTCCTCCTTACCCATTATAATGTGTTTTGGGCAATAAACTCAAGAACAAATCAGTGAGAATAGATACGACACAAAGCGACAATATTATACTAGGAGTACCAAGACATATTACAATGCAGGTGTGGGGGTAAGTTTTGGACAACCTTAGTGTTTTTATACATGCATTTGGATATGGATCCAAATTAAAAATCTATTTTCAAAACACTAAGAGTCTAGTGTTGTCGAACTCAACTACCATGGATCGGATCTAGTTTAGATGAAGGTAATTGTAACCAACCAGTATATTACACCAAAACTTACTCCAACGAAAAATAATTAAGATTTAACTATCCAACCATCTCGAAAATGAAATTGCTCGTAGTACAAGTGTAATGATACAGCGAAAACTTTTAGGTCAAATGCAACATTAAAATCAAAATATCGCTCAATCTAGAAACGTCGTTGTAACACCCACACTTTTTGTACATTATGGTTGTGTAGTGTATGTGTATGCTATTTTTTTTTCACTTTGGATAATGATAATGTTGAATATGCTGAATTTTGATTGGATTACTAAGTGAGCAAGTAAGGATTTGATTAAGTTAATGGTGACACCTCATGCTATTTAGTGTCACCTTCACCTTCTTTAGTTTCTTCAAATGTTTAAGTTAATTAGAGAGATTCATTTACAGAGAAACCTACGAAATTCTTCAGCTTTTCTCCTTATTTATCTCTATCTTTGGAAGATCAAATGAAGATGTTTCGGTGGATTAAAGAGTTTGTGAAGAATTAGTGCATTTAAAGTGGATTTAGTGTACTCTAGAAGCAAGAAAATGAAGAAAGGAGAGAACCTTCGACCCAAAAGGTTTTGGTTCGAGTTTCTCTACTCTAAGGTATTCAATTCTACCCTAATATCATTTCTAAGCTGAGGGTAAGGTTCGTAATGGTAAAATTTTCATATTGGTGAAATTTAATACAAGTGATGCAAAAATCGGACCATTATGATCAGTTTTAGGGTTAGGTATATAACGTAAGTATAGAGGTCTCAAATTATTTTGACGTCTTCTTGTGAATTGAAGTAGACATCTTAAGGATTAAATAGACACCTAATTTGTCTCACTCGGATAAGTAGAACTCGATATATAGAATTTCGAAGTTTCTGTTATATAGCGGTAACTTGAAAAGTTATAGTTTGGAACAGTTTTGGGAAATTGAGACTTATCAATGATTTATGATCATCAAATGGATCCTACCTGTTCTAATGATTTATATTAGACACCCTAAGGAGAATTATGCCACCTGAATCGAATTTATTGGATTTGTGTAGCTTGAGTTACAGCAGTTTAAAGTTTTTACAAAACATGACATTTTTCCAAGACTTTGAATTGTGTTCTCTTTTATTTTGTTAGGATTACCATATTGCTAAGTGGTGAAGATTAAGTGATCAAGTGATTATATTGAAGCTAAGGACCTAAGGTAAGATTATGATGCATGTGATTGGCCCTTAAGTGAGACTACATTATAAAGATTAAGGTTATTGTTTGTTAATGCTTTGATATACTGGACAACTTGGGGTGTAATGCACAATACACCGACCTCAATTCATTTGAGGGTTGATATTGTTTGTTAAAATCAAGGATATGATAAATGCATGTTTTGTTTATTAAGCATTGTACATGAATCATGCATCATGTTTTACTTAAAATAACAAAAAATAAATTTCTCATGCATGATTTTTCATAGACAACAGAACATGATACAAAGAAAGAACAAAAGAAGCTTCATGAATCCATGTAACAGTTTGTTGTTGAGGAGGGATTTGAGATGGTTGTCGCACGTGGACGTCATAGTTAACCTCTCAATTTTCCATCATAGTTTGCCTCACAATAATCTCATAGCTACAGTAACTAAAGAAAAGAATGAATGTCATAATCGAAATAAAATTGCATAGTTTTACAAAAGTTCATGACATGTTATATATTTTATAGTTTTCATGTCTTATTGAGTTTTAGGCTCATTAGAAAGACTTCATAATGTAGGTGAGAAGTTTGATGCTCAGAATGATAATCACTGATGATGAAGGGTGTCCATGGCGAGCATTTGGGTTGTTAGTGCGAAGATGACCAGTGAGCATGGTTTTTCATGTAATGTAAATAAGTGTTTTGAAGTCAAAGTTTAAACGTATGGTATAGTTTATAAAATAGGTTGTAAGAAACATGTTTTTGAATAACTATCTTGTATGGTTTGTAATAACTGTACTTGACAACTTTTGAATGTAAATTATGAGTGTTTCTAAAAATGTTTGATTTTATAGTTTACAGTCGTTGAGAACGGCTACCCGGTCGAAGAACCTATTTAACAACAATTAAATTAAAAATTTGCATAATGTATTTATTAGGTATATTTTGACTTTTCATAACATTCACTCCAAAAGTCAAAATACCTTCATTTCTATGTCTGGTTGTTCCTTGGAACGTCTATTATAACTTTGTAAAAGGACAAAAAGTCATTAAATGTCAGTATTATATTTTGATTTATGAAATTGTATAAGTTTTCATTTCTCAAAAAATAAAAATTTCAAAATACAATAACGTTCTTGTTCTTCACAAAAACTCATGTGTTTGATTTTTTGTCTCCTAAATCTTTACAAAAGGGTAAAATTCATCAAACGATGTGAGGATATCTATTTTTAATAATTTCTGAAACTGTCAAATTCCTATCATTTTTTTAAAAAAAATATCCTTAAAGCGTACAAAATTTAAAAATCCATAATTTTCTCTTCAAAACTCAAAATGATATGATTCAAAAACACATATGATTCAAAATGTAAATATATGTTTATAACATATTATAAAACTCATCATAATCTCCCAAATTATAATTTAAAGAAGAATTAAATAGAAAGAAAGAATAGTTTTACCTTAAAATCTCAATTGTTCTACCTCCCATGAGCTCTAGAACCAAAATTACAAGAATTTTTCATGAACTGTTTTGAGAGAATTTTGGAGAATTCTCACAAGAACTATGCAGGTTATGACTAGAATTAAAATTAATCTATTTTATAACTCTAATGGGCTTAATGAGCCTGATGAGCTTAAAAGCCATAAAATCTTCATAGATAAAATAATACAAACAATTCATCAATATTAATATTTTGGCCAATAAAAAGAATATAATATTACTGAAACGTCTTGGAAATAAGCCTTGATATAATCGGCGTTCTTTGAGTAGTTTTTACAACATGAAAGGAGTACTTTCCGCATGTGAAATGTGGAAATAAACAATCCTCGTTCTGCAATTTATAGTGACAAAATGCTGATATAATCAATTCATGCTGAGTATTGCATCATAACCTTTCATCTTCATGATAATGAATCAACATGTAACTTT
Organism: Begonia fuchsioides; assembly: GCA_003255005.1. Lineage (NCBI taxonomy): Eukaryota > Viridiplantae > Streptophyta > Magnoliopsida > Cucurbitales > Begoniaceae > Begonia > Begonia fuchsioides. Next base: position 10,601 of record QAOC01040963.1, on the reverse strand, counting down.
CTATCATCCAAACTTACTTTACATTTCTTTTAGAATGTGATTCAAGTGTAGATGCTCACCCCAAGGCACCATCACATTGTATATACTGGAAACCCTTTGAGGATTGCAATTAATTCAATGCAAAAATTCATATGCAATAAACGAATGCGATAGCACCAGAATCAATCAAAGTATATGCATGAGTATAGAGTATGTAAATGGTACATGACATCACAATTGGTTGATTTGCATTCTCTAGTTCGATCAATACAAAAACTCTAGGTCCCACTCTCGTCTTCTCTTGGTCTACTTTCGGGAAATATTTAGTGATGTGCCCTGCCTTTTTTCACTTAAAGCATCGATCAGTCTCTACTATACATTCTCGTGAGTGTTTCTTCTTGCACTTTGGACATTGGTTTAATATTGGGTATTCTTGTATCCTATTTACCTTATCCATATTTTAAAAATTCTTTCCCGATCTTTTTATTCCTCTTTGAGAGAGTCGGATCTGATTCAATTAGGGTTGTTTTTCAGCATAATACTTCCTGGTACTCTCCATTTGTTGTTGAAATTTTATTTTAGCTTCTTCAACTTCCAAGGACTTTAATACCACCTTGGCATAAAGCATGTCCGGTGTACCAGCTATTTTAACTCCCCGATATATTTCAGCCTTCAAACCTTGGGTAAAACGATATAAGGCCATTTCTACACATACTTTGAAACACTTTCTGTCTAGCGCAATTGAACAAATTCCACTAGTTTTTTCGTCCTCATAGAGCGATTGAAATACTTTCCATAAAATATTTTCTTGAATTCACTTCATGTCATTGCCTTGACATTGTTGGTAGCTTTCATTGTGTCCCACCCATACTGGGCATCCTTTGGAAACAAGAATCTTGCACATACAACTTTTTCTCCTTCTTCCAGTTTTACATATTCAAACATGTCTCCTAGCATGCAGATCCATTCTTCAGCATAAACAGGATCTTACGACTGTCCATCAAAGTTTGGAGGGTGAAGTCGGCAAAACGTCTCACAACTAAGGTCACTAAGTGCAACTGCACGATTATTTTCACGTTCTTCTTGTACCTTAAACCTTTCAAATTGGTGCAATTGACGGTCAATAATTTCGGACAATTTGTTCATTGCATTTGTGCCTCTTACCATTTTTCTATTAGCCTTATACAAGATAACACAATCATAAGCATTTTTATATATTCACATAATTACACAAAAACTTATGGTAAAAAAATTCTGCATGTGAAGTTTTGTGTTGTAACTGTCTAAAAAAAGATTTAAACCCTAAGGCTCTCATATCAAGTATAATGATCCATTTATTTTTCATTTTTTTAAAACATAATACATAAAAAATTGCAATGGAAACTTATTCTTTAAAGCAAACATTTAAGGTTTCATGATAATAATAACCATGAAGTCAAATCACCACAAATATCTCTAATTTGAAATATATTAAAATTAATCAAATATTAAAATATTTATTAAAAACTTCATATTAAATAGTCCATTTAACAAGTCAAATTCACCCTACAGCATCCAAAACCACAATGATTGAACTTGCCGCACCTGCAATTAGTTTACGTTTCCTCTTCTTCACCTATATCATAGAATTCATCTAATGACTCTAACGTTTAGTAAGTAATGTACAATTAACATAAAATGCACATGCATTTTTGTCAAACAATGCATATTCATTTTGTTTTGGTATTTTATTATTTTTTCTTTTGATATTTTTTAATTTGTTGTGATGCAAGATAATGCACTTGCAATCTGATTTTTGTGGACGACCATCTCTTTAGCCCAGCTCCACAATAAATCTTACATTTTTATTTACATTTCTCATTTAAATTTTTTACTTCTAATATATGTGGACTTCGTGAATGACCATCTCTATAAAGCCTGCCCATAACAAATCTCAACCACACCAGTTAGGTTGTTTCAAATTACCACGAGAGGGAGGGTTGACGCCATTAGGCTTCTCTCGAGACAGTCTCGTTTGATCTCTGCTCAAAATCAACATCCTGTATCATTGGGACTGTTGCATTGCATTTTCGAAATTCATGCATGACAATTTTCTTTTGTATTTCATTCATAAAAACATGAAGCAAGAAATGTACATAACATTACTATATCATGTACCAAGCAATCCAGTATTTTTTTATAAAAGTAAATACATCATATATCATATCCTCGAGAACATGAAAGCATAAAAGTTCTATTTTATCACAATCATCATATATAAGTAGTGCTGTCAAACGAGCGAGCCGGTCGGCCGGCTCGGCACTGTAGCAGTCCGAGCCCGGCTCGTTTTGCTATAGTGTCTAGCCAAAGCTCGAGCCCGTAACGAGCTCAGCATGTCGGCTCGCTCGAGCTGGCTCGTGAGCTCGGCAACACCGAGCCAACCGAGCCGGCTCGCAAGCCAGCTTGCTAGCTGGCTCGGTAGGCTCGAAATACTTGTAGTGCGGTCGACCCTTAATGTAACAGCAATCGACACTTAATCGACATTATAAATTTTGTAGGTCGACCGCATAAGAAGGTGTCGACCGCTTAATGTTCTAGAATGTTTTAGGTGTCGACATTGTTTATATACGTCGACCGCAAAGTATTTATCGTTAGTGAAAGTGTCGACCGCCGATATAAATGGTTGACCGCCGTTGTAAAAAGAGTCGACCAGTATAATGTAACGGCTAGAATTTGCATATTCAACGGAAACATCCGCTTGACCATGGAAATACTGCAGGTCGACCAGAGGTAGCTGCTATGAGGGAATTCTATAAATTGTAGGAGTTAGCCGGCAATTTCTTACCCGAAACGCTCTGTGCACATCGCTGTCAAGTCATCGCGCTCGAAAGCCTTCTAGTTGTTGATCGTTCTACGATTCGCTTAACAATCATCAACAAATCGGTGAACGGTATCAAAGTAGATTTTTTTTAAAAATAGTTCATTGTTTGTTATGGATTCACCGCCTAAATACGTAGAATTCGAAACATTTTCGTCTTTCGACGATGAGGTGCAAGAAGTTGCACCTATGAATCTGGCATTTTCTGTCGGATTGACACACACATCTGCACAAGCATCCACGTCTGCTCCTCTGGCCAAGAAATCAAAAACGTCAGAAATTTAGAAACATTTTGAAATCGTAGAAATGAACGTAGGAACAAAAATAGAAAATAAGGCACAATGCAATTATTGTGCCAATCATTATGCTTATGAATCCACCACTAGTACAATGAATCGACATTACATAAAATATCACGAGCACTTGCATACGAAAGATCGTATGGAACTTAGAAAACTAATGTTAGAAAATTAACTTAGAAAACTAATGTTCGTCAAACGCTCGACAACAAGAGTATCGAGAATTTTGTAAAGCGGCTAACCTCAAATCTAGAAAACTAAAAACCGATGTTTCAACTCGGTGGAACTCAACATATCTAATGTTAGAAAATGTTAAACCGTATTGGAACGTCATTTGTGATTTTATTAGTCAAAAGACACAATATTTTACTTTGGATATGTGTAGTTGTGATATGGCTAATCTATTTCTCAAATTTTTAAACAATTTTTTGAAGCCACCAAAGAATGCTTGGGAATTTATTACCCGACTACGCATCTTGTGCTTCCGTAGTTCGTAAGATTGACTTCTACTTTTGAAAGATATAAAAAAATTAATGCATTTAATGAAATCGTAACTTCAATGAAATTTAAATTTCAGAAATATTGGCTTCAAGTATCTTCTATTTTTTGATTTACTAGTATTATGCATCCGAAATATAAAATCAAGGGCACGAAGTTGATGCTTAATAAAATTTCGAAGAACCTAGGTTTCGCCCCTGTATACAGTCCAAACACATTGCATAGTGTTGTGCCCGAGAACCCCCACCCACCGGAAGACATGGTGACCCACAGTCGTGGAAGGCGGGTTTCTAATTTGTTTGTCGATTTTGCAGGGACAATATTACCTCCAAGAGGCCTCTTAGATGCTCTCACTTCTATTGACAAAGAGCTCCCCAAGCATTACCTACAATGGGAGCATGAAGTGAGGGTGACAACCAACGAAGTACNTTGCTGGAGTAGGAGGCAAGTTGTTGGTGGGCCCTATGTCCACCAAACTCCTATTTTAGCCACTCATTAGTTCCTAAAATAGGCTAGTGTCTAATTTTGTCTTTTGTTGTAAGTTGGGAGGGTATGAAACTCTTCCCTCACGTATTTTGTAAGCAGAAAATGTTTGTGAAAAAAAACTTGAAGCTTGAAGCTCCATTTTCTCTCTCGGCGGTTTGTCCAAATCGGTGAGTAATATCCGATTTGAGCGATCTCCAAGGGCGGTGAAGTTGTGCTAGTAGCCTCCAGCCTTGCTCCGGCATTCCTCCATCTTGCATGGACTCAAGTTAATTCCAGAATTCCCATAGCTTTCATCCATATCCGGCCATTTGGCCATTTATGTCTGTTTGTTGCAAATCTGTCCACCCGAGAACCCTCAAAGGTCCTCAACTTGTGTTCCGTGTCCATTTTTGTTTCACTCGTGCGATTCAGCCCATTTTTTTAATGAGATCTTCCTCTCTTCTTGTGTGAAGTTTTTCCCTCAAATTTCGTGTGCACAGCTCTTCCCAATTGGGAGTTGTGCATTAACCAACCTACCTCATTTCCAGCCATAGTGGGCACTGTTTTGGGGTTTGACTGTACACTGAAAAGTGTCCCCGTACCAACTTAAAATCCCCACGTGCGTTTGGTCTAAAATTTGGGACTAGACTGAGCTTAATACTTGAACTTAATGTCCCCTAAGTTTCGGACTTAAAGCTCGTATGCAATTGAAGTTGTGACAGAGCCAACACCCTCCCCTGTTTCTTGGTTTTTCCTCTCGGGTTGGCCTTTGGCCGTGGCTGTTTATCCCTCTCCTTTCCCGAACACCTCCACCACTCTTGGAGCGCGTCACGTAGCGACCTTGCTACTTTGTTTGGTACTTACCAAACTAGATTTTCCGGTGCACGAACTCATACTTCGTCCGGTGTGGCATCAACGTCGGGTGGTAGTTCTGGTTTTGGAAGATCGTTAAATGCTATAGATGCCATTGACGCCCAACTAGAAAGCGATGTACATTCATATGCTTTCGATAAGAGTGAACTCGACGTGTATTTGGAGTCTCGAGTTTGAATTTCTCGAGACGAGGTATTCGACATATTGGGTTGGTGGAAATCCAACGCAGCCATGTATCCCGTGCTCTCGAACATGACACGGGATTTACTAACACCGTCTGTCTTAACTGTAGCTTCGGAGTCGCCTTTTAGTGCAGGTGGACCCGTGTACGAGGATCGACGGGGAGTCAAGCACCGGAGCTCATGGAAGCACTCATTTGCATGAAGGACTAGAACGATGCAGTCACGAGAGACAAACAACGAGAGGACACACTTGCAAAAGAGTTCAAGAACTTGGAGTTTGAAGACTAGCTGCGACGTTGTACATTAGGAGATCAAGAATTTTTTCATTTCTTGTACGCGTGTACATTTGTGATTTCATGTAAACGTTAAAAATTATAATCGTTTGATATTTTGCACATGATTGACACTTAGATGGGTGCCAACCTAGTCGGGATGCATCGACGTTGTAGTAATGCAAATGTCGACCTTGCTAATGTAAGAAACTTTTCATTCTTCTTTTGATATTTTATTTTCCTGAAATAAGCGTCAGTGTCGACCGTAATTCTACAAGGTATCGACCGCTTAGCAATAATGTCAACCGCATTTATACGAAGGTGGTAACCGCACCTTCGCCAGAGCGTATTAGGGTGTCGACCGTAAAATAAGGGGTCGACCGCATATCGTTCTAGAGCGTATTAGGGTGTCGGCCGCAAAATACGGGGTCGACCGCATATCATTTCAGAGCGTATTAGGGTATCGACCGCATAGTAAGGGGTCGACCGTATCTCATTCCAGAGCTTATTAGGGTGTCGACCGCAAATTACGGGGTCGACCGTATCTCATTCCTGACCGTATTAGGGTGTCGACCGCAAAGTAAGGGGTCGACCGTATCTCATTCCAAAGCGTTTTAGGGTGTCGACCGCAAATTAAGGAGTCGACCGCCGTTCAATACAGAGCATTTTAGGGTGTCGACCGCTTAATAATGTGTCAACCGCATCTCATTCCAGATCATTTTTTGGTCGCGATCGCATAGGAAGCGGTCGACCGCAACGTAACTAGGTGTCGATCGCGGGCCCCATTAAATTCCAGACCAGTGTCCTAAAATCACATTTTTCCAATGGTTTTCGACGACTTCTGACGCCCCACTTCAATTTCTTCGTGTTTTCGCCCCTGTCTGTGCCGAATCGTCAAGTGTAGAGGTAACTATAACTACTCCTCCTCCATTTTACCTATTCGTTTGAAATAGCATCGACCTCACGTACAAAAAGATGTAAATTTTCTAAAAAATCCAAGGTTACCTCCATTTCGATTCCGGAGGAACCTATTGTAGGGCCCTCGTTTGATTCTAATTTGTACTTAGATTTAGAATGTCAACAAAATTTTTTATCTGATTTCCAATGTAAGTCCATTATTCCAAGTCATGTTTTCCAACCGAATTTCATCTGTAACCTACCGATTCACGAGTTATTCGATCGTGTTGGTTTATCTGAGTTGTTTCAATTCCGGGGACCGTATTACGAAACCCTAATTTGCATGTTTTATGCCAATTTTTTGTTTTCACCAAACCTTTTACAATTGTCTAGTTATGTGTACGGAGAACGCATAACTATCACGTCTCGTAAGCTCAACGAGATGTTGAATTGTATAGGCAACGAGAGAGCCTGTTGCTACTACGAGCCTTTCACCGAGCTTCCTTGTGTCGAAACAAGTGAATACACTCAGTTTCTCTGCTCCGTTGTGAAAAATCCTGACACTCACCTTCCCCGTAAACCAAAAGCCAATGACTTGAACGTCACGGCTCGCCTTGTCCACCACATGATCTCCTACAACCTCCTACCTAGGGATGGTCATAGGGATCACGTGAGTGGTATGAATTTGCACGTTCTTTACCACATTTTCACTGGAACCAACTTTAACGTTGGTTATGTAATTTTAAAAAGGATGATTGATGTTTTTGAAAACTCTTCCAAATCAATGTCGTTCAACCTTTTGTTGACGGAAATTTTCCACCAACACGGTGTCAACTTTCCTTCCTCCGAGACACCTCTCCCGGTTAGGAGAGTCGACACCTATACCGAATCTACCCTTGTGATGATGGGTATTGTGGAAAACACTGACGACGAGTGGATCTTCAAAGCTGATCATCCGAGTTCGACATCACAGTCACTCCAGCACGAGGGCGCTGAGCAAGACCAAGAACAACAAGCTGAAGCAGCTAGTCATCATCGTCCATCAACAACTCGCCGGATCGAGGTATTTTTGCACGACCACCAGAATTTTTTGGAGAATTCATTTGATAGAATCCACCGACGGCTTGACACGATGGATGCCTGTATCTCAACAATATATCGGCGGTTCGACGTGGCACAAAACCGATATTTGGCTGAAATTTTTACCATCTCGCCGGAGGCCACACCCACAGTTGCTCTACCTCCATCGGACGATCCCTCTGTGGAGTAAGTTCGTTCTTCTGTAATCTTTTCGAACAATTAAAAGATTTTTTTGTAACTTATTTTCTTTTTATTTGGCACAATGAATGATTTCAGTGTTTATATTTTCATTCGTACAACGCATGATTATTAATTTTTAACTCTTTCACGAATTGATTTCAAATCGGATGCTATATATGTTGAATGCTATTGATTCGATGTTTCGATGCTATTATTTTTTAGTTTCTTTGAGATATTGATTCGATGCTATTATTTTCGTGTTTCTTTAGCATAATGGAGGCACTACATACAAACCTTACCATGCAATTTTTTTTTTGGATTGAAGAAAATAATAGGCATAAATTTTTCATCAAAATTTAAAATTACATAATACAGAAAATTATAAAACTTCAATATATGAAAACAAAATTTCTATGTTGGGCTTGTCTGGCTCGGCTCGTTTAGGCTCGATTGGCTCGGTTCGGCTCGCTCGTTTAGGCTCGAGGCCCATAAGCCGGCTTGAGCCAATTTTTTTTTAAAAAAGCTCAAACGAGCCGGCTCGAAGCTCAACAGGCTCGGCTCGTTTGGCTCGGCAGGCTCGACGAGCCAGCCGTCCCGGGCTCGAGCCAGCTCGATTGACAGCACTGTATATAAGCATGCATATCAAGTCATCAAAACAACTTTACTCTCTAAAGTCTAATATATCCTAACGAATCGTCAAGTCACATGTCTTTCAATTATCCTCATAAGATTTGAAATAAATTCTCTTGATATTTTATCTAATGGACATATCTTATTCTAATATATTTTTATATCATAATAAGAAATCATAAAAGACATAATATATTCTAACCTAGCATAAACGGTACAAAACACATGCAACATTACTTAACTTATCATTTAAATTAATTTAGAAATGTGGTCGAGAATGGCTTCCAAGTCGATGAACCTATATCACAACAACGACTCTATTAAAATTTTGCATAATCTAACTTTTACGTCAATTTTGACTTTCCATAACTTTCACTTCAAAAGCCAAAATACCTCTATTACTATGTTTATTTGTTCCTTCAGGCATCTATTATAACTTTGTAAAAGGACTAAAAGTGATTAAATGTTAGTATGATATATATTTTTAATCATTTCTAAAACTGTCAAATTTCATTATTTTACACAACTCCAAACGTACGATTCAGGAACTAACATGTTTGGTTTTCTGTCTACTAAAACTTTGTTTAAGGTTAAAAATTAAACCCTAAGGATGGCCGACTGCCGACTGCCAAAGGGGTTGGGAGAGATGGACTCGGCGAGATAGGCTCACTTGCTCGAGCTTGCAAGCTCGAGTGCTGAGCTCAACTCGGGCTCATCTTTCTAACTCGAGCCAAGCTCGGTTCGACACCTCAGAGACATTTGTAGTGAGTAAGAAGGAATGAGCAACATTCTGACCATAGGGACAGGAAGTAGCCATGAAAGGGCTCGACTTTCAATGGCATTCCATTTGGGCTCCATTTTTGGGCCCAATTTTTCTCGATCAAACTAGACACTTGAGATAAGCAAAGCATCCTCATGAATATATTACATCTTTATCATCACCTAGTTTGTATGTCAAAGCAATTATTTGCAAACATTACTCAAACAAATATTGATATGATGATAAGATGATGCTCGCAGGCTCAATGCAAATTGGGTCAGTTTTTGTTGATTCAATTGGTCTTTTGAGTCTAGGATTTGAATAGAAGATCGAAACTAAAATTTTGAATTCTGACCTGAATTAATTTTTTTTGCGTTAGTTTTAAACTATGAATTATAAGAACTTGAAACAATACTAACTAATCAAATCAAATCAACCTTTCTCTTGTTCTGTTAGTATTAAATATATTGAATACTAGACTCACCTGTGTTTACCTGTAATAGTTACCATGGTGAAGGAATTTTGCAGCTCAACAACGGTGATAATATTTTGTAATTTGGATATAAATAAATAAAAAGTTAAATTGAATGATAGAAGTTGAGCTTTACCTGTGATAGAGCTACCATGTGCCTAGTTGTTTGATTGGATTTTTGCTTTATTTCTAATACAACGTGGGACTGATTGTATGGCTCTACTGCCTTCTTTGGATAATCGTATTGGGACTCAGTAATTCTACGTTCAATGTAGATATGCTTAAGTAGTCATGAGCTATTGAAAATGGAATATGGACAATGGTCATCTAAAGATTAAGTCAAATACATACAATGAAATTTTTTCTTTCCATCTCTCTCTTTTTCCATGTTTCCTTTTCTCCCCTCCTTTTTCACCTGCCTATATCCACTCTTCCCCTTTCTTTTTCACAACTCCAGAAGATTTTAAGTCAAGATAACCACAAATCGGGGTTTCTGAATCAAACTCCCCACCTATCACAGAATTGAACGTCTCTGTTTATGGAAAAATGGAACCTCGATATAGAAGAAATTCATTTGCACTTATAAGAAATTCCTTCCTTCTTTGAATTATGGTGGTAAAAAAGGATTTTGACATCGTTTGTGGAATTAGTTTTAGAGAAACGGTTGGATGTGAAATTCAGATTCATCAACCAGTGACCGCAAATCCAAGAGAAACTTATGCATATTGGGAGGAATGAGAGCCAGAATTTTAATTTAGATGCTGTTTTGGTGAGGAAAAGTTTACCATTTTTCGGTCATTCCGTTGAGTAATAATATTTTTTAGGTACAAAAGCATGAAATAGTTTTTGAAGGTTGAATATGTTTGGGAATTTTGGTGGAAGTGTTGCTTCAGTTACGATGATACACAATATCTTGAGTATCAAATATGTGATTGAGAGTGCAGTGACGTGAATCAAATGGAACCATTTTGATCATGCTGCACAAGTTTGGATGGAATTCATAACATGTCTTAAACTGGCTTTGTGAACCTGCGTTTTAGAGGAGAATCGTTGGAAAATAAATTATTTTGTTTCGACAATTGGATGAAAATTGTGATGGTTTCCTTTATAATTAAATTTAATAAAGTAAAAATTAAAGGAAAATCTAGTATATTCAT
>QAOC01040917.1:0-19537 GCA_003255005.1 Begonia fuchsioides | reverse complement strand
CAATATGATGTGCTTAGTGACACTAATTTATTTCTAATTGAAGAAAAATAAATAAAATAAAATAAAAACTACCCTTTTCGCACTGGTGATCATATACATGCAAGAAAATGAGCATGTGGGTGGGTTTGAAATGATTAAAATTGAAGAATTAGGCAAATACAATAAATAAATAAAATAAATAAAATAAATTATTATTTTTAATATTTCATGTGCATTTTTTGAGAGAATTAGGTCAAGATAATTGTTGACTTATTTAATTTATTTTTTAGAGGTATTAATTTAGTCGATTTCCAATATTAAGTGTTTTCTTTATATTTATAATAAATATAAATGTATATTTAAAATTAAAAAAGAGGGTCATTTTCGAGGCTCTGACTCTTATGGGGAAGGAAGAGGCTCTCCATGGCCCACCTGTCCAGCACGCGTGCGCCGCGTGGATCCCACACGTTGACCACATTCCTAATTTTCAAAAGCCAGCTATTTAATAAAATAAATTAAATAATGTTTTACGCCTCCTCCGGCCGCCCCCCCTTTTACCTAAATACGAAAAGTCAATCTACAAATTTTATTTAATAAATCTTAAATTTGGTTTTTTGTTTATTATTATTTTTAATTAGGAGGAGAATTATTTATTTATTATACTAAGAAGATTTACCCACTTTTTGCTTATAAACTAATTAATTAGTGTATTAAATAAAATTAATTTCAAATATTTAAAATACACTACGTTACTCTTTACCAATTATATATATATATATAGCATATTTTCTATTTATTTATTTTTCATTTAATATGTATTTTAATACTGATTTACGACCAAAACATCAAAATAGACCTCAAAAATATCACGAGATCTTGACTACATACAATCTATTCTTTGTTTTTTTATCAACTTAACTTAGAAATTTGATTAATTAATAATTATTTATATTTTGATAAATGTCATGCTACATTACTTCTAATAATTTAAATTGCAAAATATTTGTAATTCTTTGCTAATTGAGTGACACTCTCACCAATAAGTGACAAATATATGTTAGATATAAATAAAAATATAACATGTGAAATAGATTCATGCAAAAAAGATAATTTCGAGAAAACTACAACCATACAACGATACCACTTTGAAAATTAGGATACTGACTTATACTGGATGCAAAATACTATAATTTCATATTTTAGTATAATAATGCTAAGTTTACCTTTTTAGTAAATCAGTTAGTGGTTTGCCAATTCAAATTAACTTAGTATAGTCAATTATATATAGTTATTTGTTATCTTTATTATTCTAGTAATTATCTGATACACCAAAATGAATTTTGAAATGATAGAATAAAGGGTAAAAATAAAATTATCCATTTTATTGTCCGATAAAACTACAACCGTCTGAATAATTAGGTGTAATTTTTTACCCTACTAGCCCTAATAACATTTATTTAGCTACCCATATACTATGAAGTATAAATTACCGAAAGTAAAATACTCTTTACAAGCCTAAGAAAATGAAAAAAAAGGTCCACCTACATTGTTATGAGACTACTCCCACTAGATAGGAAAGTCGATTAGAAGTAAGAAAAAAGATAGGAATATGACAACCTAACACATGCCATGTTCATCGGATGGACTATGATCAACGACAACGAACAACCATCCATCGATTGATAATTAACTAAGAACAACATATTAGAAGACCGTAATTAACAAAAAGAATACAAGAAATCGGAATAAATTTGTATAATTTCTTGTGTTACTTGATTTTGATTGAATTTGATATTTAATAGTCATGTGACACATCACAACTTAGAGAAATTATAAATTAATTATCTTTCTCAAATAATAACAATATATTGATTCAAAATTTATTTATCTGGTAAGTATGACATTAGTTTATGTAATCAAGTTGGCTTTAAATTAGTCCTTACACTATTTATTTTCGCATAATAGTTAAATAATCATCGATGTCATTTTGTGAAATTTCAGCTATTATATCAACTTAATCTTCTGATCATTTTTAACTAAATAAAATAAAAAATAAATATTTTGTATTATTTATCGTGACGTCGACACAAACGATCAATGCAAACATCGAAATTATCGTGACAATCTGCTATGCGAATCGTTAGCAGTGTAGATTCTTGCGCAGATGAGTGGTCGACCGCTAGAGTTTTTTTTTGTTTTTTTAAACCTTAGAATTTGATGGGTTGAATTTGCAAAATTCTAATATTATTTATCATTTTTACCCTCAAAATGTAAAAAGTAAAAGAAAAATAAATTAATTAAAAGAGATTGAATTCGGACACGACCTCTCATCTTAGTGGACTCACAAACCGTCATAAATGTCAACCTTATTCTCTATTCTTTTCAATTTCAGTGAAATGGCTTTTCTTGTCAATATAAATACTTGGATGCAGCGATCCGTTTTCATTCTTTTATAAAAACAGCAACGAAAATTTCAGATGGCGAACCAAAGCTGAAGAAGGCCAAGATTCAGAGCCACAGGAAATAAAACAAGACAGATCAGAGAATAATTCAAAGCACACAAAAAGCTTCTAGCTTTTTAATCCATGGCGGACGAGTTTCAGACGAGCGGAAGCTGGTGGGAATCGTCCAGAAACAGGTTTGAAGGCACGATCTCTCCATCTTCGTCAGCTCTGAGCAGCTTGGGGAGCTTCGGGTGGCCCGCAGAGATGGCGGACATGAAAGCCAGGTCTTCCATGGAGTCTGTCTCGGTTTCTAGCAGTTCTTCTTTCGTCTTCCATGACGCTCACAAGCTTCAAGATTCTGATTCTTCAGCTGGCGATCCAAATTTACAGATGATGGGCTTAGGTCTTTCTTCTCCCACCATTGATTGGAACCAAGCTTTTCTGTAAGTAAATAGAGCAATTTCATTGAAGAAAAAACAACAAATCTTTAGGAAATTAGTGCATAAAATCACGAAAAAGTTCCAATTTCTTTGTGTCTCAGACTGGGAGAGAAGTCTGAAACCAGTTTCAGATCGATGCTTCAAGACAACAACATGAACTCAAACAGAAATTTTCACCAAGAAAGTGGTCAAAATCAATGGCGGGAGAGGCTATTTTCTGGAGATAATTCATCAGAGGCTGAGTTTAAGCCATTGAATCGAGGGTTTTCGTTGGATCAACCTCAGTTCAGCGCTCATAACTACAGTGGAGTTGATTCCACAGCAACATGTTTAGGGTTATCTTCAAGCTTTCAAATGGATTCGTCGGCTTTGTATGGAAATCCGACGACGGTATTACAAGGATTTGAAAACCAGACACAGCAAAACTCGAACTCCATGGGATTCTCTTATGTCGGAAATCCATGGTCTTCTTCTAAAGCTCCTCAGTCTCTGAGAGCTTCATCTCCAAGAACGCAGACCCACCATAATCATTTGCATTTCTCTAATAATGCTCCCTTCTGGAACGCTTCCGAAGACGCCATGAAAGACACCAAATCAAGCTTTTTCCCTTCTCTGCAAACGCAATTTCAGGCGCAATCTTTGGAGGAAAAGCCCAAGGTAACAAGAAAGATAATTAAAATTTTATTTTGTCATTTATGAAACTCTTTGCTGATCTCCTCTCAAACTAACCAACCTCAAACCTTAAATTTTAACAAAAAACACATGTTCCTGATTAGGGTTTCTGGAACCATGATTGAAACTCTCCTCCTCTTGATTGTACAGCAGAATATATCTGAAACTCGTGACTTAGGAACTGGGGGAAAGAAGAGTGGGAGCGAACTCACTTCCAAAAGGCCAAGAAATGAAGCGCCATCACCATTGCCAGCTTTCAAGGTGACAATTTCATTTCAAAGAGACCAATTTCAACATTTTTTCCTTCAAAAAATCTCTTTTTTCCATCTGTGAAAATCTCCATAGCTGGGGATGGAGGAGAGAGAGATGATCCAGATTTGGTTGTTGTTCAGGTGAGGAAAGAGAAGATGGGGGACAGAATCACTGCGCTCCAACAATTGGTTTCACCTTTCGGAAAGGTATATAATTAAACTTCTGAAATTTCATTAATATATCTGTTTTGCTTTCGAAAAAGAGGATGAATATATCTTCCGAGAGATCATTTTCCTTCTGAATTCTCAAAAGGGTTCTTCTTTTTCCTTTGTTAAGCTTTAACAAGAATCGTTTTTGACCATGTCAGACTGATACTGCCTCAGTGCTCTCTGAAGCCATTGAATACATCAAGTTCTTACATGAACAAGTCAGTGTAAGTGTCAAAACACGACCTAATTTCCATACAAAAATCTTTATATTATATTGATTTGAAATCATTAGAGAGAAAATATGAAGTTATGTCATTTCTAAGACACTTTTTTCCTTCTGTATCAGGTTTTAAGCACTCCATACATGAAAAATGGAGCTGCGATACAACATCAACAGGTATATTGTTGTCTGCGATTCTTAATGATTAATTTTTTTTATTAGATTAAAAAGAATTTGGTATAAAATGTAAAAAAAAAAATACTAATAACATAATTTAGTTCACTGTGTGATTCATTTTGCGGAGTGATTTGACAAGAAATGACATACTTTTTTCTTTGTTTTAAAATCAGAATTCTGATAAATCTAAGGAGCAAGAAGGGCCCAAACAAGACCTCAGGAGCCGAGGGCTGTGTTTGGTTCCAGTTTCAAGCACATTCCCGGTTACTCATGAAAGCACAGTTGATTTTTGGACACCAACATTTGGAGGAACATTCAGATGAAAAATGGATCAAAGGAGCTGAATCTTGTGATCTTTGAAGCAATTCAAACTCTCTGCAAACCTTAGTACATATCTTATCAAACTCTACCGAAGTTGGGGATGATAAGATCAGATGGGGAAAAACTCAGAAAACCCTAAAAAACTGTACTAGCTATTTTGGGATATTGAAGAGAGAAAAAATTAAAAAAAATGATTTTAAAAGTTAACCCTTTCAAGTATATGCCATCGTTGAGACAGCAAGAGGCAGAATGATGCAGCTTTGACGAATATTTGATGTATATTAGCTGTTGTAATGATTGAAGAATTATGATTAGAGCGTGGGTTAGGAAGAATTTCAGACTAGTTTTAGGAAGAATTTGTTCACTAATTTAGCAGCTTGGTAGATGAGAAATAAGCTTTCTATTTTGTTCTTGCTAGTTGTTAATTAGGGTTTGCTCTAAATTTCAGCTTTAAATAATCGAAAAGGGTAAAAATAATATACAAAAAAGAAGGAATAATATAATGTTTTTATTGATTGGAAATGTCACTTTTTATTTGTTTATATGTTTGGAATATGTTAGTGGAAGTCAGAAGGTGACCCACAAGAACACTTTTTCTATTTTTTATGATTAATTTTTGTCCAAAAAATGAATTATTAAATATTTGAACAATAAAAAAATAAGGTATAAAATGTGGAGATGCTACCACTTGCTTTTGTGCTTTTCATCGAATGGTCACAAAGAGGAGCTTTTATTGGAAGCTAAAGAAGAAGCCAAAATCTCTTTGTAATTATATTACCAATTTGTTTTGCTTTTATGTTTTTAGTAGGGTTGGAAATAGCAAATTCTACAAGCTTTTATTTTAATATGTTTGCGAGTGGGTTCGAAGTTTTAATTCGTTCATTTTTAAATATCTTTAATGAATTTGTTCGTATCACATTTATTTACCGCTTCAATGTAAATTTTGTTTAGCTTTGACGAAAAGATTGATGCGTCAAAGATTTCAAAACAAAACAACGTATCTTTTATCATGTACTATGCGGTAGTAGTAAAACGATTAAGTTGATAAGCTCGCAATTGTACTTTAAAGTCGAGTTTCAAGATCGTACACATGAACTTCGAATCAAATTTACGCTTGCTTTTGAGAGGGTTTTCATAAGAACGAGAGTAAAGCTTTGGAGAAAATCAAATATTAATAGTAGAAGAGTTTTATGAAAAATTGAATCAATGAATTACTCAATGTAATCTCTAGGGATTAGCACCGAATATTAAATATTGGAAGGAAACATGATTAAAAAGTTAATTAGTGGGATTAATGAGAAAGAAAAGAGAGTAATAAAATGATTAAAAAAATTAAAAAGTTAATTTTGTCTTCTCTTTGAAGCTAATCAACTTTTAAACATGATTACTTTCACCTTTAATCAACATCTTCTACTCTGCGTCTAACTTTCGAAGAATCAAACTTATGAGATAGCTTCGGTATAAGCTCTCGTTCGTTTAGACTAGGGTTTTTTATACGCTTAAACGATGCATCTCTTTCGTAAATATAGNCTTAAACGATGCATCTCTTTCGTAAATATAGAGCGACTTATTTTTAGTGATCCCTAATGCACGTAGATTCAATTTAAGCAAAACTATGTAACAATTTCCTTGTGAAACTAGGAAAAACCTAAACTTTTCATTAATTGCGTGTCATAACTCATATCAATGGAAGTGGACAACCGTTGGATAAAGTAAAAATAAAATATTTATTAGTAAGGTTTATAAAAGTGAAACGTTTACTAGTGAGATTGCATGGTTTATATCATTCGCGAAAGCAAAAAAAAAGAACGTTTTACGATTGATGTTCTTATGAAAATCAAATGGTTTGCAAGTAAGTTTAAACTTTTTTAGGCTAATAATATAACAAAATTACGTCGGGTTTGAACTAAAACGAATAGCATTGTGTTACGAGATGTAGGGACACTACAAAACGTATTAACGTCAAAGTTTAGTCGAAAGTGTGGCCAACTAAAACAAATAACATTATATTAAGAAATCAGATATCTTAATAAAACGTGTAACATTATATTAAGACGTCCGAAATTCCACAATGTATTGTTATTTTTTCACTATCAATGTCATTTTCAATCTTTGATGTTGTTTGCTATGCCAAAGTGTTAAGGGTAAATATTAATATTTTTCGGGTGAAGTTTGGACAATTTATTTTTAAAACTTACCTAAAATATATTGTACTAAATTGGGAGAAAAAATTTAATTACGAATCACTCATATCCACTTTTTACTAGCACTATCCTGCTACAATGTCAATATGCTCGCTCGTTCGTGTTGGTCGCAACCTAGATTTGTCTCTCGGATGAAGATATAATTGCAAAAATACAATAAAAAAGAATAACCTTTGACAGACGAGGCTAATTAATATAAGGGTAAAAACTAAAAACGGGTCTGAGTTTCGTTTCGTGTAAATAAGCCGATTTGAACTTGAGTTTTGAAAAAATAAATTTGGCTTCAATGATGCATTCTCGGACGCAATGATTCTCACTTGGACACAATAACTCCCACACAGATGCATTATCACTCACTTGGACTCTCACTCGGACGCAACTTGCGTCCGAGTGAGGGTTGGTTAGGAGGCAATGACTCTCACTCAGACGCAGCTTGCATTCGAGAAAGCGTCCGCGAAACTCAAATTTTATTTTTTCAAAACTTATTCCCGAATCGGCCTATTCACCCAAAACTCAAGCTCATTTTTAGTTTTTACCCTTAAATTAATTACCTTGATATATAATCTAACCACTTAAAAAATATAGCGTAGTTTGAAAAAAAAATTATTTAAAAAAAAACTTATTTAATTCCTACTTTTGCGAGTGCTTAAACATTATTGCAAGCAAATTTAATCTTTTAAAATTAGGAAATTAATGAATTAGGAAATATAATCTTTGATTTGCGAGGACTTAAGAACATATCAAACATCAAATAATATAAGGAAATATGTTATTCTAAATTATAATATAATGTTGTATTTGAATATTCCTTTATGTGTACTACTTGTTCTTTGCAATAATGCTTCATTTTTTTCGTTTTATGTTATCATGCTCCACAATTATGTGCTTCAATTTTATATCTAATTCNTAGTTCTATCCTTTAAAGAGTGGGCTATTTATTCAAGGGCTCATAATGAATTGGGCCTAGCAGGCCCACTGGTAACTTCGGCATTAAGAATTAACAAACAAGCATGAACTAAATTGGCCAATAATATTTTGTGCGTTACAAACAAGCTTAGATGTTTTGATGGAACATTCTTCTTCTTTAAAGTAATTCTTACGCTAATATAATAAAAAATATATAAGATTAAACATTAAATTCGAGATATTAATATTACACGTTAATTTTTATCATAGCAGCGACTCGTCTAGTGACTCGTCTATGTTACAAACCACAAAAAAAGGAAACAAGCTTTTTTGTATTGTGAAGAAGAGACAAAAGAACTCAAACAATTTGAACTTCGTGACTAGTTGAAGCAAATACGTCAAATTTTAAAAATCATCAATCGTTATATTAAATGCATATCTAATTTTAGTTGATACTTTGTCATCGTGTTTCTTGTTAATTTTAAGATGTCTGTTGATTTAATTAACAAGAAATAGAGTAAGTTATATAATAATTAATTTATATTTTTATTTAACCCAGTTAAACTCATAAAGAATAAAGATTTATGTCCTATTAATATTTTGAAATCTTATTATCACAATTTTAATTAAATGCATTGACTAAATTCATGAAGATCATTAAAACTAACGAAAAGATGACGATACAATATTTGTTAGAATTACAATACATTTTTATATTTTAAGATGTCGATCGAAAGTAATTTCGAAATGAGAGAAGTTAAAGTGATATTCGTATTCTTTTTGTCGTTTTGTTCATTGCCACGTGTGTATACACGTGCTTAATTGTTTTTTTTAAGAAAGATTAAAATTATGGTCTATCAATTTACCCTAATTTTACCAGCATGAAATAGTGGAATTCAATGAGCTAATAGCATGCTAAAATGAAATTCTAAATAGAAAATATTAATTATTAATTTTTTTCTTAGTTTCAGGGAAATCATCTGCAAAGCTCGAGCTCCACCCATGTTTTGAAACAGCCGAGGAACAGATTCAAACACCACAAACCAGTCATCAGATCAGAAACAAAAAATAAAAATCAAATCTTTTGTCTATAAATTTCAGTGTTTCATCAGAACAAAATCACCCTTCTGGGTACGGATCAAACTAGAAAAAATCCCTAAATCTATGATCAAGAACTCGATCAAACCAATCCCTCGACTGGCTCATCAAATCAGGGCTTAATCTGACCATCAAGACACAAAACTCCATCTGGTTTAGAGCCCCATCTCCATCGAAGTCCCCTTCGTTCAACATGCACTGTAGATCTTCGTCCCCGAGATCCTGCAAACCCAGAAAGAAAGAATTCCTTTTCAGGCTCTCGAAAGTGATGACCCCTTTGCTCCTGTCCTTGAGCAAGTTGAACCCATTGCAGAGCTCCTCGATCAGCCCCTCCCCGCCTAGCTTTTCCGCCATTAGAGGCAAGAAATCCTCGAACTGGGATTCTTGGCCTGGGTTCCTCGCTGCCATTGCTTCGATTCTGCAGAGAGACAGACTTTGATTTTAGGATTCTGTGAGGAGAGCTAGCGAAAGAAAAGGATTTATAGAAGAAGAAGAAGAAGCAGAAGAAGAAGAAGAAAGAAGGGGGTTTCGTAGAAGGGGGAAGCCAGTGAAGGCCAACTAAGAAACAGATGACGAGAACATGCCAGCTGGTCCAACCCGGCTTATGCTTTCTTCTCGGAAAGACGACAAGGGTATAATCGTCAATGCGCATGTTCAGCTCAGTCTTCCTCGTGGAAAGACTGGCCCGGTCACCGGCCATGACTTGGTTCATTGAATTTTTCAAATGACCTTATTACCCCTTTGAGTGAGCATGAACTGTTTTCATTTAATCACGTGTTTTTAATGACAATTGCTATGACATGTCTTTTTTATTTAATTTTGTAAAGCTTGTATATAAAATATACATTAAATTTCAAATAATAATGCAATTTTTAGGGAAAAAATCGTAAAAATCATGAAAAAAATACTATCACAATTCGTTTTCAAACATTAAATTTCACTTAATCATATTTCAAGTAAATTTAAAAATAAAAAAAATTAATCTAACTCACCCTAGTATATATTAATTGGTCAAGGTAAATGTTTGAAATTAAAAATAAAATTTATTAAGTCAAATTTAAACAAATTTAAATTATTAATAGGTCAAGGTAAAATAATAGGGTTTGAAAAGAAATAAATAGATAATTAAATAAGGGAAGTGGAGATGTTAGGTCATTAATGATGTCATCATTTTTGTAAGCTTGAAGACCAAGTGTTTTTTTTCCAAGTTATGACCTTTCTTTATAATTAATTAATTTAATTTTAAGGATTTAAATTCATTAATTTGAATTTTACACAACGAATCTCAAAGAAATAATGGTGATTTTTCGTAAGAATAATTTTCCGACTTTAAACGTAGATCAATGCATTAAACTTAGGTCGTATAGTGAAAAAATGTGCATTAAACATCTTATCGTAAGAATAACGTGTGAGAAATATCAATTTATCTCTGAAGAGAGATCTCGCACTTTAAAAGACTTTCAATTTATCTTTGAACTATACTATAATTGCAACAGACACTTAATTGTTACCATTTTCATTAATTTTGCATACCATGTTATTAGAATTCTGTTAACCTATGTCAAAATTAATTTCAACTCATAACTGAACCGTATCGATCGAGTCTAGCTGGCTAGAGTATTTAACCAATGTTTAAAATTTACAATAAAAAAATTAATTGATTTTTTTAATTTATATTTTTATCTTTAGAATTTAATTTTAACGGAATTAATGAAATAATAATGGTACGGTCTCCGTCCATATATTGGAATTATATATAATTCCTATATTAAATTTATAATTTTTAAAATTCGAAATATCAGTTGTAATTAATATTTCTCTCTTTCTCTCTCTAGATCTCTAGTCTCTCTTCTTCTCCCCGTCATTCTACATAGATTTTGACGGGGAGAAACTAGGGTTTGAGGATAATTTTCCGTCGATGATTGATAATTTAGGTGCAGAAATGTTCATGGACGAGCTTTGCGCCGGGTTTTTGGTTCTGATGGACGTTGAAAGGCGTGATCACGTCGGAGAGCCTGAGGAGAGGCGGTGCACTGCTGGGATTGGAGGAGATGGCGGAGGAAGAGACGGCGGCGATGGTGGAGAAGGGAGACAATGAAAATCAAATCGAAATGTGGACAAAAATTTGAACCAAGTCCGGTCATTCCCAACCCACCGGCCCAAACCCGGTTAAAAACCAACGAAACTAAAATTGTTTTATGATTTAGTGGTTTAAATGTTTTATTTAGGATTTTATTTTTATATTTGACATTAATCTTATTCATCTTCTCGTGTATGTATAGTTTCATTGCGCGCATTTTACCGAGATTATCCGGCATTTTATTGACGGACTCTTCACATGGACCGAGATCTTAGTTTTATACCTTGCATTCAAACATTCGAGAGCATGTTTGTCGAGGTCATATATTCAAAACCCGAAGTTAACCATGGTGTGTCGGGTGGTCGAGTGACTCAATTTTCATGGGCATAATCATATTATTAATGATGAGTCTAAGATTCTTATAGTATATTTTTATTATATGCGTTCATTTTTAATATCGATTAATGCAAAAATATAATGAATAATTACTAATACTTGTTTTTTAGTTAAACCAATTGATTTTTTACACGTCAACACCTACAATAGTCTATTATTTGTCATGTCAAAGTTTTTAGGACTTGCTTTATGGGGTTAAAAACATGCCGGTTCGACTTAGTTTTATCCCGAAACAGAACCAAAATCGGAATTCATAATTTCAGATTTCTGGAACCAGCACTAAAACTAACGGTTCAAGTTCTATTTTAGTTTTAACCCACTTTTATTTTATATTTAAAAATAATTAAAATATAATAATAAAATATATTTTTATTATATTTTGGTCGGATTTTAAGTAATTTAGCATGTTTATAACAAATTTTAGGATTTATATCAGATTTTATTATGGTTTAGCTCTGGTTTTACTCGATTTTAAAACTTTTTTGACATACAGATCCAATTTTGGTTTAATGACTTTTTACTCTTAAAAATCGGCACAGACCCATAAATCACGGTTTTTTAAAAATTAAAACCGACGGTTGTGACCTAATTTATAATTATGATCTAGTTTTGCCCAAACCTATCGCTTTTATCGTGATTAGTTTATTTTGACTCGTGTAATTATGTTGACCTAATCACGCCGGGAAAAGCCTACCTCGCCGGAAACACATGATTAGTCCGGCGAGTTTCTCTCTCTAAACACACCATGTTTGAATACTATAGGTAATTGAGTTCTAATTGTCGCCGGCCCTCACATCCTCCGACGTAGTAGGCCATCCCTCACCCCATCCTCTCCGGCATCGTCGCCTACCCACCGGCAAACTTCAAATCTCAAAATCATCGATTCAGTCTCCGATATATGTTCGCTCCCTTCTCCTACATATGGCTCTTCTTCCCTATTCGGGTCTTCAACGTCCACCGGACGCACCACCGCGTGCGGCGGCAGTGGAGCTCTTCCACCGGACCTTGGAATCCAATCATTCCATGATTCTGTCATCATTTCAGGCCTTCCGCACATGGAGTAAAAACCTTCCATGCAAGCTAACAGTTCCTTCTGAAAATTTATTGGATTTTGATTTTCAGATTTCGAGTCAGAAAGAAAGAGTTCAAGCTCTGAATTTCTTCACCTTATTAATGTGATGAGAGGTCATGAGTGTATCGAAAACGATTTTGAAATCTTTGTCGTCGACGATGGAGGTGGCGGTGAGAAGTGCAGATCCGGCTATGACGGACGGCTTGAATCCGGCGAAACGAATGGCTGCTCCGGCGCCGGCGGAAGAACAAGTTTAATCAACGTAATATTTGGCTATTGTTAACTATGGTTTACCAAACAGAAACTAGGGTTTTACCAGCTTGAGACTGGATGATCATTCTGTTGACGTACTGGCGTTTGAAGCCTCTGGTCATGGAGTAACAAACCCTAGCTCGACAAAGATAATCGAGGAAGAAGAAGGCTGAAACTCCATGCATTCTCCAGTCAAGCGCCTTCAGAATGAGAAGCTCCATGGACCTTATCTTCTTCCTGCAAAAACTCTCTTCCATGTCGTCCTGTCGAAAGAAAGATCAAATATCAGAATCTTCAGAATCTTGAAGAAACAAAGAAGACGAAGATCAAAGATTTGTGAATTTTACCAAAAGTTTGGAGACTTTAAACACTCTGAAACTCATCTTCCAAGCAATAGAAAGGCAGCAGAAAGCGAGAAGACAAAGATCGTCTTCTTCATCTCCTAGAAGATTCTAAAAAAACCAATTTCCATGGCAGTACAGAAAGATCAGAAAGAAAAATCAAGACAAGACCCAGAAATATATACATTTTATCCAACTATTGAATTCTTTATACCGGCAGATCGTTTCTTGAGAGAAATCGATCGAAATAGCTCATCGCAAAATATGGAACGACGGCGCCGTAGCCTTGAGTTTCCGTTCTATTCAAAGCCTAGAATTAAAAAATATGGACAAAATCCAATCAAGAAATGAATTCCATCTAC
Source organism: Begonia fuchsioides (assembly GCA_003255005.1). NCBI lineage: Eukaryota > Viridiplantae > Streptophyta > Magnoliopsida > Cucurbitales > Begoniaceae > Begonia > Begonia fuchsioides. Next base: position 6,112 of record QAOC01040917.1, on the reverse strand, counting down.
AGATTCTCGAAGATGAAACAAAACATACATAGACGATGTAGCGAACGGCGAGTCGCCGGCGTTCCTCGTTGCGCCGGCAGTCGTAGTCAGCGGCGGCCATGCAATTCGATTCTTCGGCGAACCAGAGTTCCAAAACTAGTTCCTCATAATCCATCGTCGTATAGGGATCCATGAGAGCAGAAAAGTCGGAGAAATTCCTTCTTCCACTGTTGTTCTTCAAGTTCGTCTTCAGTTCGCAGTTAAAACTAAGCTCTCTCCCTATCCAATTATATCTCGACAAGTGTACGTCTATTTTTCTATGGGAAATTGTTCTATAATAAAAAATATTTTATTTTTTTTAAAATATAAATTTAAACTAGATTAAAACTGAAATGAAACTGAAATTGTTGATTACACTACCGATTCTAAAAATCTAGAATCGTGAATTTCGATTTTAATTCTATTTAAGGATAAAATCAGGCCGGTGCCCACCCTTAGGTTTGAGCAACTATGGTTTGGTTTGAAGTCAGTTTTCGATCTTATCTTCAGAAGGAAAAACCAATGGGTTCGGTCCAATCTACACCAATATTGAGCCCAACCGAACCGACTGTTCTGTACTTGCTTTTTCTTAGTCTTTGGTTAGAAAATGCGATCAACCTTTTCTCCCAGAGCTGTTGTAAGAACAGTTGGATCTTGTTAGACAGAGTGCGTTTCCAAACCAGGGTGAAATCTTCATTCGTTCGATTTACGAGCTCTTTAATTTCATTTATTTTGACTTTGTTTTTGATTCAGAGAGACTGATTCTGCTGATCTTTTGTTTGTCTGCGTTTCTCTTTTGTATTTTTATGGATCATTCACATTATTTGATAATGTTGATCGTAATTAGCATCGCGAAATTGTTTTTTGTTTTTACCAGGATTTTGCTGAAATCGGGGTAGAACCCTAATTCTTATTGCCTGCTTTGATGGTTGCGTTGATTGTGAATCAAAACCTTGCCCCGTTGCACTTTATACGTATTCGTGGAGGAAAATAGATTTCATTACTGTGTTTATTCTTCACTCCACTTCGTTAAAACGAAAAAGGAAAGTAACAATTATTTGATGGAACAAAAGACGAAGATGAAGAAACTGTATTTTATTTTATTTTTTGTTACAGCCTGGATAGACTATAACAAGTGCAATGAAACACAACTCTGAATGTTTTTCTAGGTTGTCTGTTTCTAACTGCCTTTTGTTTTGAACATTTTTGAGTATTTTGCGCTTTTCTGGTTTAAAATTATAAAAAAAGACAACAGTTCATCAAATGCAAGCATTTCAATTTTCAAATCAAAGGTTTGAACAATCAAATCAAGTTTAGGCGAAGCATATTTACCCATCAAAAACCTAGTTTCTCGTGATAAACCAAATCATACCTAGCCCAAACAAGTGTTTGAGTTTATAAAATACTTTGATGGTTTATCAATTCTTATGTTTGAATCTGAAACAATTTTTTATATGAAATTGATAAACAGGAAATGGAGGACATTCGCAAAACCCTTTTGACATTCGAAGAACTGGCTACATGTACGAATCTAGAGAAGGTTCAAGAATTAAAAAGAAAGTTCACAGATCTCCACTCCGGACAAGATGTGGAGAAATATGGTGTGTTATCTCTTGATCTGTTGATTGAACACACCACAAATTTAGTGAATGAAGTGAAAGGAGTATCGAAGTATGGAAAACGTCAAAAAAGAACTCATCTGGAAGTGTGTGAGGACACAAAAGCCAAAGGTGATATTCTACCCACTCCAAAACTAGCTGGACAGACAACTGCCATTAGAAATATGGAGAAAATTTATGAGTTCATAAAGAGTGATGCTAGAAAAATTGGAGTGTACGGGATGGGGGGAATTGGTAAAACTACAGTAATGAAACATATCAATAATCGCATTTTGGAAGGAAAAAATGACAAATTTGACTGTGTCATTTGGGTAACTGTATCCAAGGGGTCAAGTATTTTCAACCTACAGCATGATATTGCCTGCAAGTTAGATGTGAATCTATCAAAATACGAAGACCTAACAACAAGAGCTGGAGTATTATTCAGAGCCTTGAAACAAAAGGGGAAATTTTTGCTTATCCTTGATGATTTATGGGAAGGATATCCTCTTGAAGATGTTGGAATCCCTGATCCTGATGATTACACTTCTACTAATTTATGTAAACTAGTTTTGACTACGCGGTCATTAGATGTGTGTCAGAGTATGAAATGTAAAGCTATTAAAATGGATCTCCTTTCGGAAGATGAAGCATGGCGTTTGTTCCTTTATCACGTGGGGGATGAAGTATTGCAGTTCAAAAATTTGGAACCCACAATAAGGGGTGTAGCCTCGGAATGTGCTCGTTTGCCTCTTGCGATTGTCACTATAGGTAGAAGTATGGCAGGTAAAAAAGAAGCTTGTGATTGGAGGGACGCACTAGCNATGAAGCATGGCGTTTGTTCCTTTATCACGTGGGGGATGAAGTATTGCAGTTCAAAAATTTGGAACCCACAATAAGGGGTGTAGCCTCGGAATGTGCTCGTTTGCCTCTGGCGATTGCCACTATAGGTAGAAGTATGGCAGGTAAAACAGAAGCTTGTGATTGGAGGGATGCACTAGCAAAGTTGAAGGCTTTTTCGAAGGAGCCTGGTGATAAGGGAAAAACAGTCATTGACCAGCTGAAATTCAGTTTCGATCGCCTGGAAAGCAAAAAGTTGCAAAAATGTTTGTTGCTGTGTGCATTGTATCCAGAAGATGAATATATTAAGAGGAGAGAATTAGTTGAGCTTCTGGCCTTAGAAGGAATAATAGAAGAAACGAGATCTAAATGGGATGAAATTAATGAGGGTAATGCACTTTTAAACAAGCTAATAAACCAATGTTTGCTTGAACGTGGGCCAACTCACAATGGGTTTCCTCATGTCAGAATGCATGATTTAGTGAGAGATATGACGCTTCAAATCGACGATTTACATTCTCAATACTTGACGATACATGGTGAAATGAAAAAACTCAGTCATGTAAACTGGTCAGAAGACCTTCTGAAGATACATATATCAAATTGTGGTTCTTTGAATGTATCACCGATCTGTCCTCGACTGACAACCCTCATTATATGCAACTCTTCCTTGCAAAACATTCCTGATTCGTTTTTCCAGCATTTCGAGGCGGTTAAGGTCCTTGATTTATCCTACTGCAGTTATTTGGAAGTTTTGCCAGACTCAATATTTTATTTGGTGAATCTCGTTGGCTTATTTCTCCGAAAATGTCGTAGGTTAAGATATGTTCCAACCCTTGCAAGACTCGAGAATTTGCGGAGTTTGGAGATTTCTTACACATCTTTGAGAGACATACCAAAAGGTCTGGAAGAGTTGAACAAATTGAGATATCTGAATCTTATTTCATCTCCAATAAAGGTGCTGCCACCAGAGATTATACCAAGACTTTCCAATCTAAGGTATCTATTTTATAGCTTGTCTACTGAAGCAAGTTCAAATGAACTCATGGGCTTGAAAAATTTGGAAATGTTACAGGGAGGCTTTTATGACATCAATAATCTATATGATTTTTTCAAACACAGAGAAGAAGAAGGAACACCACTTACTGGTTATAAACTTACTGTGGCCTCATTTTCTAGTCGTCATTCTTGTGATTCGGTTTCTGGATTGGATTCTTATGATTGGGTTTCTGGATTGGATTCTTTTGACAAAGTGATAAAATTACTAGACTGCTGTTTGTCTATGCCTGCAGGAAAAGACAATATCTACATACTTCCAAAAGATGTTCAAGTGTTAAAGTTGGAGAAAATTCCTGATTTAACGAGTTTATGTGCAATTCCATCTTTGAATTATGCAACAAATTTGCGCTTTTGTCGAATTAGTTCTTGCAAAAGGCTGAAAGAGCTGGTTACTATTTCATCCTCATCTTCATTTTCCCTTCAGAGCCTTCAAACACTCCAACTTTTCATGTTGGAGAATCTCGAAGCTTTGATTAGTAGAAATAAGGAATCGGGCATTGTCTTTCCTTGTCTTCGTGAGCTGGAGATCCACTATTGTCAAAAAATTAAGGTACTTTTTGATGTTGGATTATTGTCAAACCTCGAAAATCTGGAAAAACTCAGAGTTATTATGTGCGAAAAATTGGAAGAGATAATCGGAGATTCAGTGGATGATTATGACAAAGATCTGAACGGGGATAGCACAAGCATTACTCTTCCCAAGCTAAGGCATTTAAGTTTGGTTGGCCTGCCGAATCTAAAGTCCATATGTCCCCCCACGAGACGATTGATCTGTGAGTCTCTCGACGAAATTCACATCATGAAGTGTTTGAAACTCAAGCAATATATTTATGCCAGTTTGGATCACGGTGGGCAACCATCTTCATCTCCCTCTCTTCAAGTAAATGGATTAAAGTTATATGACCACTGCATAGACGGGAAGAAGTTGTATGAAGATGACATCAAGCGTTTGAAACTCAAGCAATATGCTTATGCCAGTTTGGATCACGGTGGGCAACCATCTTCATCTCCCTTTCTTCAAGTAAATGGATTAAAGGTATCCTGCATAGACGGGAGGACGTTGGATGAATTCTATGAAGATTGGCTGGAGTCAGCAGGTAAAAAAAATCCCAATTGGAGTTCATCTATTTGATGTTTAATGTCTTAATTCTCGTTAGTTTAGCTTATCGAATTTAATTATCTCGTTAAATTGTCGTAGTTTTATTTATACGAGTACAACATAGATTTGATTTAACTATTTTCTGGTAAAATAAGGTTCTGTTTCTTATTGTTTTCGACTCGATTTCAATTTAGTCTTATATAATTTCCCTGCTGCGAAACTTTAATCACTGTTTGATTTCACGATTTTTTATCTTGATTTCACGATTTTTTAGCTTTAAAGAGGGAAGCAACCATGAATTACGGTGTTAAAAAATTGGGACGGTAATTGGAGGAAAAATGTTGGTTTTGGACGGAATCACCCTTTTCCACCTCGCTATTCGAGCTTAAAAATTGCATATTACCAGAGGGTTAACCCTCTAATTAAGGACTGTAGAAAAATGATGCCGCTGTGGCCGCCAGCGGCATCATTTGGCCATCAATCTCTGAGCAACACCAAGTTCTGGATCGTACATGCTATCCTTGCCGGGGTCGCCATTGCAGCAGCTCTTGGAGTTCGAGCGTATTTGGGAAAATCTAAGAAGTTTCGGAGCAGGGTGGTGGGGATAATTCCTGCCTGTTTCGTATCCTCCCGCTTTCATGGCAAGCCTCTGGCTGAGATCCTTGGAAAACCCATGATCCAGGTTTGTTTTGACTTTCTCTTCTTCTCCTATTTCTCTTGAATGTCATGCTGATCCAAGTTTCCAGTTTATATTTTGTTTTGGAAATTATGTAGGAAGTAAGGATTTTCTGTTGGAATTCTCTAAATCTAGGATTTTGTAGCTAACGATGAAGTTACTAGGCACCGAGCGATGCACTGAAGCACTTAAAAAATGGAGAAGAAGTATGATATTGTTGTCAATATCCAAGGGGACGAACCTCTTCTTGAACCTGAGATAATTGATGGAGTCGTTAAAGCTTCACAGGTTTACTTCATCGTCGTCATTCCAACATCCATTGTTACATATAAGTTTGTCTTGTCGTGTTAAGTGGTATGCTTGGAGATGTATAAGGATTATATTTGAAACTAGTACTAAAGTAAGTAAAGTTTTTTTATATTGGATGGGTTGAAATGTTTGATCGATTCTTTGATTAATAAGTATTTTGTTTCTGCTCATTTTGATAAATTCATAGTTAAAATCAATTAATTATTTCTACAGGCAGCTCCAGATGTCATGTTTAGTACAGCCGTCACGCCTTTAAAGCCTGAAGATGCATTCGATCCAAATCGAGGGGAAATGTGCGGTGGACAATCACGGGCCGGGAGGAATCGTATCAGAGAGTGACACATACCATCCGGTAATAATAATTTCGCTATGGGGGGATTTGAACCCTGCATACTTGGTGAAAGGACTTGTACCTCTGTGGTACAAGTGCAGAGTTCGAATCCCATCATGGTGAAATTATTGAGGACCGAATCTAGTTGCCGGGTGGATAAAGTGTTGTTCTTCTATTGTAAA
>QAOC01040910.1:376999-518387 GCA_003255005.1 Begonia fuchsioides | reverse complement strand
ACAAGTTTATAAATATACAATTTATTTTTATCAATAGAAGTCTCTCTTCTTATGCCAAGACTACATTGCTTTTAGCCAAAAAATAACTAGTAGGTTTGAATTCTCACATGCAAAGTTGTTTCAGAGTCACATCCAGTAAGTGGCAATGCAACTGCATAAGGCTTTAATGCATTAGCATAATCAGCAAGATTGATGCTAGCCTCCCCAAGGATGCTAGATCGTGAAGAACCCTGATACATATAGTTTAGTTCTCTTGAGAGGTGCGTGGAAAAGATTATTAAAACTCCAAAAGAAGAACACCATTTTAATCACTACTATAAAATAGCATACCATAGCCACCACGAGTTTATAGATCTTCTCATCGAATTGTCTTGTTTTGACATCTTGCAGAAGCCTAGTAGTTTCATAAATAGGATCTGCCCATTTGCAGGTCCCATTTCTTACATTTGCTTTCGTTGTTTTTGCAGTTGCCTTTCCAGAATCAGATGGAATGAATGATATGTATAGTTTATCCCATCCAGATTGTGGAATCTAAATGCATGAAATAAATCAATAAATATAAGGTTTTAAAAAACCAGATAAGAAGTCAAAATCTATCATATAAACTACATTTGCCCCCACCATTACTTCAAAATCATCATTTGACTTTTAGCTAAATTACTGCATAAAGTTGGGAAATGGACATGGCCGATAGGTAGATAAATCCATTTACCTAGTCAGTAACTACGCAACTGCATTGAACTGGTAAGAGAAGTTGAAAGCGATAGAAAGAGGGTTAGAACTCTTGTGGTGGAAATAGTTGTTTGATACATCATATTGGAGAATTCACATCCATGTATAAACATGTATTGTTAAGATTCATTAAAATGATTGCCTTTTTTTCTTGGTAGGACAAAGTAATCACATCAATTTCATTTGTTTTAATTATTTCCTTTGTTGACATAATTATATAGCATCTGATTCAGCAATGCTCCAAAAACTTAAAGGATGCTTTGAGAAGAAGTTTACCACAAAGATTTGTTTACCATAAAGACATTAAATGGTCAAGGAGAGTGAAAAATTAATCCAGAATGATGAATTTCAAAGAAAGAAAAAATAGAAAAGGGAAATTAGTTCAACTTTCAAATGCATCGTGGCATCAATTAATAGCACAAATTCACCAATGGGGTAATATAAACCCAACACAATTAGAAACTTACATGGGTGGCATGGAATTGTAGCCGAAAGACAACCTTTACTTTTGACTTCTCAAGCTTCCACTTGGCAATTCTTGACATTTCTGTTTAATGTGTATTATTATAAGTGTGAGATTGAGGATTTAGCTAAAACTTTGATAATGAAAAAAAAATACCTGGCTCAATATCAGATAGGCTGCATTATCTACGAACTACAGGAGCTGAATCCGCAATCAGTTAAAGAAGAAGAAAAGAACCCAGCAAGATCATCAAAATGCCTTCCCCATCAAGTGAATCTTCTGATGTAAGTTGGTCAGATCTTTAGTTATCTAGAAAAAAAACTGAAGTACTAACTCAGTAACAGTGGGTATGTAAGCAAAGAATGTGAAAATAGCACAAATTCTCTTTCCCTGCCCAATTACTAGCCCCAGTCGATTCGAGATGTGTTCTTTGCAAATACGAAATAAATACTCAGAATTTCATTCAGATTAAGAGAAAGAACAGGAATCCAGAAAAAAACACATCAGTTAGAAAGCTTATTACCTTGATAGAAATGGCACCCTCTTTGAAGAAATGTCAAGACGAAAAATTTTCAAATACCCAGTTGAAAATTGCTGGATCCAACTCCTAGAGAAGGCAATAGACTCAGATTTTTCCACAGAGGACAAAAGGGAAAAGACATGATCTAGAAACCAACTGCATAAACTAAATTAAAACCTCAAGCAGATAAAAAAAAGTAATAAATATTCTCACACCAATAGCCATGTTACTTTTTATTTCCCTCAAAATTCAAATTTCCGCCAGCCGGATACTATCCTCTTCCCCACATGGCGTCTGGCTTCTGTAAGGGAGCGGAACGGAGCTGTAAGAAGCCCACACAGAAGAAATACCCAAATGCATGCAAAACATTAAATATTTGAAAATAAACAAAACTCCATGACCGAAATCGGATTCTACAACTAAACGTCAACACCATTTCGCTCTTCACCGAAAAAAAACAATAACAAAATAAAATAAGACAATTTCGAATAAATTAATGGCATAAAATGCTGTTTGAAAAAAAATGGGTGTAGCCTGGTAGGTACCTAGCAGGGTGGCAGCGGATCTGCAGGTCCTTGATGAGGAAGAAAGAAATCAAACGGAATCTTTGGGACTAAGGCATCAAAAGTCCGCCCAAAATAAACGGAAAAACAGAGAGAGCGATTGAAGTAGAGAATGTAGCACTGCTACAGTAGCAGTGAGTGGGTTCAGTTTGTTGGGATTTTTGGGGAAGAAGAAAAGAGACGGTGGCGTGGAGGAGCAGGAAGATAAAAATTGGGAAAGATTTAACAATTAAATCGCCATTAATGAGGTGAGATGGAGCTCTGAGTTTAGCTCGCAAATCGACTTCAGTAACCCGCCATCCAACCTGTGATTTTCAATTTAATTACCATTTTTCAATTAATTTAATATCGGTGAAATCACTACAATACCCTTTGTATTAAAAAGCTACTTTTATATTATTTTATGAGAAAACATAACGTTTAAACTTTTTCAAATTACATTTTCGAATTTTTTCAGGGTATTATTTCAATTTTTTGTGGATTTTTTTAATTGAAATAATAATTAATGATTAAAATTTTAAATTATGTTAATATAAATAAGGATAATTTATTAAATTCATTAATAGTTGTGGACAAAATCGACCCAAACTAGTAGATCCGCCTGGATCATAATTTTTTTATTCGATTCCAGTCAATCTTAATCTTAGTCTTAAAATTTTTAGACTAACATATATTAGTCTGGTTCTATTTTTTTAAAGACCAGATTAAACCAAATCCTCTTTACTTCTAGTTAAAAATGACAGCTAAATATATAATTAATAATTTTAATAATTATGTAATTATGTAATTTCATCTAAAAAGTAGATGACATATAATTAATGTGTGATTATTAACCCTAGCTTAAAAATTCAAATAGCGGGTCAACTAAACATCCCTTTTTTAAAAATCTATATTCTTGAAACAATGATTGCACTTGTAAAATATTTTCCATAAAAAATTAAATCGATTATTTAAATTTTATCTGAATTTGACAATTATTTGCCTATTTTTGGCGGCAACGAGTCATCCAAATGCTTAGGATAGTATAGACTTTTCCTTTTTTGATTTATTTAAGATTGTCCCGGATCAATTATTTAGTGTAACAAGTAACCTAAATAATAAGTAATTAAAATAAATATTATGACAAAACTCATTATTACATTAATCTTATGATCACTAAAAATTAATTTTTAATGAGTAATTAATATTTACTCATTAAAAATTATGAGTAATTAATATTTACTTATCTAATTAATCATGTGTTCATATTAAATGAGTAATTAATATTTACTTATCTAATTAATATCTTCATATTAAATACTTAGATAAAGAAATATTATATGGATTATAAAAAAACAATTGGGCAAATGGAAGTCAAATGATTGATGCAGCAAGTGGGCTTTTGGTGGGGTCCACATTATGAGTCGGCACATGGGTTTGGTCTGGCTTTTAAAATTTAAAGTCCGTATTAGAATCATATCGATTAATGAAATGGGACTTTCTCACGTGTTGGCACGTGCGTCACGCTCTCTCCTGTCCTCTTTTACCCCACACGTGTTCCAAAAGCGGCCTCTTTTCATGATGTCCAATTAAAATGAGAGAGATGGGCCAAACCCGCCCACTCAATAGTCCAAACCCGAGGGTGGAATTCGGTTCAATTCAGTTTATCGATCTTGGAACCAGATAAGTCGAACCGAACCGAATTCAGTTCTCGCGTCTCTGTCTCGAATCTTTGATTAACCTAAACCCTAATTTTGATTTTTATTCTTCGTTCCCCACTTTCAGTAGTCAGCTTTCTCATTTCTGTTCCTTGCGTCCGCGTTCACGAGTCAGAGTTCACTTCAGCTTTTGAGTGTCTCAGTCTCTTGTGTTTTAGTAGTCTAAAGCTACTTGCTAAGAGAAAACTCTCGGTTTGGATTTGAGTTGAATTTCTTTAATTTTGGGCTAAGATCATCATTCGAGGATGCTTTGCGGTATCTTAAATTTTTCTATATATTTGTTTCCTAGAGGATGGAATCAGTGAAGACGGCATTCTTGGAGACTTCGATACTTAGGTTAATCATTTACTTTTTTTTTCATTTGTTTGCGTACTTTTTGAGTTACATCATCAAAACTTTGGTAACGAATATGGAATAGGGAATTTTTATTTACTATTAATGTTTATTTCTGCTCGTCATGAATATGATTTGTTTGCGGCTGAGCTATTATTTCTATTTGTAATTAGTCTCACCTGGAGTCGGCATGACAAGTGATTATTTAAATGTTTCTTGGTTATCTTAGTCGTGTTCGAGCTGTAAATGCTTTCTCATAATTTTATGCTACAGTGCAATGAAGCATGGCTGAATGCTGAGTTGATAAAATAGTGGTATTTGGTACATCAGAAGTTTACTTATCTCTAATGAGCTGGTAGGCTTTGTATCTTTTTCACTTAGTCTATTTCGATCACATGCAGTCCTCTTTTTACATATTTCTGGTGGTTACATTCAGATCGAAGTCATTTTCACACATTGAATCATCTCTAAATTGTTTTTTTGTGGGCATTATTTATTTCTTTTCTTTTGTAGTGTTGGAAAATTATGACGTTTTATATCTTCTGTTTTGGCCTTTTCTTTTACTTCTGAAATTAGAAGCTGGAAAATGGAATTCTTTTGTGCACCGGGATACTTCTAGTTTGTCAGTTTAAATGAATTTATATTACATTTGGTAATTTGTTGTTTAAAGATGCTATTACAAGCCAAACTGAAATAAATTTATGCTACATTCTTTATGTTTTCTATACCAAACCAATTTTCGGTCCTCAGTGGATTCGTACTTAAGGTATGAAAACTCACATGCTCATTCTTTTTCTGATTTTTCTACTAAAAGTGATGTAATGTGTACGCTTTATACCTCATGGAATTTTGTGATTCTGTTTCAGGCTGATGCTTTGCTATGCTCCACAATCGAGTTCATTCTTTAGATAAATCTATAAAATCCATCATACTCCCAATCATAAGTGGAAGCGTTTACCATTTGAGAATCTCTAGTATCATGAGAGAAGTTAAAGTCAAAACTGTTTCAGATTCACATCCTCCTGTATCTGATGAAGAAGCTCATATTCAGGAATCATTCAGCCAGGATGAAAGATGTTCATCCTTAAATGTACGATCCACCCCTGAAATAGAAAAGAAGTATGTGCATCATGTTTATGATGCTATTGCACCCCACTTTAGTTCTACTCGGTTTGCTAAGTGGCCGAAAGTTGCCACCTTTTTATCATCCTTATCTTCAGGATCTCTTGTTCTTGATGCTGGATGTGGCAATGGGAAGTACTTGGGTTTTAACGCCAACTGTTTTTTCATAGGATGTGATATAAGTGCGGCTCTTATCAAAATTTGTGAGGATAGGGGACATGAAGTTTTGGTTGCTGACGCAGTCAATCTTCCTTACAGAACCGGTTTCGGAGATGCAGCAATATCAATTGCAGTATTGCATCATCTAAGTACAGAGGGAAGGAGGAAAAAAGCGATAGAAGAATTGGTACGAGTTGTGAGAAAGGGTGGGATGGTTCTAATTACTGTTTGGGCTGCAGAACAAGAGGATAAATCATTGCTGACTAAATGGACCCCACTTACTGAAAAGTACGTCGACGAGTGGATTGGCCCAGGTACTCCTCGCACTCGTAACTTGACACCCTTACCATTAGAAAGTATCCCAGAAAGCAAAGAAGATGGTTTGAGTGTAACATTAAATGAATCAGAGGAGAGCTTGATTGGAATAAGCTCTGAAAGTGTAAACAGAAGAGTGGCTTTGGAAGAGGACCAGAATTTGAAAAATCAACAAGAATATTTTGTCCCGTGGCACTTACCATATCATCGGGCCGAAGTTGGTGGTGCTTCTGCTTGCGCTCTTGCAAGTGGACTAGCAAAAAAAGATGATAAAAAATGTGCAGTTGTATACAACAGATATTACCATGTTTTTAGTGAAGGCGAGCTTGAAAGGTCTCTCTCTCTCTCAAGATTTATTTTTGCCTCATTAAGTATAAATGGTTGTCATCTTTTTATATGAAAATCATTAGCTAGTGTGATCTATGCATACTAAAAATATATTTTGTCCTGATGGAGGATAAAATTTGCTTTTATTGAAGTGCTGAAAGAGAGAATTTCTTGTTTTCCTTTAGGATAATACTAGATTTATTTTCTTAGCATATTGTCTTAATATATTTTTTTACGTGTCGAGTTGTAATTAGTCAAATTAAAATATTATTAATATATTATAATTAAAATAATTATTTATAACTTAAAAAAGTATGTTAAGAAAGTAAAGATATCATTACTCTTTTATTAATCAACGTTAGACAATCAATTTAATCATCACAAAATTAAACATATACTACACAAAGGCTAGTAATCCCTAGGGAGGATGCTTTTATTTGCCACTTGTCCATGAATAGTTTACCAGGCGATTGTTTCAAACTTTTTTTATTACTGCTATTTACTTCATTTTCCTGCCTGTTCTTAAATTCTAACACTCTTCCAGGTTAGTATCTGGTATGAAGAACGCAATCCTGGTTGATCGCTTTTTTGACAAATCAAATTGGTGCATTGTTCTTCAGAAGACAGATTGAAAACAGAGAACTGGATCTGAGATACGAAGATGATTTTAGGTAAGTTTTATCGGAATAGAACAGCCTTGATAACTCATTAATTTTTCAAACAAATCAGTTTAGTCCTTGTTCTCATGATATGTGGATTCAATGCGCATACCCATTAGCATTTGTTTCACTAATATATGCATGATACATCTATTCACCTAAGTGATGCAGCATCATGGAAAAAGATATCTAATAATCTAATAATCCAATTCCTCGATGCGCTCGACTGCTGCAGCTCATGCGAACTGACGGGAAAGTTATCCTATGATTCGCTTGTGCTATTCTGTTTTTAAAGCTATTCACTGATGTCTGTCTAGGAAGTAGGATGGAGATAGTACCTTTATCATATTGCACGAGGAGTTGAGTTAATCTGAATGGCCAGTTTCTAAATCAACACCCTTCATTTACTTAACTCAAGTTAACCACTATGGTCTATCTTTTTGACGAGCTGACTTTCGAAATAATTTTCATCTTTTCTTTTCAGGCACTGGAAAAGCTTCTAACTTTGATTATTCACCCACTTCATCAGAGAAGCCAGAGACCTTGAGAATTCGAAGGTAATACCAAAATTAGAAAACTGAGTTTGAATGATGATAAATTCATACATAGCCGCACTCGTTTTTCTTCATCTGTAGCGCAAATAACTTCAAAGGGCTCGCGCACTTTGCATCGCCATATCGACATTCAAGTTCATTTTGTTTGACTAAACTATAATATCAACATTTTATTTTGATTGAATGTCGTCGTTACGTTTTGTTTTATTTTATTTTTATTTTTATTATGATCTAAGTTGCTTAACATAGTGGCACCACAACTCTTAACCAATGAGAGAGCTGTAAATGCGTTGGACACCTTGCCTCGTTTATCTTCTCTTTTTCTTTCTCTAGGCCAAATTATTGTCGTGTCTTTTTCTTAATTATTATTGATATTTTTAGAAAAATATGATTATTTCTCTTGGTAAACTTGGATTTACAATCTGTTACTACTCAATTTTATCATTTCTTGAAGTAATTGAGGACTTATTTTAATTGATTGTATTTATTTTAATTAATTGTATGCTGGGGATTAATGTTATTTATTTTCTTTTGATAAAAATATATTTCATATAATATAATGAAAAGTTTTAGTAAATTAATTAGGGCGTGACTCGAGAGGAGACGCTAAAATCGCTCAGAGAACGCTACATGGCTGCCAATAGAATCGTTACACGTCAAGCGAATTGCTTGTTCAAAATTCCAACGAAGCTATGCTGTGGCTTTTGGCGGGACCCTAGCGGTGTTTGATCTCTATATGAGACGAGTTCGACATCACTCTCGTCTCTCGCTATATCCATCGCTTTTGAGTTCTGTGTTTCCTTCAATTTGAAGAGTGGTTTCATGATGAATTGATGTCAGATTGCTATTATATTGAAGGTGTCTCTGAAGATTTTCCGATTTAATTCCATCGGGATCAGGTTTAATTCCTGCTATTTCTCATTGTCCTTTTTTGTTTGTGGTTTTACGACGAAATAGTGACGCCGATCTTTTTTTTTTTTAATGANTTACGACGAAATAGTGCCGCCGATCTTTTTTTTTTTATGAAAAGTCACAGTACTAGAAGGTTTGCTTGCGTTCTTTTCATAGTAGCGTGAATTTAGTGTTTGGATTTTGTCGAAATTCCCTCGGACATAATGTAAGGATTGAATTATCCAGGTTCAAGCCACTACTGATGTTTGGTTCGACTATTAGCATAGTTTTTGGGGCTGTTTTTGGGATACCTTTTCTGGAAACCTTTGATTCATCTTCCTCACTTACCAAAGCGATGTAAATCAGGAAAGATTTATTGGTTTTGTTTGTTATATAGAGGACCAATAGGAAAGAACTAGAAATTTTCTTCCTGTCGTGAACGAATTATCCAGGCCGTTTTGAGACGGTGGAAAAGAATATTGGGAAATAAAGTCGTAGCAGTTCTTGCGGAGAAGTAGATCGCCAGAGTTAGTTAAATATCTGTACTCAGTTGCATCAGTGATTAAAACAAACAATAAATGGCTCGTTGAACGGATGTTAGACTGTCATAGAAAATTGCGAGATCGAGAACTACAACTAGGGGCTAATGACTTTTTCTCCCAATAATATTTGCCATTTCTATGTAGGTTTGTACATCAATATCGGAGTTGGACAAAAAGTGGCTACCTTTGGAGTTGAATTTACCGTGATTGAGTTTTCCTTTTTTATACTCTTTGAATGGGGATGGATATGTTCAAGTCATTTTACGAGAGTACTACATGGAAAAATGGTTTCAATAGACACGGTAGCCCTAACATGGGTAACCCAATCAATGTAGTGGCGAATACTAGTCCCGATAAGGTAAGAATACCTTATTGATTCTGTCATGCAGTTTGGGTATCACTTATCAGTTTATTTCTTTCACTATCTTTTCTGTAACTATCTTCGATTTTTTTTCTGGATTTTCCAGTCTCAATCTGTTAATTTCGAACATTCGGTGACCTGCCAAGAAGGAAACGTCTCAGATGAAAAGTTGAGCAAGCTACAGAATTTACTGTGACTATTTCCTCGTGCCTTTGTCACTTTCCATGCTAAAAAACTAGCCAACTTGTGTTTAGCGGGCCTTTCCTACTAATAGTACTTTGATAACTTAATTAATTGTAGACGATAAAATTTGAAGTGTCATGATTTATTCGTCTAATTATATGTCCTCGCAAATGAGGACTGATCGTCAATGGTTATAGGGATGCTTGGTCTATTTGTTGTTATTGTCAAGTTCCGTATGTGTTGGGATAAATGCAGTCTGTCTGACTTGTTTAATTTTTACAAAAAAAATTTTTGGTGATCTCTCCTGATTTCAAAGTGATTTCTTGTCCATTTCTTAATGCATGGGCAGGTTCAGAGACGTTTGATCCAAAACCATGAAGCTGCTCGTAAAAGTCATCAAAAGGAAAAAGGTTAAAAAGAACATAGTTTCAAAGTCACAACTAATTAAAAGTTAATTATTAGGACATGTCGGATGAGTATATTCAAAATCTTTCGGTCAGGCATATGTCCAACATTTAGAAACGAGCCGTTTGAAGCTGGCACAGTTGGGCAAGAACTAGTGAGAGTCCAACAGCAGGTGAACTGGAAATCATTTTTTTCAATATTGTCAGTTGACTCTTTACTTCACAAATTATCAATAGAAATAGATGTAGCTCATAAACTATATCTGCCTCTTCATTCAGGATATTTACACAGGCAATATAGTCTGACTCAGGTTTATGTGGAACAGTAAACCCAGGTTGGGCTCTATATGTCGGCAGTCAACTGTTTATCTTATATTATCACTTCACTCGATCATCCACTTGTGCTTGAGGTTGAACTATTTTTCTAACTGTACTGCCGTATAGTGCATTGGTTTAATAGTTTATTTCCTTTACAATGAAATCTAGGAGTAAAAGATACAAACATTCTTCTGATTATTCTTAGTTTGGGCAGCGTTATCAGTTATCTATTTAACATTCAGTTTCCAAAATGCTTCATACTCAGCATCCTTTGTCCTTATAATTAGGCTTTTGAAGTATTCATTCTCTGGATCTTCTAGTGATTGCTGCATTTGAAATGGAATATACAATGTGGGTTGGAGAGCAACAAAGGCAGGGCAGTGGACTTTGAAATGCATTGCAAGCTCAGGCCACTGATCTACAGCTTCAGACACTTGTAGACAGTGCCTTGAATCACTGCAACAATCTTTTTCGCATGAAATCGGATGCAGCAAAAGGTGATGTTTTCTACTTGCTGTCTGGATTGTGGAGAACACCAGCTGAACGATTTTTCCTGTGGCTTGGAGGATTCCAACCATCTCAGCTTCTATATGTAAAGCCTTAACTTGTTAAATTGGTTTTTTTAAATGCTCTCCTATCAATACCAATGTATAAGAGTGGTATACTTAGCATTATCACATTAATTAATCAGGTCAACACTGTACTTAGAATTATTGAATCCTAGTATCGACAAAAGTTATCTGGGGCAGCAGACATAAGTGATCATAAAGTTCCATTCATTTTTTGAAAAAGCGTAGGCTCATCCCGAGCATTACTTTGGTATTCCTTTATAAGAAGCTTCGAATGGTTGAAGTACTCCATAAATCTATGTAATTTCTCAGTTTTTAAACTTGAATTTCACTAACCATGGTATTACTACATTTGCCTTCTTTCAGGTTCTCATGCCACATTTTGGAGCCTTGACGGACGAACAAGTATTGCATATCAGTAATTTGAGACAATCATCTCAAGAGGCAGAGTATGCTCTCTCACAAGGAATGGATCAACTGCATCAAGCTACATTGCAAAGTGTCTCCACAGATTCCCTAAGTCCAGGAAGTTTTGCTTTCCAAATGGATGATGCAATGGAAAAGTTTGAAACACTGGAGAATTTCGTCAGCCAGGTCTTATACTTTTTACCTTCTGGAATGGAAGGTACATTTTACTTTACAGGCGGACCATCTTCGGCAACAGACCCTCCAAAAGGTCTCTCGCATGCTAATGACAGAGCAAGCAGCTCGAGGCCGGCTTGCCTTAGGAGAGTACTTTCATCGCCTTCGTGCTCTTAGTTCTGTTTGGACTGCCCGTCCTTGTGAACCCACTTTGTAGCTGCAAATATTCTACCAAGGTGTGTTTCATTTAATTCTCTTCCAAGAAGAGAATTTTATGTTAGTTGTGGTACGGGTAAAGTCATTGCTTGAAGAGTTGGGTGATTTTCATATAAGCTCTTAATTATAAATTTTGAGATAGGTATGGCAATAGTCTGTTCATGGACCTCTAAATTCTAAAAACAAGTTGACTCTTCTGCAGTTACAATTCAACATGTTTCAATAGCTTTTCATTCTGACAGAACAAAAAATGGATAATAATTCCTCAAATTCTCTGAACTAACAAAAGATGCAGGTAAAAGAGTTCTAATCTACACATAGCTTGGGCAGGGGATGGACAGTTCCAAGCAGTTAAAAGTTACTTCTTTTACAAGAAACTAGCTATTGTTGTTTAGACAGGAACTAAACTATGAAGCCAACTTCCCATTTATTTCGAAAAGCCGTAAAACAAAAGAAAGGAACATAACCTGGTTTGCATGACGACTTCTTCAAAGCAGGTAAGATCTTGTATACCTACAGGCTACAGCACTGAGTCTTGGCTTTGTATATCTCCATAACTATTTTCTATGACTGCATAAAAGTTTCTGTGTTTGAATCCTTGGTGTAAGCTGAGTGTCTCTCGATAATGAGTTCAATAAGGTGTTTCTCCACTTTGTCGCCCATTATCATTTTGTCACGTCGAACAGTAATCATTTCATTGCTCGTGACAACTATAACCTCGTCTTTACGTGTCAAGAGCTCATTGGCCACTACCATGTTCATTTCATACTTTTTCAGAGCGGTGCTCGCTTTCTCTAAAAGAATCTTTGAATCGGTCTCGAGCTGTAAAGTCAGGTATCAAGAAGTTATTTTTTATTTAATTTTTTCTGTTACTTTTGAATTTAAAGTTGTGGTTTTCTGTTTTAAGGTAGGCACCGAGAAATCTTACCTTAAACGATATACAGAATGCGTTCGGAGCCCATTCTCTCCTCAGCTTCGAGAGCATCTTAGGCACCTGAACAAGTCGCATGTCCAATGGACCCGACCCTGATTGTATTTTATGTTCTGCCTGCAAAAAAAAGATAATTTCTATTTGAGAAATGGACAAATCTAAAACTATTATAAAGCAATAACAAGAAAATCATGACCATGCTCTCCCAAGGAACATAAAAATCCGAGACTGCAGCTGCGAGATAAAAAATGGCATGTCGGCCGAGAATCCTTGTCGAGTTAGCAATTAGCTCTAACATCTGTGCGTTTTGCAAAAGCAATAAGTTAAAGAAAATGAGATTTCTCGGGGATCGAAACAACTGTTGGCGGAAATCGAAGCAGAGTTCCAAACCCGAACCTGAAGATACTCGAAAATAGTTGTAAATGGAAGTTTCAACAATTGGCCTCCATCTACTACCTGCTTTCAGGAAGAATTTTATGAACTCTATATTATATAATCGAAATTCACCACGACCAAGAGTATCTCTCATTGTACATACAGCACGATGGGATGAGATGGCCCTCTGCACTGCTTCCGAGTATGATTTGTGCACTGAATTATGACAATATTATGTTATGACACAAAGAACGAAAGAAAAAGCTCTACACTCAAACAGTTAACGAGGAACGACAATCAATTTCCAAATCTCCAAACTAAAACATATTGTGATGGATTTTAAAAACTATCTCCGACCAAATAACAAAGGAGAATATAAGTATTTTTATCAAATTCAAGTTTTGTGAAAGAACATAATACACGAAAAAGCTCGTACGTTTCGAACGACTTAATTTTGTAGGGGCGAACCTTGAATATGCAAGTCCTCCGTACACTCGAAACACTCAAGAAATGGATCTTCAGGAAGTGAGCTACAATATGGTTGACAGGTTCCCCTATTTATGCAGCAGATATCGAGTCAACGAAGTAATAACTTCTTATATAATCAAACCCGAATTGAAAAACAAAAATTGGACGTTGAATTTTAAGAAGGAAACCCAAACGATGAAAAACGAGTACCAGACTATTTCACGGGCACAAAATCCAAATGACTTTTTGTGTTTCAAGCATATATTAAAAATGATTAATTTGAAACCTAGAACTGATATTCACAATGCTGGTCTAACCCAAATAGAACTCGGATTTGAAACTTACCTCCTATACAAGAAAATGACTGAATATCCAGCTTTCAGAAAATACCTAAAAAAATGTCAAGAAACTTGTCTATCAAACACGTTAATTTATGTTACTTAGAATAAAAAGGCCAAAAAATTGTGCGATTTACTCTGTCGATGTTGCCCCTCTGTGACCTGAGCTGAAATTATCAATATATCGAACACATCGTTGCTCCAACGGTACGGTAGTTCCGCCAGATGTTATGCAAACAAATTTTCTCTCCTTTCCTGGATTCGCATATTGAAAATTAGAAATCAGAATTCATCATTTATGATGGTCATGAACAAAAACAAATGAAGATTAGTTGCCTAAAATTGAGGAGTTCTTTTCCATAAAATTCTTTATATTTCGAACAACTTCATCGCGGCTCTTTAGGGGAGGAGCTGAATGGAAAAAGGATTTGATTTCTGCATTGAGCCCATTTGTATCCATTTGAAATGGCTTAGATCTCAGCTGCTGATGGCAGAAAATGCTCAAACCTGGAATCAGACGCAGATTATCTCCAAAGTTACTTAATTCAACTGAAAAAGAACATGTTAAAACAATAAAACTAATCATAGGGGGAATGAATATTATAATTTGTGAATGATCATAGTACTTCAAACTCGAACTTGAATGTCCAGAAATCTGTGGTCAGAAACACCATAAAAGGGAACCACATCTAAGAAAGAAAGAGAACGTTTTGAATCAAACCCATGAAAATCAGGCAGTAGAAACATAAGGAACAAAGCCATGATGAGACAATTCAAACAAGATTCATGGAATCCAGATCATCAACAAAACGATTAGCAGCAATTCAAAGGAGAGAACCACCAAACTTACCAAGCAAATCGAAGCAATTGAATTCCAACACCCGAGTCCAAGTAAGCCAAAAGCGTTGGGTTTTATACACAAATGTCGAAATCACTTCGTTATTTGTGATATGCAGGTTGAAAAACGGGGGATGCGAATTTAATGGCTCCTAATTCCCGCCAGGATTAGGAGTCTAGATGATGAGATCGACAGCTACGATCACGGCGTCACCTAACCCGATAAAAAAAATTAAATTATTCAAATAAATTCATAAAAAAAAACTGAAAAAGGAGTTCACATTGAACTGGTGGTTCGATTTTCGCTGTTTTTCCAAGAATCAAAACCAGCCAGCTGACTTTCTGGCATTTCCTAAAGAAAAAAACATGCTTCTTGGTTGTAGAAAACCAACACTTTGGTACAATTGGCTCGTCTTTTGGTTTCAGCCAATTAACTGGGACATTATTAAAAAACTAATGATCAACTGGCTGCTCCGTTCACCGAGATATTTCTCTCGAGAACTTTTAGCAGCATTTTAGTTAATTCCATAAATTATAACTGCCAAAATGGAGAGAATTTAATTTCATAATTGAGAGATGTCGACTAACACCGGGACCACTCGCTAATCGCTACTGTTTTTTAAATATTATTTGTGAAATAAATAAAATAATTAAATTCGGACGACGACTCATCTTCACGCATGATCGGAGAAAATCACGAATGAACCAGAATTGAACCTTCGAATTGGTCGGCCTCAACCAAGCAGAGGGGGCTCTTCTTCATCTCAACGACCGGAGCCTCCGTCGACGGTGAATGTATCCTCACACCAACCCGAAACCTCCGGCACCGACAATCGACAAGCTCGCGCACAGATTGAGCCTTGAGATGCAACGGTGGTTGGACCCGGAGAAACGCAAGGGTTTAAACCATGAGATGGATGCTGACGTGGAGCCCTGACCTGCTATGGACCCGAACCCGATCGATGAGAAACTAAAGTTAAAAGAGTTCGATCCAGTCTACTGAGCCCATACCCGGTTTAGAACCGGACCAACACAAGTCCAATAATCATTCCATATAATTGATGCAGGCCGGAATGACCAGCCCATAATATTAATTACTTGAAACCGAGAAATAATTAAATAATTAAAAAATGCTCAAATAATATTAATTACGTAGTTATTATTTTCAAATAATTAGAAAAAAAAATGTTCGAATTACAAACCCTTCGACAAAATTAATTAAAAGTGGGTGAATATTATTAAAGTTTCAATAATTCAACAAAACAAATAACATTAATATCATGACCTATTTCAAAGATTAGGATATAATGTAATAGATATTTATGCTCGTGCTCATGTTACGAGCCGAAAACATAAAGAATTAATTTATAATCGTTTCTTTTCGAATGCGAACTTTTAAAAAGCCGTAGTGTAGCTAAGACGATACGTAAAGTAACAAATTATTGGCAATCATAATTATTCGAACATTCCAACTAATGGTAATCATACTTTTAAAATATTAATTAATATAGTTTCATATTATTAATTTTAACCACAACCTTCTCTCTATAATTTTCATTTTCTCATATTGTTATTATACGTCGAGTCATGATTGATTTAGTTAAATTTAATTTAATTTATTACTACCATTACTTATTTAAAAAATAATAATATATTAAAACATCTTCTGACGCATCCATCGTGATTAGTTTAAATAAAATAAATTTAATTTATTATAATTAAAAAATATTTATAATATTTATTTTATCAATTATAATTTTATACGTCAGAATATATAAATAAATAAAAATTATAATTAAATAAAAACAAAGAAGAGTAACTACTCAAAAAAGATAATGATGAAAAGGTAAGTGCATAGGAGAGCCTATGATTAAGAAAGCCTAGAATAGAAGCACTACTACACGACACAACACATAAATCTCAAGCTTTTCCTTAGAATTATATGTAATTTCACAAGGCTTTCCCTCTTTTAGGGACTAGGGTTTAAGTGGGTAGGGACTAGGGTTTAAGTGGGATGTAATCCTCTTTTCCCCCTTTTGCTTTCTTTCAATTTTAGAAGAACAAACCTTGTTGCCTAATTCTCACATTCCCCACTTACCCCTAAATCCTTACTTGTAAGTTATACCCAAAATATAAAATTTCTCGCTTCTAGGACTATCATACCTGGCCACACAGTTTATGAGGTGGTTAAATCACGGTGACTCAGCGGCTCAGAGATATGAAGCTTTTACCTGATATCTCAAGGAACTACCACAATATTGAAGGTAATAATTCCCACACTAAAACAATGTAGACGTCGAATCTAGGCTCTTGTACTAAATCTACCATTTCTGAAACAACTGAACTATGTCTATGTGGGCTACCCCTAAATCCTTACTTAGTCAAACAAGATGATCATTTGGGCTTTTATTTTTAAACAAATTATATAATTATTAAAACTTTGAAATTCCATTTGCTTTTAATGATTAATTCCCTTTTTTTTTATTTGGGATCATGATGAAGAAATTATAATATTGATGTACTTTTTTTAAATTTCAACTAATTATAATTCAAATTTATCACCACTTCGTCTCATCATTCATTTGCACCATTTCCTTCCCACTATGAATTATAATGTTCCTTTCTTATTCTATTTGGTTGTTGACTTGGGTGTGACAACAATCCTCCGACAGCGACACTTGTTTGTATGTACGAGTACATATAGACTAATCTCAAACTTACTCCTTCAAAATATTTATTGATGTGAGTAATATTTATTGGTAAAATAACGTAATAAATAAATTATTTATAATTTATTATATTAATTAGACCTTAATTATATCATTCATAGTTACAATAAACAAATCAAATAAAACAAATGTGACATTATATGTACTAAACGAACAAGATAGCAGTATTTGGTAACAAAAAGTTAGGTTTAAATTATTTACTGTTTTATTTTGCACGTAACATTTTACTTGCATGTACAATATTGATATTAGTCTTCATTTCTAAGAAGTCGAGAGTAGTTCAAGTAAAAAAAATTAATTAATAATTATGAAATAGTTTTAAGATTTAATTAGTAATTAGGGTTGATTAGGAGTCGCTAACCAACCCCATCTAGCCAATCCACGAGATCGCGAAAACCTTACTTTAAGTCGGCAAATTTGGATTAAATGAAAAACAGTTATTAAAAAATTAATCATAAATAGGTATTTGTCTGTTGTTTGTCACCCTCGTCTCATTTTCGTGAATGCCAATTAAATTAATTAATTAATTAACAATAAAATGAAATTTAATTGGTGGATTCTCACGATCACATGTCTTCAATTGTTTATTGGCGTGTAGTAATTCTCAATTTTTCATAATTTTAGAATTACCGTTTCTTCTTATGGTATACGATAAAATATTAAATCGTAATTGATATAATAAAATAATAATTATTTATTTATTTTATGACACATGCGCATCATTTTAATAAATAAATCATAGTTCGATACGTACAGTAAAAACATAATTTTGACATTACTTGTATTTTTCTTGCAGCATAAATAATATGAGATTTACGTCTAATTTATAAATGGTAACTCATGATGAAACATTCGCTCGTAGAACAAATCAATCTTTGCACCTCAAGTTCCACATGCAACCCGTCCCAAACTAACTCACACTCCTATAATTATCGTTTGGTTGGCTTAGTTGCATTACGACATGAATTTGCGACACATCTGGCATAGGTGCAAGGCTTGTGGCCTGTGGGCAAGATTAGGAGCCTAACTTTATCGAGTCGTTCTAGGTTAATCCAAGACGAGTTTGTAGTTGCGCGATCATCTACCCTTTTTGTAGTTGCACGATCTCGTCCGTGTTTCTTCCACAGCAAGAGCTCAACCAACACAAGTAATTCATTATTAACCTTTATAATTAATTAATTAATTAATTCATTAAATATGAGTTTCGTAAATGAGTCAAAAGAACACAAAAAATTCAAATAAAATACAATAAAGCAAGCCTCCAATAATTAGTAGGTCATGCCCTAATTCAATGATAAGTTCATCAATATTGATCAAATAAAGATGGAATTAAAATATTCTATTTTTTTAAGGAAAAATCAAGAATAGGAAATAAAAAAAATCGTAAAATATTTTAGATATTTATTTCAATGATGCCGACAAATTATTGAAATTTACATCCACTTGAGAATTTTAATTAATTGAATTTCTTTGGTCGTGAAATAATTCTAAAAGAAATTAAACTAGCAGTAAAAAAGAATTTTGATAAAATAATTATAAAAATAAAATACAAGAAGGAAGAGAAGGGTCTGGGAAAAAGAAGCGCCCACAAGTTTCAGAGTGGAGGGGAAGTAAGGGAACAGAGCCAGAGCTCGAGGAAGAAAAGGCGGAACTGAAAAGCCAAAACTCTCTCTCCTCTCTCTCTCCTCTCTCTCTCTCTCTCTCTCTCTCTCTCTCTTCTGTTGCCAGAAGGAATTAGAAGATGAAGAAGACGACGACCCCGACTCGGACTCCATAATTATTATTCGAGGTGGAAAGAATTAACAACTGGTCTTTGATTCCTGGTTAAGCTCGGTCAAACATTTTACTTGTAGACCCACTTTCTCTCTCTTACTTGGGGGGGTGCTTTTCTTTGTGGGTACACTATAAATCATGGATTTCAGATGCTTTTCAGCGGGTGGAGAGAGGAGAGCTTGAAAAGGGAAGAACTTGGAAGGGCGTTCATGAAAAATCCATGGCTGTCTGAGATTTTCTGCTCGTTCTCTTTCTTTCTGTATCTGCAAGAATGAAAATGGCAGATAACTGAGTATCCTCTCTCCTCTATAGGAAACGCCCATTATTGCTCCCTACCATTCTTTTCAGACATGGAAACCTGAGCTTCTTCTTCTTCTTCTTCTTCTTCTTCTTTTCTCTGTTTTGGCTATGGATCCTTCCTCGACCAACTCTGTACATGGTTTCTACTTCTTTCTTACGCGAGGAATCGATGATCTCGAGCGGTTCTTTCCCTCCAATAATTTCATGTCGGTTCAATTTCTGCAGCGAGTTCTCTCTCTTCTTCGGTCGTTTCACTCCCAGCTAACTCTGCTCGTTCAAAAGCTCCATTTGCCGGTGGGGGAGAAATGGCTTGACGAGTACATGGACGAGAGCTCCAGGCTCTGGGAGGCCTGCAATGTCCTCAAATCCGGCATATCGACCACAGAGAGTTTCTATTCCGCCGCCTTCAATATTACTTCCGCTCTCGATAGCCATCGCCATCTGAGCCCTCAGCTCGTTCGCCAGGTTCTTTTTGTTTATCTTGAAACTTCACTTTCTTTCCAATAGCTCTGCTTTTGTCTAATTCTTCAATTCATTGACGCGACGAAATTTTGGGGATTTAGGTTATCCGAGCGATCTCCGGTTGCCGGAGGGAAGCGGCGGGATTGGAGGAAGAAAACCGAGCTTTAATGGAAGCGAGAATCGAACCTCTGTCGCTCCGATTAAACGAGACGATCTCGATCGAATCGAAGCTGAACGGATTCAATGGCTTCAGAGGAGTTCTGTACGCCATGAGAAACGTCAGTTCTCTCCTTCTAACGATCTTACTACACGGACTCGTATACTACTGGCCGGAAACGGACATCGGCGGCGGAGAAAACGACGGATGCATGTTCTTCGGGTCGGGGCTGATGATATCGACGGGGAAGCTACAGGAAAGAGTGGCGTCGGAGCTCAGGGGGATGGGCGGAGGGAGGCGGGGGATTCTGCTGTACGAGTTCAGAAGGTCGAAGGCGGCGATGGAGGAGCTGAGAGGAGAGCTGGAGAGGAGAGGAGGGGCGGGGGAGGGCGGAATCCGGGAGCAAGTGGAGAATCTGAGAGGGTGGCTAGGAGTTCTCCGATCAGGGTCCGAGAACATCGTCGGCCAGCTTGATGATTTCTTGGATGAAATCGTGGAGGGCAGGAAGAAACTCGCCGATTTTTGTACTACCAATCACAGATGAACAACAAACCCCAACCTCTTTTTTTTTGTTTACAAAATCATATAATTTACAGTCACTAATTATATGAACAAATCAAAACATCAAGTTCAAAATGCACTAAAATGGCAATTATATTTAAATTAATTATTTTTTATTTAGCTTAAATTGAATTTTTACTCAAAATAAAAATAATGCAAAGAAATATAAATACTACGTGTTCATAGAATAAACAGGAATGTGATTCTGAATGATTATAGTGGTGGAATAATAATGATGAAAGGAGCTGCCCAACAGTGTAAGAGCACAGAAAGAGACTCAGATTCTGCCTCTTTTTTTTATCCTTTTTTTAAATGAAAATAAATAAAAGATATTATATTTCTTAAAAGCAATTGATTGGGTCTCTTTTCCATCATTCATCATCATGACTCTCTCGTTTTACCCTATTTCTCACGTCTTTCTTCCCTCTTCCAACCAACAACTAATAATTGATATAAATCAGCAATTTTAGAGCATATATTATATTTATAACGTGGGCAGAACTCTAACCATACTCTGAAACTAGATATTTATTTATGCTCACATTCTTTCCTCTGTTACGTGCACCGCCCACGCTTTTCATCTGACCAATTTAAAATTTCATTATGGGCTTTGCAAAATGAAAAGATCCAGAACCCGGCCCAGCCCAAAAGTAATCCGGGTTAATCAACAGAGAACAAAATGCAAAGTTGCGGCGAGGAGATCGTCAACGGCAGCTTCTTAATCTGTTGGTCGTAAACAGAAAGATTGAATTCTCTCTGATACCCAATAAAAAGAGAGATTTTTAAATTCTAAGATGGGATGCTACCTGCCAATGTTGAAATCCCAAAATGTTCAAATTAATCATCATTCGTTAATTTCTGTGGCTGCTGTGGCTGGTTGCTCCGAAGCTGTCTCAGCTGCTGCCGAGGATCTCTTTTTTCCAGGACCTGAAGAGACTTTCACCATTGCTGGTCTCAGAAGCCGATCTCCAAGTAGAAAACCCCGCCTGAATTCTTGAATAACGGTCCCCTCGTCAAACTCCTCAGATTCCTCCCGGGCTATTGCTTCATGTAACTACAATAGTAGAGATACAATCAATCGGCAAAAGTTATGGACGACAAGGAAGATTACCTTAAATCGTGTTGGTTTTTTATAATTCTATGTTTATCAAGTCAGAGACAAACTTCCCACGTGAAAACTTCAATTAAAAAGTTCTGAATTTATGTCAGCCAGAGAAAAGACTAGAGCACTAAAATTCTCGGTTACAACTTTGAAAATTCGGATAAAACGCCATCGTGAGTGCAGATAAAGAGGAAAGCAACTGAAAATGTTACTCTCAAATGAACTTTGATGAGTTATTAAAAAACACGAGAAACAGAGAAAAACTATTTAAAGGCAAAACCCCAATCATGTACTTACAGAGGGATCAAATGGCTCTCCCGTAGTCGCCACAGAAGCTACATTCAAGCTCCTCATAATCTCAACGAACTGCTTGTATATACCCTGATAGCTCGTGTCGATGCTTTTCTCCTTCTCAGTTTCTGGCTTGATTTGATGTTTGGCTCTCTCAAAATTGTCAACCATTGGCAAAAGACTCTCTATCACCTCTCCTTGAGCATTGGTTCTTATCGTAAGTCTCTCGTTCTCTGATCTTTTCCGAAAATTATCAAAATCCGCTTGTAATCGAATATACTTCTCTTTCGCAGCTGCAACTTGTGTGCCTAAAACAGAAACTTTTAGGAACAAATCATTCTTTTCACTCTCAACCAGGAGAATTTTACTCTCAATTTCAGATACAATCTTTTCATCTCCTTTAAGAAGAGCTTCCTTGTAAACTTGAAGGAGGTCCTGAAAACTTATCGAGAAAACTTCATCTTCTTCACTTTCCAGAATTCCTTCATCGTCTTCACTTTCCTCCTCTTCATTTGTCTAGTTAAATAAAGAAAGAAAAATGTATTTCACGGTCTACATTGATCAAAACATGCATTTATAGAACATGACAGAGGAAGTTGAATGATGTGAAAAGCAGCTTCATATGACAATCACAATAACTAAAACCAATTAGGTTATTAAAATCTCCAAAATTAATTGCTAAGTATAAAACAGCTGATGCCAAATTCAACTAGTAATTATGCAGGACAAGCACGGGATAAACTATAGCGATGCACACAACATAAAGAGCTAGAAACCACTCAGACGAGGAGGCACTTTACCAGCAAAAATTCGTTATTTTGAAGTGACAAATCATGGACACTTTTTTCCTCCTCTTCATTCTTTATCAAGAATATTCTTCAAAGTTGAAATTCAATTTTAGTTATACAGAAAATCCAAAAAAAAAAAAAACAGCGAAGCGTATCTGTAGTCCCGGTAAGAAGAAATACAATTGATAATTGGAATGAAGGAAAACCCGACACTCAAGGCAATAAACAGGGACATAATCCAAAAGTCAACCAACATCAATTAAGCAGCATCAGAAAAAAGACAGCCAAACTTACAGGAGCTGCAGCGTCCACGGCGGCGAGAATTGAGGAGAAGGAAGTTCGCCGAGGAGAAAAAGAAACGGAAGGGGAAGAGGCAAGGGAGAGCGAAAAGTTTGAAATAGAGTGAGAGAGGCGAGAGAAATTGTGCCGATGAGGAGGGAGAAGGAAAAGAGAAAGCTGAGAAAGAGTCCCGGAGCGTCGAGAGAAGACGGTAACAGAAGAAGGGGGAGGAGCGACGAGAGCGTGGTTAGAAAGACAAAACGCCGCCATTAAAAGTAAAAACCGTTCCCTGCGAAGAAAATCTCAACTCAGAAGAAGAAATGAAGGAATCCAGAGCCCTTCTCAGGGAAAAAGCTTGGATTTCCGGCAGTTGCATGCAGCACAGGTCCGCTTCTCGACACTTCCAATTTATCTTCTCCCTCCGCCTTAACCTACATTTCTTCGGCATTACAGACAAACATATATATTTCGTAATTACTTATTGTCGTGTAGAGCTCAGCTTGGATAATCGGTTTCAGTTTCAGGCCGGTTCACATGCCCCGTATCTGAAATTAGACCGGGTCCGAACCGGCCTTAGTTCACAATTCACACAGACAACAAGCAAGCATTTAGGACTTCTAAAACACCTCACTAAATGCAGCTTTTCTGTTGCATAATAGAATCCCTAGGGTTGGAAAACGCTACGAAATGGGCAGCCTAAACCTAGACCCACTGGAGATCTTATCTAGTTTTCAGATCCTATTTCATTAAAGCCACGAAAAGTCATTTCAAATCGCTGTATTTGCGCCGATCAGAGCAAGATATAGACCACAATTCAACCAACTTCACGAAAATCAGGAGTTAAAGCCATGCCAGGCGTCAATCTTGCAACATCCAAACAATGCAATCTAAACTTACTAGGAAAGCAGATAAATGTTGGAAACTAAGCAAACTGTGGCAAAAAAACAGTATGAGCAACGAACTAGTTCAAGTCCCAGAATCATAGGTGAGCTTCAAGCCTGGTTAGCACCTGTGGAAAAATAAAAATCATTATGTTCTATGACATTCACAAGAGTTAGGGTAAAACTTTGATTGAAAGAAAGAGGATCAATCGAAGTCTAGCTATAGAATAGTATAAAATGAACTGCAATTTCCAGCAAGAAAAGTTGTAAATTTTATGTATCATTTCTGAAAATCATGTCCACTGCAATAAGTTATCATTTTCCAGCTGATGTAGCAAATTGCAGACAATAATTTCGTACGTATATATACTGGTAAAAAATGCCAAGACAAATTTCAGTTGAGCCTTTTTATCTTGTAACTCTATCTCAGTTCTCTGAACGATCCAGATTTCGGTACATTTAAGAAATAGAAACATGTATATAGCTATTAAAACTATGAAAGAGAATGCAGGTAAGAAAAAATGTCTAATTCTTATATAAATTGATGCCAAAGCTTTATTTGTAGTTGTAGAAAAAACATACCTGTACATCAACTTCTCTGCGTCATAAAGATGTAACCTCTCTCTATTCTACGTAGATCAAGCTTTCAAGGGCCAAGTTTGTCAACAAAACGCATCCAACCTTTCAATTAGCTTTGTTGAAAATGGGAGATTTCGGCTGGGTTCGGTCATGTAGAAGTTCATTACATCTCTTACTGTCGTCGTCTTCTATGCAACCACCATCTTCCAAGTCATTTTCCTTGGGCGGTTTAAAATGAATGACCTTACCAAACAACTGAAACGAACTACGGCCTAGTTTTGTGGAGTTGGAGCTCCGGTTCCCATTAAGTTCTGAGCCGGAAGAAAGGACACTAGTCTGGCTATCAGGTGATAAGTCATTAGATGGCGAATTACCAATATTTAGCTGCTTGGATACATATTTCAACTTTGGGATCCCAATATCCATGTTCATCTGAAAATTATTTTCACTGCCCGCCTTTGAAAAATTGAGTCCACAGAGAAGATTTTGCCTGGCTCCCTGCATGCCAGCAGGAAAAGTGTCACAATTCAACAATGGCGAGTTCCTCCCCCTTGTTGAATTATTTAATCCATCCTCAGAAAAAGATAGTTCTTTTGGTTCAACAAAGAATATTCTGGAATTCTGAATAGATCTAGATTTCTTCAGTGGAGGGAAGGGCGAAAACTGTTGAGGAGGTCCTGATTCAATGATTTGTACTTGCCAAGGATTCACTCTCTGTGCATTCTGAAGAACATCAGGTTCATCCCATTTAACCTGAGACACAGATCAATATAAGTGAAAATATTATGCACCAGCTGAGAAGATGTGTAAAACGAAATGAACATGTTCTATTTCCCCAGTTTGCATACTTCTATTTAGTTCTTTTTCTTCTATAACTCTCGCTAGAGAAATAGAAACAGTTGATCGCAGAAGAATATTAGAAGTATAGAAGGAAAGCTAAAGTCTCATTATACACTCCATCATCCAAACAGCTCATCCGGATGGACACAATGTTATTTGCATTTTATGAATCCCACAATCCCCAGCATGGAATAAATTTTATTTAGAGAGCAAATAAACCAAAAATTTCCCATTATATTCTTCCTGTCATAACAGTATGCGAGAAAATTAAATTTATGTTATGTATCCTTTTGTTCAACAGTATCAGACACTGTTGAACCAAAGGATTGATGACATACATATAATTTGATCCCAAATTTCTATCTTAAATAGCATCTTTTCTTTGGTGAAGATTTAAAAAATGCTAATAACAACTTGGAAATATGCAGAAGAAGAATCTTAATCTGGCATCTTATAAATGACTACAGAAAAAGTATGTCAGTTATGAACATATAAATGCACAATATGTCGAAGTAATCCTGACCTGAAAAATCAACATTTTTTACACTATATGCCAGGTTTCTCGGATTAAACGTCACTTATGCTAAAAAAGGTATATGATTTCATTTGCATCAAAAGAAATCATATCTAAAAAGCAAGCTATAAACGCCAATATTTTCAGTCAGTCAGCCTGTCCTTATGAACTCCAACACTATCTACTTTAAAAACTTAAACGATCACATTTCTACTAAAATTTTTAACTCATCTAGCATCAGTAATTTTTTTTGGATGTTGTTTGGTATCGATTAAGAAAGTAAATGACATTAAAACTACACATGAAAGAACTCTAACTCAAACTTAGCATGCAGTCTCACCAGCATTGAGGAGAAGTTCAACATATATTAGTTAGACTAAATATGCTTCCCCGATAAAACATATGAAAAATCACATCAAAAGTCACTTGAGAAAACTAACTGTATCAGAATCGATTACGATGCTGTCTATTTAAGCAAATAAGAATTCTGTGATGCAGACACCGGAAAATAAGAAATATGATCGATAAGCAAATAGGGCACGAAGATTAAGAGCATCTAGATCAGATATATTATATAATTACATTTACATCTACCTCAAGCATGCGCCAGGGAGAACCATGCCAACGTCCATTTTGGAAAGAATGAACGGATGAAACCGAGCCCTGAAACCACGAAATCGTTGATGAATACTGAGTTTCTATGGCAATTTTGACTCTAAATCCAGGGGTCCAACCCACGCTCATAGCTTGCTCCACCAGATCAGCCTTCACCACAAAATCCGACAATTCAGCTCTAGGATAATACGAAACCTCAAACGGCAAATCTTTTGCCGCCGTCTCAGCAACCTCAGCTACGTCCTCAGCTGAAAGTTTCCCCCTCTCGCTCCTCGAAAATTCCGTAACTCCTAGTCCACAGCCATCCCTCTCCGTCTTCCCCAACGTCCCCCCGTAACGGGAATATTCGACACTGTAACTCAACCTCAACCCCCGCCGTATCCCAACGAACATCTCTCCTCCAGAATTTTTCATAAAAACAACAGAATCTCCTGCCACCAGCTTCTTTTGATTGACAAATTTACTCCATCCGGTAGTTAGTAAGTGCCGCCTAGGCGTGCCACGGTAAATATGGCGAAAAAGCCAGACAGTACCGTGAATATCAGTGACCGATAGTGTCTGAACTGGCGGATCCGCTTTAAAATTCAGAAGAGGAAAAATGGAGTCAGCGCAAGACCTCGGGACAGAGAATCCACCGCCGTTGTTGGCGTCCGAAGGAGTAAGAATCTTAGCATACGAAATAATCTTGTCCTCGTTCTCAAAATTTCCATCAATATCAAACCGGGTTTCCTGAGGTTTGCCAGTTGGACAAGGCAACGCAGACGAGCCGGAAATAGGCTGGAGAATCATCCGCGAGAATACCTCGTCGGTACAGGGATCGGCCATGAACTGAACGCTCACAACGCGGCAAAGAACAAGCGGCTTATCTAGAACGATAGGAGAAATATACGATGGAGCAGAAGACGCGTGTTCCAAATGCCCCTGTGGAAAGTAATAAACCCTAGAATGAACAGCGGGAACATGAACAGTGGAACCAGCACAAGCGCGCCAAATTTTCTGGTCGACGAAACGAAACTGAACCGCCATCTGACAATATGCTAGAACGGAGAGTGTCGCAGAAGAAGAAATCGGGATAGAAAAGGCGCGGACTAGGGTTTGCAAGCGGAAACAGACAGTGAAATCAGAGTGAAAACGAGCAGAAGGGAGTCTTTTCTCTATCTAAAAATCCGGCAGAGAGAGAAAAGAGAGCGAGAGCATCGGCTTGGGGGTCGGGGTCGCAGAACGGAAGAGGAGATGAAATTGAAGGGAGTTAGGAATTTACAGTTTTACCCACGACAACGTAACTATCCTCTGAATCCCAGTTCACCTTTTCCCTACTCTCTTTCCAATCACCGTATCAAACACGCTCCTTTTATTGCATAAATGACTATTATACCCTCACAAATAATAGCAAACCCTTTATATTAATTAATTGGATGATTATTGTAAACATAATGTTTTATGCAATCATTATTTATATCTTAACTTAGATAGTTAGCCCATATGTCGGAATGGCAGAACGGTCGACGCCCACAAATATGAACAACATGCCCACAATTCAAGTGCGTCAATACTTTTGAGTAAATCTGTCAATTTTCGTTTTTTGATTTGATTTCATATACGATGTGAATGCTCGAGTACTCGTGAGAGTCAAGGTCTAGGACTTAATGGGCGGGTTGTCTTACTCAAACATTCACGGTTGCTTAGGTTGCTACGTTATTCACTTCAATTGAGTTCCAATTTCACAGTCTTATTTTATTCGAGATGCATCATGTCATTCCACATCCTAATTCACATTTCAATCTTTGCAAAATGCATTTGAATCGTTTTGATGATCGACATAACTAATCAAATACTAAATGCAAAAAATCGAACCAACTAAATCGGTTTTGCATGAGATGAAACACTTAAGCAACCAAAAATGCAAAAACTAAATTAAAATCAAACTAATATTATAATAGAACTTCTAGCTAATATTTGAGTTTGATTATTGGGGAATTAAACCCAAAAGAGGGAACCGGCGCGTGTGGATACGCGCTGGGATAGGGGTCATTGAGAAAACAAAGAAGGGCCGCCTGAGATGCGATTTTTTTGGCAGTGAGCTGCTTTAAGGAAACACAATTCAATTTCATGTCTGTAGTGAAATGACGGTAACACCCCTTCCAATATCGAAACGTTTCGTCCGTCAGTAGTCTGTTTCCGTAATTATCCATGAGGGGCATTAGAGACAATCATGACGTGACAGTGGCGAGTCAACGAATCAGGTGGTTAGGATATCGAATGTCTAATGACTGCTATTTTTATTTTTAATTAAATATGTTCAGTCATGTGCTTAATATATAAACGGGGAAAAGTTAAATTTGTGCTTACAATGGTCAGTTTTGAGTTCTTCATCTAGGCAAGACCGACCACCTTTGACGAGATTTTAGATTTTGGGTGACTTTTAAAATTAAAGTGAATTGGTTAATTTGAGACGCTTGTGTGACAATATTGGATTCTATAGACATCTCTTCATCTATATTTAATTGTCGTCTGACTAAGATGGATGATTTCCCAAAACATGATTTATTGTTATGTCTGCTCTTAACACATGTCCAACAAATCTATAAAATCGTACTTTAAAAAAATACTGATAAATTGTGAGATACATATGTTAGAAACTTTTACATTTGTAAAAATGATTGGCAACTCGAGCAACTGGTGACAACATACGATGAGAAACATAGCCGAAAAAGAATAAAATAAAGCAGATAAAGAGTGAGTATAAGAACTAACATACATAGGTTATGAGCTGACATGCAATGCATGCCTATAGAGGAATATGAGTCAATATACGAAAACCTTCAACTGTTTGATTCTAGATATGATATAGAGATTCAATCTTCATCGAATGATGCAAATATGATGATTTTGACTACACCACTCGACTGGAACGACGATGATGCAAATGGAGTTTTAAGTTTGCCAGCAACAATTGAGAGCGAGTTTTATCTTAGAAAAAATGTATAAATGTGTTAACAATATAAAAGATGAAATCACTAAAAACGCTTTGTCAAATAGACACGACTACCTTTAAAAGGTGTGATATAAGCGACTAACAACAGTATGCGTAAAAGAATGTCCATGACACCTTCCTGCTTCGAAAATGTGAGATGACAAAATAATTCAAATAAAAATACAAGATGAGTTATTATTATCTATGTTGATAGGTTTGAGAGTCAGCCAAATTAGGAGGTCTACTCTATCATAGAGACATACAGAATTATCACAATTACAAGTCGGCTAGAAGTACGTTAATTGAATGAAAGATTTGGTGATGAAGAATTTCAATTTCTTCGATAGTATGAAGATGAGCTATTGCAATCTAACCTTGCCAACAGACTTGGCATCCAAGCTTAATTATCACTGATTAAGTTGTGTATGAGTAATGTTAAAAGTATCCATCGATTAAAAAAAAGAATAATTAATTAAAAAAATATTGATAACTATGTAATAAATGAATAAAAAATTATTTTAAAACTCAGACTTTTTTAAACTATTACTGTGTGAGAAGAGCCTTGAAAAAATTATTTAAAGGCTCATCGAACGTTTNGATATGTAATTATTGGAATAATTGTTGGAGACTCAAATGGTGGATATGCAAGCATGATAACTTATATGCTGTTCTATATCTCCATGAATCTAGGAACTTTTGCTCGCATTGTATCATTTGGTCTACGTACCGGAACTGATAACATTCGAGATTATGCAGGATTATACCCAAAAAATCCTTTTTTGGCTCTCTCTAGCTCAGGTAACCCAAATATTGAAGAAATTGCATGCTCTTCTTATGAAAATGAGTTTCTTATAAGGACCAAATTCAAGCTTATAAAAGCACGACCACATATAAATAGCATGAACGACCAAATTCAAGAAACAACCAACATCGGACCCTCACAACCAAACAGACGACATAGTACTGATTGACCAAATCCAAGCACAAAACAGAAAATTGCAGCCAAAGGGGAACTATCCCAGTGGTCTTTTTATTATTTCCAAATGCAAACCACAGCCAACTCACTCATCTTCCGATTCTGACTCGGCACTCTGCAGCCATTCGATGAAGGGCTTCACGTTCTTCCACATCGGAGAACTCTTGTTGCTGCCTTTCAGACCCTGCTGGTACCATGCAACTATAAACTCTTCCTCTAAGAAATCGTTGTCATAGAGGGCTTTCAGAACCAGTGCCACCTCTCTCGCAGCTTCCGGGTTTGCCTTCAGACAGAAGGTCTCGATGGCACCTAACACAACTGTCTGAGATCCTTCCCCTTGAACAGCTGCAGCAAGGTAACTCTTCTTTTTCACCACATCTTTAGAAAAACCCTTTCCGGCACCTTCGAATAGTGCTTCGAAAAGAGCATCCATGAGTTCTTGGGGAGTACCAGCCAGAGAATTCAAATATGCTTTGAGCTCGGATGCTGGAGAACCTTTTTTAAGGTATCCCTTTATTTCATTAACAAGCTTTCCATGGGTGAAGATACTGTTACCATTCAGCTCCCCATTAGTCTGAGATAACTTTTCCTGTTCTGAAGGTTTCTTCTTCGACTTCTGCTTCTCTTCTTCAGAGGTAAGCATCACCATGTCTGCGGTAACAGCACTCAACTGCTCCTGGATACGCTGCTTAGCAGCCTCCAGTGACGTGTCTGTCTGCCACTGGACATCATTGTCATCCTCATCATCCCCATCGGCTTGGTCATTATCATCTGAATGACTGTGAGCTGGAGAGTGTTCCTCATCAGAACCAGTACTTTTCTTCTTACTTGATGTTCTTGAAACCCCAACTTCCTTTATGCTACCAGAGGCCCCTTTCTTCTTCACTGCCTCTTTTTTAACCTTCTTCTGCTCCTCATCAACAGCCTCACCCTCCTTAAGTCGCTCTTTCTCAGCCCTCCTCATAGCTTTCTTGTCTTTAGATGACTTCTTAGACTCAGGGGGATTCTTGAGAATGAATGTCGTAAGCTTGCACCTCATGTCTACATCCGAAACGAACCCACACGCAGCACATTTCAGTTGGATCATCTGTGTCTTTGTGATGATAATTTCAGTCTCAGGGTTCCCACAGCCATAGCATTGAACATATTTCTTGATGAAGATCTCAAGGAGACTGGCGAGCTTTGCAGTATCATGAGCGCCATTTACCAGAGAAGTGCCAGCCTTTTCATCAAACTTGGACTGTGCCCCAAGCTCACAGCCAAAAAACTTAGTAGTGTAAGCAGCAGGCCTGGCCAATGCCTTTGCTATCTCAACCATGTTAACCACATTAGTCTTGATGCCATTACCTCTACCTTCAATTTTGGTAATCATTCTAGGCATCTTATATCTATAAAACGCATCATCACGGTTAGAAGCCCCGATATTCTGCAATGCCATGATGTTTCAATGCCAGAAATGCAGGTTCCGTATGCTAGAAGTAGCAAGATCCAAACTTACTTATTTCAGATACTGAAGGAGTGGACAAAATATTGGCAGACAGAAAAGGTCGCATAAAATGGAAGCCTGAGTAGCTTGTTTCAAAATTGTCAAATGGACCAAGACACATGCAGCCAACTTTGTCAGTAAAACGTCTGTTCTTTTTCCTAGACGTGGGACAGTACCCTCCAAGCAACCCAATTGATGTAAACAATATAGCCCGCTCAGACATAAAAAAAGTTTCAAACTTGGCACCCTACACTTTGGCGTGCTTGAAGTTAGAAAGGAGATAACACTTCAACTTCCTGAAAAATATTACTTTGTTTCAAACTTATGGAAAGTAAAACAAGATACAACAATGGCTCCAGGCCAACAGAATCATACAGTCCATCATAGAAGTCAATTTGAAAGTAAAGATAAAATAAGATGAGAATACGTAACAAGTTCACCAAAAATACACCAGGATCAGAAAACTGGCGTTAATATGCAAAAGAAAACAAATACTCCAAACACGAACTTTTAGATAAAGAAGGAACTAAAATATACAACATGTACTCACCTATGACTAACTTCAACATATTTTGACCCATACATAAAGTAAAAGAAGAACAGGAATGCTTGCATTTCAAACAAGCAACGATGAAATAAAACTAAAAACAAATGTTAGCACAAAAACCAAACTCAGTTTGAACTCTAAAAACAAAACTATAATTTCTGTAAATAAAATTAAAATAATCCACGCCATTATTAGATCAGAGAATGATATAATAAAGTAAAATAAGATATAACAAAGCATCAAAGCACAATTGCATCACTATAAGTCTAGAAGTAGACACAGTTCGAGTTCATTGAGACCAAGGAAAAAAATGCACTGTACTTTACAAAAACTTGCACACGCATAGGACCAGCACTGGTCCTCTAGCTAATAGTAGTAATCAAGCAAAGATACCATTGACAATTATTACCAGGGGTTAATAAAAAGTAAATTCATAATAAAAAATGGCTCATCCGTCAACTCGAAAAGCGTACATCAATTTTTTTTATATGAGAGGATGAAAGATTAGGTAAAAGTACGATAATCGAAATCCAAAGCCTAATAAACCGAAAAAAAATCGGTAGATAACAGATCTAACAAATCAAACGCACGGAAAAAAAGACTTAAAAAACAGTTCAAACCTCCGATTACGGACGAAACAATCAAATCACGCGAAATCAAGCCAGGAAAACTAAGAGACCAATGAAAATCAGCAAAGCGCCGAGTACATCGACGCATAGATGATGAGAAATATAGCTCAATAAGCATGAAGAAATACAAACAACTTATACCAGACGATAATTAGCAGGGCTGAATAAAAACTCTTGGCCTCCAGATGCAGCGGTATCCGAAAACTGATGATGATTATAAGAACAAAGGTGAGGGTGGGTAGCACGCCGCCTTATATATAAGGGGGAGGAGCGCCTCGGCTAACGGATGACGTCATCAATTAGGGCAACTCATTAATACATGCTAATCACAATAAGTTCTAGAATAATTGGTTCTTAATTACCCTTGGAACTTATTCTATTTACAATTATATCCACGCACTGCCACAGTTGACACTCCTAACCCATCGCATAATATCTAATTAATTTTGAATTATAAAAATTATATAAAAAAGGAAGGAAAACAAATAAATATCCGAAATAAAAATTTATGATATGGAATTTTAAAAAGAAGGGGTTTATTGGAATCAGGAGAAAGTCGTTTGATTGGCTGCAGAAGAATCTGAGAAGATTAGATAGGGTCTCCCTCCCGTTGGCTCCTGTATTCTATTCAATAAATTATTATTTTAATTCACATTTAATATAAATAATTTATTTATTTTAACATAATTACTTAACATATATTCTAAACTATCGTTATATAATTATTGTAAAAAATATTATAAATAATTATTTTAATTATAATATATAAAAATACTTTAAACAGACCCATCATGACAATAAGTCTCCTAACTTTCAATATGATAGTTCGACAATAATAACAAATTCAACACACGAAATAAGTTCAGACAAATGCCACCAAAGGAGTTCACACATTATAAATCCATAGACTATTTTAATCTTCGTACTCCTCATACTGCCTGAGGATTTTGTCACATCCCGAAATTGCTTCATCCCTCATGAACCCCAACGCATTGACAAAGCGAAAGTTTGAGGAGATTCCGTTGTTGCGAGTAAGGATCACACGGGCCCTATCACGGCCCTCAGATATCGATGCACACTCCTTCTTGGGGCTGCTTATAACCACGGCATCGCAGAATTGATCCTCGTGATCTTCGGCGACTAATATGTTGTATGTTCCAGTTGAGTCGGTCGAGCCCTCCTGGCTATAGACGAGCTCCATTGTCTTCCGGTCTTTGCATTCGATCCTCACCCTAGCACCTGTGTTTCACTCGAACCATTAAAAAGATTGAAAAGAGAACAAAATACAATTAATGTTCATCGTTTTTCTGCAACAGCTTAACAAGCAATGCTTAGGGTGTTTTATAAGAACTCTGTTTTCCAAACACTGGTAGTGAAAACTCAAAAGGGTTCTATAATCATTGACTGGTGTGCATCGAATTTTTGAACGTGAACAATTTTGGTAATGACTCATGTAAACTCGAATCATAAATTATATGTTTACCTGCTAAACATACTCGGAAATTATTGTTGTAATCTATATAATAACTGAAAAATCAAAATGCCGCCGGGTGAAATTCATCAGAATCAAATCCATCAGCATAATAGAACGTAGTGAATAAATTCGTTTATGATCCAAATCATGACCCCCATAATTCCATCAGACATTATTGTTAAATGATATCTGAAATCACAATCAACCTAAATAATCCCTCTAAACATGTTAGATAAAGTAGATCTAAGACAATTAAGGCAAGAACTCCCCCCACAAGACACAGATTCGGCCTGCCATGGAAAGAAAAATGAAAATTGAAAAAAAAAACTTCGGCCACCAAAAAAGTGGTTTCTTAGATCATTGAGCTCGAATTCACAGTCCAATGTCGATAATGACAACGGCGTAAAAAATGCTTTAAATGAAAGACAAACAGAGAAAGAAAGAACGATTCACCGGCAATGTATGTGGCGGCAGATGTTTCGAAGCCAGCGCGGCAAGTGTCGCAGTACACTCTGCCTTGCACAACAAATGGGTCTCTCAACGGCAGACCTCCGGCAATCATCGCCGAAATCAGCACGCACAATGCGAGCAGCAGAACAGTCCTGGCCATAGTTCTTAGCCTCGCCGGAAACTGAAATTTCAGAGCTGAAGGAAGCAATGAAGATTTTAAGAGAGTGAGGGAGTCCTAAAGGGAGGAGGGTGGACGCAGTAAATGATAACGCGTGGAAATTGGCGCACCGTCGATTTCATCACGCCATCAAAATAAGCTACTTTTGATGATAAAAAAGGAGAACTAAATTATTTTAAAAAAAAGTGATGTTGAGTCACATATTTATTATTGGAATTAGCGTAATAAACTGGTAAATAAGTTTATTTAATAATTTATCATATTAGTTATGCCTATATATTGAATATTTCCCAATTTTTTTAAAAAAATAAAAAATAAAAAATTTATAGTTCCACGAATTATTGTAATAATTATAATAAATATTTATTAGTATTTTAATATATTAATTATATTTTTAATTAAACGATCTTCAAATATATCATCATATAAAATAAAAATAACTTTAATAATATTAGAACGAAGCACAATAGTATGGGTGAAACAAGTGAGTTCGAGTCGGATTTTGACAGAAAATAGATTTGATCTGATAAGTTGAGTTTTATAAAATTAAATCTAAATTAAAACTAATAAAATAATTGATATGATCTAAAAATTCGAATAACGTATGTATTAGAAGAGTTTTATCTTGAAAGTTTTAAAAGTTTAGATGATGTACGTATTTTTAATAAATTATTTTATTTAGTGTTAATAACAAAATTATAATAAATCGTATAAATATTAAAAAATCACCATTCACGTGTCAATGACATGCGGGGGCATTGACATTGGCCTTGCCAAAGACTAATTTATATATATATATATATATATATTTTAATTTCACGCTTTTTTTTTGCCTATTTTGTTAGAGTTGTTTTTAAACTTAAATTACGTTATATTTATTTTCTTATCATATCATTTTAATTTACTATGTGACGTGTCTAATTTTGATTAATCTAATTAACATATTTTTAATGTATTATAATTAAAAATAATTATTTATTATACTAATAAAAACTCGACACATTATAAGATAAATTAATAATATATGTTAAGAATGTAAATCTATTATTATCTTATAAGTAAATAAAGTTTTTGTATTGTTTTTTATTGGACATATGACATGTCAATTTATACGATCACATCACTAAGAATGTGTTTAGTTAAATAATTGTGATGTTATCCTACATCGAGATTAATACAAATACTTGAATCATTATCATTATCATTACGATAAATCTATTGTTACCCTAAATATTAATTTGCAGTATAAATGTAATAAATGATCTTTTTATAACCTTTTGAATTAATTCCACTTCTGGTGAATTTGTAAGTTAAATATCATTGTTCATAGAACATGGAGGATGACAACCAGATTTACAGATATTTTATGAACAACTTTTGTCTGATTTGATTGGACGGATTAGATTGAATTTGAGATAATATAATTCTCCAATTTTCTAGTACTTTAATCTGAGAGTTATGAGAGATTCGTGATTATATTTAGAAAAACCAGGAAGATAAGCGATGGTTGTAGTGTGATTAATCGTACAATTTGATTTGTTGCAGAATGGGCATCTTCTTCTTCAACGCTGCGCGTAGGCTAGGTTTGGAAGCATCGGATTCAGTCATGGAAGAAAGAAGCGTAAAAGTTTGACTGTACGTTTGAAGCTCAGGCATGGCGGAAATAGCTTGCCAACATGACGTGCTGTCCAATTTAAGGGTGATGTAATGGATGAAGCCGACAATCTTATCCATACTTGAGGTTCCTTGCCCCCTTTTTTTATTCACCTGGGACAATTTTAAATCCACCGTCTCCAGCTTCTGAGTAAAGTCTTGTTGTTCCAGTTCAGTCTCCTCTTGCTCTCGATGTCATTAATGGAGAAATTATAGGGCAAAATTGCCCCTTTTGTTTGCCTTTTTTATTACCAACTTCCCCTCTTTCTTCGACCGGGTATCGTCAAGACGTTTCTCGTCGATTTGTTTCTTACACCGCACGCTTTTCCCGTTCCTTGTTTCTCATTCCTCCCATTTCGTCGGCTATGTGGACTTTCTTTCTTCCGACGGTTGACTCGTGAACTAAGTGGGAAATCTAAGGGAATGGATTTGATTGAAGGAGTGGGAGAGAGCTCGTCGCCGCCTAGGACCTTCGGAGGTTTCTCGAACCACGATGTGCGGCTCGACGTGTATAACCGGCTGGTGGAGAGTGGGCACGAGGGCGCTGTGTGCAATCCCGAGTTTCGCGAGCAGTTGGACGCTCACTTCCATCGCTTGCCTCCTAGGTATTCCATTTTCGAGTTGATCTTAATCTTAGTTAACTCAGTATTTTTTTAGTATAAGCTCTTTTGGTAGAAAGACTGACGATGAAAAGCTGTTGTATGGTGGAGGACACGGGAAACATTCAGTTCTTTTCGTAAGAAGAAATCAAAAGACCCCTGCGAGCATCGTTGAAACTTTTGAATCTTGCTCTTTTCTGAGATTTCAGGACAAAGAGACAATAAATCTTCATGTCATTAATTCTCATTTATTTAATTATAGATTGGTGTTGCTTTTTGTTGGAGACTTCTCTGTTTCAGTAATTTCATTTTTGGTATTTTCTGATTTATCGATCTATATGATAACATGGTATATACTGTCCCACATCTACCTTTGGGGTTCGATTATATAACTTCTTATATTTGAGCATGCTATTCTTACTTTTCCTACACACGATACCTAGTTTTGAAATGGCATTACTTTTCCATTTAGAATATCAATGAAGTATATAAATAATGGATCAAGATCAGATGCAAAACTAACTA
The DNA here is from genome assembly GCA_003255005.1 of Begonia fuchsioides. Taxonomy (NCBI): domain Eukaryota; kingdom Viridiplantae; phylum Streptophyta; class Magnoliopsida; order Cucurbitales; family Begoniaceae; genus Begonia; species Begonia fuchsioides. Next base: position 480,566 of record QAOC01040910.1, on the reverse strand, counting down.
GTTATTGGCTGATTAAACTAAAAAATTTTGGTACACTAGTACGAATCATAGTTTGGAATTGAATCATAAGGTTTCTCTAAATTTTCTGTTGTGTCGTTTTCAAATGGAAACAAGTTATAAGTAACACGGTTGTATTAAATTCATTCCATCTACTTTAATACTATGTTAATCTGGATGTCGTTTCTTTATGTTACATGGCAGTACAAACAAACAAGAAGCAATATATCTACTCATAGTTTAAATCCTCAAAAAATGTTGGCTTTCTTTGCTATGCAATAACTTAATTCATATTGGCAAACAAAATAACAGCTGTTGCACCAGTCTTGGATGACTGTGTTTTAATGGTGATTTTGACTTGGTACAAGTCTAATTTTTGTTGAGAGGGTAAGATTAGTGGCTACGACATTCAGAGTTCTTAATTGTGCTTATACATATATAAAAGCTGTTTTTATATCTGTCTAAAAGCTGTGCATTTGTCTAATGAGAAACATTAAATTCCAATATTGAATGAGATTTAAAGATGAAAATTCTAGCTTTGAGAAGAAAATAATAAGATTAGAATTGACTTTGAACTTCTTAATGGCTTGGCTTCATTTTTTACAATCTGCAATACTTACACATTTATTCTTTTTTCCATTAGCTGATAATCCTACTGATTTTGGTTGTTGGATCATAAAAATCTTTTTTTCTCATGGGGGTTACAGTTATGGATTAGATGTCAATATGGATAGAGTGGAGGATGTTTTGTTACATCAGAAGCTGCTTGCTTTAGCTAAGGAGCCAAAAAATCGGCCTGTTTATCATATACGTTTTCTTGAGGTACTACATTTTTCTCTTTTTTTCACTTTTGATTAGTGTAGAAAATAAATTTAAGGTTTTGAACAATTTGACATTTTCTGCATGATTTTCCATACTAGAGTCATTATGCAACTTCACTTTAAAGAATTTAGATGGTGAAACAAAATCTTAGTAGCTAGGCATTCGAGATAAATTGATTGTTTCCAATTTTGGCTGGCTAGAAGAATTACGGTAGTGGTTTAAAGAGAAGTGTACTCGAAAGTGGTTTCAGTAATATAAAAATTATATAAAAAATCATGCGTTTAAAATATCGATTAATGGTTGTGCTTTTTTTCTGGAGTTTAACATAAAAATGCCATCGACATGGGGAATTGTGGATATATCTATAAACTAATATACCGTGATCAGTCATATGGCAATTGAATGGACATAATTTGGGGGAACAACATAACATTTTTCAAATTTATTGCTTTATATCAGTTGATCATGTATCTCCTTGGATGATCAGTTGGCCTTATACTAGCATATGTACCATGAAAATTGGTTGGAAAAAATTGACTTGGCTCTATTGTTTAGATTACATGAAATTTTTCCTATTCTATTCTTTTGCGATCTTGTGTGCTCAAAAATTGATTTGCAAAAAGTTCAACCACCAAAAATCTCAAGATTTATGTACAAACATTTAATAGTTTGTTGTTTTTGTCCTTATGTTATAATTTTTGATAGAATGAAACATTACATAATATTTTGTGTTTTGTGTATTCGCCTTTCCATGTTTGGTTGGGTAGCACCTAAGTTGTAAATCAGACAGTGATGGTGATCAAGAAATTTCAAGTTATATTTCAACTTCTGGGTCTTTTGGGGAAGCAGCTGATGAAAGAGTTCCACCACCACACAAGAGGTGATTTTCCTTTTCTGGTGTAAAATTAGTTAAAGTTTCATAGTTTCATGTCCCAGCTTTGATGTCCATTTCTTTCTTTAATTAAATATACAAAACTTAATTCCTTGCTTTTTATCTCTCTCGTGCTCTACAATTAATTACATATGAAACTTCTTTTTTCAGTATGAATGGTTGTGTGGCTTACTTTGTTTTTTTCGATCTTGGGGCCCATTCTTACATAATTATGTCAATTCTGTTAGTGGAACAGAGAATTATACAATAAATTTGAGCCATGTGTCAGGCTTGAAGACTTGAATTTGGATGTTAAAAAGAAGGGGGAGGACACGAGTGACAGATTTCTTGCTGAGAAGTCTTCCAGAAGGTATATCCTAATTTAGTTCTTTAATATATGTTCCTTGGATGTTCATACTTGTTTGTTTTCTACTTTCCCTCCTGTTTTTGCGTTTGTTTTGTGAAAATTTAACTTCAAAAATCTGTTATGCTTATATTTAAGGTTTAAAAATCTGTACTTTGAAGTGTTTTCTTGTATGTTCTCGTGAAAATCTGACACAAATTGATGCCATCAAAGCATAATTCTCCCAAAACTATTTCTTCATATGAAAGAAATATTGTAAATTGTCAATTACAAAACCAATTTCTTTGATATAGGTTCATGTCCTTTAGAGCATTTCCTGTGACATAATTTTGTTCAGGTAGTAGTTGAGAATTGGAGGATGCTTATCCACTTGTCATTATAAAGTAGTAGTATTCTGAAAAATGACGACTATGAATTTTTTTTTTCCATCCGGCTCCCTTTTTGGCCTATCAACTAATGACATGTTCTCGAGCATCTGTTTAAGATTTTAAATTCCCCTGGGGGACATGATTTTGAGTTTTAAATAGATTGGGATGGTTTATCCTATTCGTCTCTTGACCGATCGCAGATTAAGTGAGACTTCTTTTTTAGAAACATCACCTGGTAATATGTCATGGGCTTGTGGCATGTCCCCAACATTGAAGAATTAGTCTGCTTCCCCTTCCGACCAAAATTTTGGAGTAATATCTGGTTGGTAGACCATGGCGGCAGTTATTTTTGTGTTGTCTTTAGTATTTCCCTTAGTCTCTAATGATTGAAACTTGTTATTTGGAACATGCGGTTTCTACTTCAGTGGTATCAGTTGACTGTGATAAGATCAACACCATTTTTTCTTGGTCTACTTCGACTACAGTGACAACTCTACGAGGGTTTCTCGGCCTAACATGTTATTATCGAAAGTTTATACGAGATTATGGCAGCACTGCAGCACCCTTAACATCACTTCTTCGTCACAACAGTTTCCACTGGACGTACGAGTCTCAACGAGCGTTTGAGACGCTCAAGAGCGTCCTGTCTCATGCACCAGTTCTCAGGATGCCAGACTTTTCCTCGGATTTCATTGTTGAGTGTGATGCCTCAAGCTCCGGCATCAGCGCTGTACTTCACCAAGAGGGTCACCCGGTGACATATTTCAGTCACCCTCTCGCCTCTCGTCATTGTTCTTTGGCTGCATATGAGCGTGAGCTGATCGGATTAGCACAAGCCATCCGACATTGGAGGCCATATTTATGGGGTCGAAAATTTGTTGTTAGCACGGATCACTATAGTTTGAAATTTCTTCTCGAGCAGAAGATTGCATCATCTCCCCAGCAGCACTGGATTAGTAAATTGTTTGACTATGATTTCTCCGTTGAATACAAATTCAGAAAGCTTAAGGCCGCAGCCGACGCTCTCTCACGCCGTGACGAGCCGTCATCTCAGCTCCTCGTTATTTCTCGGCAATTTACTTCTATTCTAGAGGAGATTAGACGTGATACGGCCTCTTCTGATGCCAAAGGTCTCTTACTCCAGCGTGTATCTACAAGGGCATTATCTTCTGCATGAACTATCGCATATGGTTTACTATTCTATAATAAGCGTGTCTATGTTTGCCCAGATTCTCCTATTACGCGCACTATCTTGACAGCAATTCATGATTCTCGGCATGAAGGGGTCCAGAAGACTCTTCTTCGGATATGAGCTGACTTTTATTGGCCAAGCTTGTGGGCTTCGGTTGTCTCCTATGTGTCAGCCTGCTTGGTGTGCCAACGCCACAAGTTTGAACAACTACAGCCTGTCGGCCTTTTGCAACCACTGGACCTTCCAAATATTGTTTGGTTGGATGTTTTTATAGATTTTGTCGATGTTTTGCCACGTTCTGATGGCAAGTCTGTTATTTTGGTGGTGGTAGATCGTTTTTCCAAGTATGCTCATTTTATTGTTATGTCACACCCATATTCGGCTCCTTCAGTGACTCGTTTATTCTTCGAGCATATTGTGCGCCTCCATGGCATTCCAGAGTCCATTGTTAGTGATCGGGATACGGTTTTCACCAGCCGTTTCTGGCAAGAATTATTCCAACTAGCAGGTTCTAAACTTGCTCTTTCTTCAGCGTTTCACCCACAGAGCGATGGACAAACTGAGGTCGTCAACCGTACAATGAAGATGTATCTTCGTTGCTTAGTTGACGAACAACCCAAATCGTGGATTCGATGGCTTCCGTGGGCAGAATATTGCTATAACACATCATTTCATTCGGCCATCCAGACATCTCCCTTCCAGGTGGTTTATGGTCGAACTCTTCCTACGCTACTTATTTATGAACCGGGCACTGCTAAAGTTGCAGTTGTTGATGAAGCCTTACAAGAGCGCGATTCTGCTTTAGTTCACATTCGAGACAAGCTCGCCCAGGCGCAAAACCGTATGAAAGTCCAGTATGACAAATCTCATCGGGAGGTTATCTTTCAAGTTGATGATTGGGTTTGGCTCCGCCTTCACCTCTCTCGCCAAGACCGCTCTCCATAAGCTATTACTAAAGTTCTTTGGCCCATTCCAGATACTTGAGCGCATTGGCTCCGTCGCATATCAGATTCAGCTACCAGAAAGTTGCCGCATCTAGAACGTCTTTCATGTAAGTCTCTTAAAACCTTTTAAGGGTGACATTCCACCTGCACAAGCTGCTCTACCACCACTTCGCGAGGGTCGTGCTGTTTTGGAACCTACGACCATCCTTCGGACACGGCTTAACCGCAGGAATTGACAGTTATTGGTGCAGTGGACCGGTTTACCTCTAGAGGAGTCATCCTAGGAAGATCTTCAGGCGTTTCGTCAAGAATTTCCCTCTTTCGAGCTTGAGGACAAGCTATTTTTCGCGGATGACTCCTTCGTCGGGAAACAATATTATAGAAGGGTCTAATTATTTAAGTCAATTGTTATTTCTTTAAGTCAGTTGGTCGTTTTGGTAATTTCGTATTTTTAGTGGGGTTCGCTGTAGTTTATTTAAAGGGCATTAGCCTTAGGGTTTAGTAATCAAGTCTTTTCAGAATTGTTCTCTATTTCTCTTCTCTCTTGCCTCATTCTCTTTCTCTTTTCTCTTGCCTCCATATGAAAGAAAAATGAGTGGTTACTCGTTCTAGGGATAAATTCTCTGACGAGGATCCTAACAGTTATCCATATTAGAAAAAAGTTAGTAATTTCTATCCTTTGCACATTAGTGATTTTTATTGGACCCAAGTAATGTCACTGTTCACATTGGCAATCTATGCAGTCAAATAATCTCATTTAGTAAATTGGCCAACGTTGAAACCAAAACAATCTCCTGTTTGTATGAATATATGTTGTCTTGGAGGATAGTTTTCTTTTGTGCGTTAACTTAGATGGCTATACCGGAAACTAGAAACTATATTTTACTTGAGAGGTTTATTTGGCACTGGTTTTCTAATTAAGTCTCCTTTTCAGTTTGCATTCAAAAGATAAACTCTTCCTTCCTTGTATTACGTTGAATTAGTTCTTTTGGGACTAGTTTATTTAGTCAAGGCAGTGATTCATTTCTTGGCCTCCTTTATGTGATGCAGGCAAGAAAAATCATATGTTTTTATTCACGAAATTATATTTTCTACCGTCGACAAACCAAAGCTTCTAAGCCAGGTAAGTTGGAAAATTTTGGTATACTTTTATGATTTTGTTATTTTTTATAATCTTTGAATTTGTTTCAACTAAAATTTCTTTGATATGATATTTTGGCAAAATGATACCATAATTCTAAATTTCCTATAAGTTTTTAATTTTGATATTTTTGGCATTCTATTTTGTTTCATTTTTGTGGATGCTAATTGTGCTTGTTGGTTACTTGGTGAAGTTTCTTTTATTGGAAGGAGTTTGTATTTTCTTCATTGTTGTTACACTTTCTCTGCATCAAGTCACAGATAGACTGTTGATACTTGTAACTGCATTTTTTAATTGCCATTCTTCTTCCCTTTCAATGATTTTTCTAAGAGGTGTCTTTTTTCTTCTTTTTTCTCTCTTTTTTGTAGCTTTCTTCATTGCTTTCTGATATAGGACTTAACATTCGCGAAGCACATGTATTCTCGACAAATGACGGCTATTCCTTGGACGTTTTTGTGGTTGATGGATGGCCTGTTGAGGTATTGGACTATATCTGCTTTTTATGTTTTTCTCTTGGAATTTTTGTTTGTAACTGAATGCTGTCCTCATATTTTTTGAGAATTATTGAATAGTCATAATTTTAACTTTACATGTTGTATTTGTTTTTTTAGTTTGATAACTGTTTTGTGAATGTTAGTTTAGTTTTATTTTATTTTTTAACATATTTACTTTTGTAATGATTGTTGTTTCAAACACATCTATTCTGTGCTAAAAGTTTTCTTTTCATCGACGTTGGAGTTGTAAGAGTAAGATCTAACAAACAAAATGATTTAAGAATATGTTTATCCCAGGACAGTAACTTTTAAAATAAGGAGAGCTGGGATTAATGTCCTCTATAAGACGATCTTTGCTGAGTGTTAATATTGTTGAATTTCCAATCTTGTGGCCAGGATACAGATGGTTTATATGATGCCATGCAAAAAGTAATTGCTAGAAGCGAGGTAAATTTTTTTGCGATTGTATTTTGTCTGTGGATTGAAAAGCTCTCATTTTCCTGGGGACTACCTAATTATGTAGCCAATTTAGAGTTTTTTTAATCTACATACTTTTGAAGTTATCATAATAATAAATGAATGCAGTCTTTCATTATCGACATCTTACTTGTTTGCACATAGCTGGAATTCAGCAAGTTGAGTGCTCTAAAAAGCAGCTTTATGCATTAATCCGACTTAGTTAAATCCATCTCTGCTCTCTCAGTGTAACAGGGAACATGAAACTGATGTTTCTCTATTTTGTTGGCTAATTAACCAACTTTTATTCCTGACTCTGTCGTACATACATATAATAAACTTATATACCTCCATTACTTGGAGTCTATCTTGTGTTAGTTTCCAATGTTTCTTTAAGATATGTATATGCAAATAATTTAATAGCCGGTTGGTGTATATTATTTCAAGTTTGACCTTTTTGGGATTGATTGTATGGCAGATTTCTGCATTTAAGGCTTTACAATAAGTTATTGCCTAGAGAAACTATCATACTTGTTATGAGCTTGTAAAGAGAAAAAAATGCTAATGTAGTGAAATATCTTTCATTGAAAATTTAGGGTTCATGGTATGGTTCGTCAAGTTGTCATTTGTCCTCAGAGAAAGCACTGGCGTCCCTGCCAAAGTCTGGGGGTTGGGAAATAGACAGAAGATTATTAAAGATTGGTGAACGAATTGCATCTGGATCTTGCGGAGACTTGTAAGTTGAAGTGGGAACGAATAATTTAGGAATAATAAAGATTTGTTTTTATTATAAAAGAATAATAATGGTTTGCGCAGCTCACATGCTTCATTTGAATATTAAAAGTTAAATTGCTTCAATTAAATTATGCATATAAAGGACATGTTCAAATTATTTCTTCTCTGTTTATATGAAGGCATCGGGGAGTGTACCTTGGCCAAGATGTAGCTGTTAAAATTCTTAGATCTGAGCATTTAAATGATGCTCTGGAAGATGAATTTTCTCAAGAAGTGGCAATTCTTAGGTAAATGCTTTCGGAATATTGCATGTTATTATAGAATGTGGACATCTCAGTCTTTGAACCTTACCAAATTCAGTTGTTCTTTTTACTGTGTTTACTGCAGACGATTTGCAAACTTTTTGGTATTTTCCCATGTCAATTTAACATGTTAGTTTTGGCCATTCTACTTTATACTCCTTGATGCAGAGAGGTTCGGCATAAAAATGTTGTTGGTTTCATCGGGGCATGTACAAAGTCTCCTCATTTGTGCATAGTAACTGGTAAAGTGATGTTTGTTAGATATCATTTGCTTGCTTTGGGGTTGTTGTATAAAGAGACCATCTGTTAATGTTATTCCTATTTGCTTATTCACATATCCAAAAAAAAGTGGTCCTCTAAGTTATACCCCGCACTTATGTTCTATGCATTATTATAATTTATGCAAGCATGTGCAGCACACAAAATCAAGTTACGTGTTCACCATCACCCATTGAGACACGTGTTCATTCTTTGTTTTGATTAGACATTATATTGCTTCCATATTTTAAATAAATAAGATTTCTTTCATATATTGGCCGAGGTTATTGGGGAAACCTCTATACGTTACACCTTTGTTCTTGCTTTATAATTTGGTGTGCTATGTTTACTTGCAGAATATATGCCAGGAGGGAGCCTTTACGATTATTTGCATAAGAATCATAATGTCCTAAAGCTCTCTCAACTATTAAAATTTGCTATTAATGTCTGCCAAGGAATGAAGTACTTGCATCTAAACAACATTATTCATAGAGATTTAAAGACAGCAAATTTGCTAATGGACACTCAAAATGTAAGAATTTTGAAAAAAATTTTATTCTCTGTTTTGATTGCAGCTTTATGGAGAGATTGCACAATTGCTAACAGGTCTGACTCAGGATTTATTTTTGAATCTGTGTTTAATAACCTGACCAATGATGTGATCCTTGTGTTGTTAAGGTCACAAAGAGATTATAAATAATATTATTTTTTTATGGAATGAAAAAAATAAAAAGAAAATTTTGTGAGCAGGACTCCTGCATGGCTACTTGAGTTTTACTTTTGGATCTGGTTTTTGTCAGTGTGAAATCTTGAGTTCTGCATGTATGCCCTTTCTTGGGTGATGTATCATTTATTTTTATACTTTTGAGTTTTAAATGTAAATAGAGTTTTATCTGTTTGATTATTAGCATAAAATAACTTGTGAATCATGTTATATTTATAAGAAAAATTGTTTTATCTTTGTACAACTTAAATATTGTTGTTTAATTCACGAGGATAAAAATTGTTTGTCTTGTCTCAAGATTGTTAAGGTTGCTGATTTCGGGGTTGCACGATTCCAAAATGAAGAGGGAGTGATGACTGCTGAAACAGGAACTTATCGATGGATGGCACCCGAGGTTTGAAATCTCTTCTTAATAATTTGTGGGGTGACAAGTGCTTGTCTAATGAGTCAAATGCTTTATGTTGAATTAATTAATATTTCTAATGACTTTCCTTTTGTTATTCAAATTGGGGGATTGGCAGAGTTATGGATCTTATTCAACATAGTCACTTATTACACTGCATAAAAAAACAATTGTCCGCTTGATTTTAGTTTCATCGAGCTTTTCAACACCTTTTTGATTATTCTCCAGGTTATAAACCACCAGCCTTATGATCAAAAGGCAGATGTTTTCAGTTTTGCTATCGTAATGTGGGAACTAGTGACAGCAAAGGTCTGAATTTGTGTTTGTAAATGTGTAAGTAAATTAAGTTTGAGATACCTGAAAATTGTAGGGGATCATTTGACTCATCTGAGCTTCTGGTGTTGCAGATTCCTTATGATTCCATGACTCCTCTACAAGCTGCTCTTGGAGTGAGACAGGTTTGAACAAGACTAGAGACAGTTACTTTAATAAACGTTATTTTGTCTTTTTACATGAATGAAATCTAGAATATATATTGATGTGTGAAGTAGTTCTTCTTTTGACAGGGATTGCGGCCGGATCTTCCCCAAAACGCACACCCCAAATTGTTGGAACTAATGCAGAGATGTTGGGATGCTGTTCCCCAAAACCGGCCTTCATTCACCAAAATAGAAGCCGAACTTGAAAGCCTTCTCCAAATTCAGGTAGCTTTGGTTATTTTCTTTTTCATAATTTTCTTCAGAAGTCTTGTTCTCTTCCATGCTCAACTCTTGGAACCGTTCAAATAGGTGCAGGAAAATGGACCAGTTACTGACTCTCATACCACAAATACATAGGTGAGGATTTGTATATAGTTGCAGAGTAGATGGTTGTACATCTGAGGCTAAAAGAACATCAAAAGTGAGAGAGATAGAAGCAATATACAAAGGTACTCTTACTTTCATCACATGAACTACTTACTGCTCTTAGAACTTGTAGTTCCACTTCCAATGTATGAATCCCTGCGTTTTTGTCTATTTTTCCTGGATTGGATTCTGTTCGGCTTACTAGATTTTTATGTTCCTCCAATTGAACTCGTAGTAGATGTTTTTTTTCGCTCGCAAACTGGGAATCAATCATATGATTGTTTCTGGTCTTAGTTTTTTGAACTTTTGACAACTTCGATCTGATTTTAAATTGTATCGTGATCTTTTTCCAGCGATTTTGAACTCTATTGAGAGATCAACAAAGCTTGAAATATGGCTAGTCATTGTCATAAAGATTTAGAATCAAAATGTAAGGCCTAATTAAATAGAAAATATGCATGTGATGAATTCAGGAAAATGCTAAGAAAAAGTTCAAATGATCAAATTATTTCTCAAGTCAAATTTAAACTTTTGAGATTTTCCTTTATTTATCCAAAACCATGTAAAAACAGTAAAATCATGCTCGAAACTACGGCTGCAAAAAAACATTGTAAGAGATTAGGGTATTAGAGGAGACTTGGCACAGCATTCTAATGTTCTTTGATCATAAATTCAACGTAAAAAGTCTATCAGTCTCTTGATTAATGACAGATTTTTATATACATAAGAATAAGACGGGTATAGAATTTGATGGGTTGTTAATTCCCATTAATCAATTGAAAAGGGGAGAGAAAATATGAAGGCATCTACCTACTATCCTACTTATCATCATATTGAATGTTACGAAATTGGCAGAGAGAAATAGAGTTGACTTCCCTTGTTGCTAAGGTTGTCGTGGGATGACTTTCTCCCATCTCCGATCTACTCGACTCGAGATTGACGATTGGTCGGTTCCTCGAACATTGTATTTCTTGTAAACCCTCTCCCTGTTTTCGACCCACCAAGTCTCTGCTTGTCGCTTTAGAAATCGCCTTTGGCTGTAGACAATCACCACATCATTTGCAAACTAAGAATCATGCAAGCAAAACCTTGTGGATAAAAATAAGGGCACCTCATAAAATAGTAAAATCAGTTGTTCAATCAAATTTGTGAAGCTATAATGCAGTTGTTGAATTGCTAGAATAGGTTTTGAAAGTGGATATATTTGCGTGCCGAAGAAATTAAAATCATAATTGAAAGTTCAATTAGAATTTACACAAAAAATAGCAACATTACCTGAAGCGCACTCTTTTAAGATCTTTACCTCCATCTTGCAAAGCAACCAGAGTGATGTATACACCTGGTTCGAATTGTTCAATCCATTCTGCCTCAACTTGGTTAGCATTGGATCCATTGTTGCTCTCGCCGTAAAGGGAGGGTTCATGTTGGTCTTCAAGTTTCTCTGATGAACTTTCTGGAACTTTTTCACCTTCTCTAAAATCTTTATGACCCTCGATCCTGTCTGGAAGCAGTGACTTTAGCTCTTGTTCAAGATTGATTTGACTGGGTTCGGGTAGTTCTTGGGAAGAATTAGCCATGGGTTGACTTCCTCCCCATGCTACAGAGTCTGTGGCTGAAGGAGAAGCCAACAAGCTGCTAATGGAATCCGATCTAGAATAGTGCTTTCTAATCGTGTCCAAGTCGTTAATGGCTGCATTTGGCTCTGAACCATTAAGAGGATATGGTGGTAGTGCATTTTCAGTTCCATTAATTCGAGCAGGTAACCTCTCAGCCATATCCTTGAGCTGGAATTAGCATATCAAACAATGAAGAGAGTTACAATCACTATCAAGTGCCAAGGTAATCTGAAGCAGATAAGGGCGGCTAAGTAATTAGTAGTTCAACCAAGGCTTTTTTTTTTGCAAAGACATTACTTTCAAATCTTACAACATCAATAAAAGACGACTAAGTACCTATGTTTCTTTGACAGAAAGCAAGACAACCTATTCATCATAAATAATATGGTACTTCAACAACAAAACTGGAGGAACTAGTACATGTTTTCCTTGAAATAAAGATAAAATAGCGGATCGTGTTACTCGATGAAAGATGACATTTTCGGGAGATTGGAAAACTTTTTGGTAGTTTTATGAGAAGGTTTAGATCATCCACTTTAAGTTTTCCTTTGCTTGAGAAATTGTAGCTAAATTTTGTAGCTCTACTCCGTTATAGGAGAAGATGGTGCAATGTAGTTCTGAAATGACATAATCGAAATGAAATGTTGTCAAAGAGGTATTAAGTAAATAATATCTAAGATATGATTAAAATGGGTGATGGAGATAAGATATGATATTGAGCTTCATTGCTGGTATGGTGATTTACAATGCAAAGAGCCTCTCAAANGAATATTATATATATATATATATATATATTGATTTCAAATAATCATGTCAATTATAATTCTTTATGCTGTATAATAGCAAAGTCCCATATGTTGATTTCATTCCGATGACACAAGAAAAGGTTAAGCAACAGAATGCATTGCATGGCTAAAAATAAAAATTGGAAAGTTAATAAGTAATGGCCAGAGAAATCAACCTCGAACAAATATAATTACATCAGATACAAACCTGAGAAGTTAGTGATTTAATGGCTTCTTTCTCAGCTTTAGATTTAGCAGATTCATCAGCAGCTAAGGCCAGTGCTTCTTGTTCCTTCTTCATTGATCTTTCAAGCTCTAGTTCCTGAAGTTCATTTCTCTGTCTCAAACTTTCAACCTAAGGTTTCAATAATCAAGACTTCAGTCTAAACAATACTCCTCAAATGGAGAAGAAAAGTACATAAATTTAGTAAAGAGCTGTGCTCAGATTTTAACCTGTGCACGTAAACTCAACACTTCTTGAGTCAAAAGCTCATTTGTTCTCTTCAAGATATCAGTAACACTTTGGGAGAAAGAAAGTCCAGAAGCTGTAGGAAGAGGAGTAGCCAATCGAGGAAGACTTCTTTTTGAGACAGGCAACACAGACCTAGAATTCACTTCATAAATAGTAACAACCGGTTTAGGAGCTGTTCGCTGTAAATCAACATCTTTAAGCTGCACCAATGAAGGTGCTTGAGAAGAGCGAACAACGGAGAATGTATCTACTGCCTTCCTTCCTTGTTTGGCTGCTTTACTATCTAATTGCTTTATCAAATCCATATTGGAAGCCATAGAATCAGACACATTAACCTCTCTCTTCTCTAACTTATCCTTGTTCACACCAGAAACACGAGGATTTGCATTTCTTCTATCATTATTACTAGCTTCAGAAACCTTGTTCAATTTTGTATAGCAAGAATCACATACACGGTATCCTTTTGCAGGACTAGGAGCCATGGCAGCTCTTAATGCTTTTTTGGAACTGCAAGAGTGGCAATGCACAAGTCCACAATTGTAGCAATTGTGCCTCTTTCGAGTAAATCCAAAGGCCTGTCTACAAGCTGAGCACTGCGACTGCTCAGCACCTGAAACCCATTTATGAAGACAAATGGCTGCCATATAGTTAGAACCACAAGAAATATACTTCACGTGTCTTTCTTTCAGACCTTCAACCAAGGTCGGTGTTTTTCGATCTCCAACATCGCCATGACCTAGTCTTCCATTTGCACCATTTCCCCACGTATAAACTTCATTTCGACGACTAAGCACTGCAACATGATAGGCCCCACATGCAACTTCTTCAATGGATTCTCCCACAAGCCTATCCTCGACCAAGCATGGCAACTTCCCATCAGCATGAGGATTCCCAAGCTGACCATAAACAGGGCTTCCCATAGTGAAAACTTGTCCTGATGTGGTTAAGCCAACAGTTAAACTGTGGCCACAAGCGATTTTGTGAAAATTGTACTCGATTAATGATGGTACACATGTTGGTTTAAGCCGAGGATCTTTGTCTCCTTGCCCTAACCTATTCTTATCGCCATCTCCCCAAGTAAATAACTTCCCTGAACATACATTAGAGCTGGATTGAGTAACGATAACTATGACAATAGCAGCAGTGTGCCACACCCCACATGCAGCAGCAATTGTCCTTAATCCTGACAAAGATTCTACTTCTCTAGGATATGAAACATTTTCTCTATCTCCGTGGCCTAATACACCAAAAGTCCCATCACCAAAAGTAAAGAGTTGACCCATCGATGTTATCAAGGCTGTATGCCAAGGTCCACAAGTCACTGAAGCTATTTTCAGTCCTTCAAGAGAACCTGAAACCCTCCTCGGTATCCAATGACTGGCATTGCTGCCATGGCCAAGAAGCCCCACATAATGTGTGCCATCTCCCCAGGTATAAAGTTCCCCAGCCATTGTAACAGCACAAGTGTGGAACTCTCCACAAGCAACAAAATCGATGTGAATGGCCGCTAATGATTCAACAATACATGGCCGTATGATATTCTTTCTAGCACCATGGCCAAGCCTTCCGCCAGATTCCTCCCCCCACGTAAAAACTTCACCTTGCCTTGTGACGAGTGCAGAGTGCGTGACCCCACAGGCTATATGGTGAATATCCAATACTACATTGGACTCTAGTAGCTTAGGAAGAAGCACATCTGCTCTTGAGCTCACATAATCAGTACTTTTATCAGCCCCGACCTTGACCACATTATCACCAATAACCTCACCCCATATATAAACATCACCCAGACCATCATAATCATCAGGGGCAGAACTATGGCATGAGGAGCTGGGGGCACTTGAAACGCTAACTCGAAAAGCATCAGAACCATATCCTTTCACTTGCATATTGGGGTGGCTTGATGGTACATTTAATCTTTCTGCTTGTCCAAAATTCTCGGGCCCGAATCTCTTTGGAGAGATGCTATGATTTAGATCAGCAGAAACCTCAGACGAACTAAGATCTCTTGTTGTGCAATTGGAGCCGCCACTCACGCAATTTGAAGTCAAATCATCGCCATCCTGAAGGAAATTCAGTAAAATATAAGATATACGACCATGGGAAAGTACTGATTGTATGGAGTAACATTTTGTTAAAAAGTTACCATGGGAACTAACTAAACTTAATTATCCAATCCTAAATAGATTAATTTAATACTATTTTAAAGTACATCTTAAATAAGACAGCACCATTCTACAATATAGTTCTGGATCTTTCACTTGAACAAAACTTTTCAGTTTCACAAATTAATGTTAGCAAAGCAATCTTAAAACACAGAAATTAACGATGAAAATTTACATCGAGATATATTCCACCATCACTCCATCCATCAATTTTGGATCGACCACCCTGACCAGATGCTATCAACGCTTTAAGGCCTGCAATCCAGACCTCAGCCTCAAATTTATCTTTGCAAATCTAAGGGAAAATTGTAAGTAACATTAAATGAAGATAGAATAATTATGAAAAATAAAGAAATAAAAGTTAATCTCACTCACTAGATCAAGAGATTTCTTTCCACCTTTGTATATAAGAGAAAATGATAAATAATCTTTCTCAGGACGTAAAAATCGTTCAAAGACGGGCTGAAATGGAGTTTCAATTCAACAATAAGTTTATCATAATTTAGGCAGTTAAATTATAAAAATGAAAGCAAATAAGATAGAATAAAGCAGTCTCAGCAGTGTGATGTAGAAGAATAGGAAGCAAATCTAACAGTTCTTTGTCCAGGAATAATTCGAGAGATGGAAGCTAGCTGCAAACTCTTTTCCCCACTACTCGATATCCAGATCAAAGACGATTCATCCTGCAATTTCAAGTAAACAGGAAACGGGGAAGATGAATTTAATCAAGGCAATTGGACCATTTAAACATAGAGATGCAGCTTAAAGGTAAGGCAACTCCATCCAAAACTCATGCAACCAACCCTCTCCAGGATATTTACATGACCAGCCATTCAACCAGAACACAATACTAGATTCATCTGTAAACTCGTTAAACTGGAGTTACGAAAAATTCTACTACTCATCCTTTTTCTTAATGCTTCACAGGACCTTATTGGTACTGAGCACTTTGAATGTGTATAGACGGATCTTGCCGCATATTATACTCATTTCCATAAGGAAAAGAGAAAAGTTGATTTGAGGACAAAAAATTCGTTTGTCGAACTAGATAGACTTGGGTTAATATGTGAAATGCAGAAGTAACTCATAGTTGCCTTCATCAACATGTAAAGCAGCGCATGAAATATTTATTTAAAAAGCAAAAGAATTTTGTAGCTAAACTTACATTAGAGAGTCTAAATGGACAGAATTTAGGCTTTCCCTTGCGGCCATATTTAAGCAATTGAGCACCCTTCTTCAAAGCTACTACAGCCTGTCAAGAAAGAGCACATGTTAACATCAAAAGAAAAATCAGTAAATACAAAACTTCAGAAGAATAAACAATGCTTTCAATCATTTAAGCATCCTAGCATAAAAAAAGGTGAAAAACATAAATCAAAATCCGAAAAACAACTGTGGGTATTCCACACAAGCAGTCTTGAGCTAATGTGTAATGGTTTTTACACTAAGAGATTTCGTTGAGTTGGCAATAAAGGCATGTATGAAATGATTTGAAAATAATAGAGCCATAGTATATACATGTCAACGAGCTATATTTCTTCTGTGGGTAGGTTAGTCGACCTTTTTAACAGATGCAAGTGATTGAAACAAAAGGGAAAGAGACCCGAAAATAGCAAAATAGAACAACAACTGTAGCTGACGATTTGCGTATAAACTGAAGAACAACATCTATGCGCGCCATAAAAAACAAGTAAGCAAACAGCGAAGCTATATTAAACGGAAGCAAAGCGTCGGAAAACTAGAGAAAGACCTGCTCGATTTCACGGTCAGCATTTCTGTAGCTGACGAGACCTGCCATTCCATGTGAAAGATTCACCCCAATGCCACCACCCTCTAAGATCGCTCGTCATAACAGCGAGTTACTCATCCGTTAACTACCGTCAACGGTCACATCAGCCCAGTGAGAAGCATCCCTTCTCTGCACCTCTCTCAAATAACAACAGAATCGCCGAATCAGAAGCTACCTCACCTCCTACTTCCTCCAGTGCTTCGTAGATCCCTCACTCTTCTCCTAAATCAAAACTAAAACGCGAACAACTACGCTTACAGATTGAAGTCAACATGTCGCTTCAACATTTCTGGGCGAGCACTGCGGCCTTTCTGAGAAAAACCGCAAACCCACAAGAAATCAACTGTATATAGAGAACAGTAGACGACAGAAAACCGCATGAATCGACGGAGGAGACTAGAGAAAGAGAAGGAGACATGGTCTGAAAAAGTACGAGCAGTTTCAGAAACAAAGAAGTCTAAATTCCAACAAACCAAAATAATAAATTTAATATTCTAAAAAAATAAAATTAATTCGGACATGGGTTCCAGTCGAGACAAACTTGAAATATTTCCACATATTTTAATTTTCATCCAAACAATTTGTTATTTTTTAAATTTAATTAATATTTCTGCACGTATTTTTAATTTCCAGGAATAAAAATAATTTAATTAACTTGTGCCCTTTTTCTTTTCTTTTATTTCTCAGTTCTTTTTGCTCAAAAACCAAGGCAATTAAATCAGGTTAATTTATGTAGAAAATTAAAAAAAAAAATTATAATCACGAACATTTAAACGAAACGGTGTCGTTTACGTTCGCTGACCATAATTGAAGGTGACGGAGGAGCAGAGGATGGTACGAGGCCGAGAGTCTCAGGTGGTCAGCCTTGGAAACCAGACTCTCTGCGTCTCTTGGCCTTCCATCTCCGAATCCCTATTTCGCTCCTTTGGTCGCTGATTTCCCCTCCATTTTTGCCCATTTCAACCGCTTCTCGTCTTCTTCTATCCTGGTTTCTGCAGGTTCTAGCAGGCCAAAGTATGGCGATGAATTCGTCGCCCACCTCTCATTCGGTTCAGTATCGTTATCCTCCGAAGCTCAAATTTCAGCATCTAAATCCTCTAGCTGGATCAAACCCACCACCCGAAATAGCCCCAGAGTCCAATCCCTTATGAAGAGCTTAACCGTCTTCGAACGCGCTCTCATCGGCGCCGGTGGCGGTGGAATTGCTGGGGCTTTCACCTATGTGTGTCTGCACCCACTCGATACAATCAAGACGAAGCTTCAGACAAAAGGGGCGGCTCAAATTTACGATAATACACTGGACGCCATGGTCAAAACCTTCCTGTCCAAAGGAATTCTAGGGTTTTACAGCGGCATCTCTGCTGTAATCGTTGGCTCTACTGCCTCTTCGGCTACATGCGAATTCGGGAAATGATTCTTATCGAACCTCGGCAATTACCCATCCTTTATAATCCCCCCGAAAGCTGGGGCAATGGGAAACATCGTGTCCTCCGCCATTATGGTGCCGAAAGAGTTGATCACCCAACGAATGCAAGCGGGAGCAAAAGGTAGGTCCTGGGAAGTTTTGTTGAAGATTTTAGAGAAAGATGGCATTCTGGGTTTATACGCAGGATACTCGGCTACATTGCTGAGGAACTTACCCGCAGGGGTTTTGAGCTACTCCTCATTTGAATATCTGAAAGATGCAGTTTTGAGCGGGACGAATCAGGGCCAACTAGAGCCATTTCAGAGCGTCTGCTGCGACGCGATAGCTGGTGCGATATCAGCTTCTCTCACGACGCCTCTGGATGTGGTTAAAACTCGGTTGATGACTCAGGTTCAAGGGGAGGCCATGAACAATATATCTGCAGCGATGTGCAGTGGGGTTTCAGCTACTGTGAAACAAATACTAAAGGAAGAAGGGTGGGTTGGATTTAGCCGGGGAATGGGTCCTCGAGTTCTCCATAGCTCTTGTTTCTCTGCGTTGGGTTACTTCGCATTTGAGACTGCTAGACTTACAATTTTGCACAACTATCTCAACCGAAAGGAGGTTGCTCTTGGTTGATCTCCTTTGCATTTGCTACTGCACTTTCTGATAATTTCGTTTTGGCTTTCAGTTTCTTCTTCTTCTTTTTTACTTTCATAGCAGGTTAGAACGTCATTTCTTCCTGTTTGATTGATGCAGTACTGTAATTGTTGAACTTCTTTGTTGCATAAAGTATTTGGAGTCTGAAATCTGAACCAATAGTTGTTCTAGAATCACTGCATTATGCTTCAGACTATAAGGGACAAGAATGAAATTTGCAATCTAAATCGTGCATTGATATTCATTTTGTTGGTAACATCAGCGATCAGATATCAATTTGGTAGATTAATCTAAGTTCTGAGAGAGAAGAAAGTAATTGTTGTTGTCTCGATCTAAGAACCTGTCTTCTTTGATTTCTGTGAATCAAACCAGTGAAAATTTTCCTCTTCCTGCTGCTGTTCTGTTCATCTCTATTTGTTCATTGTTTGTTTGGGGGAGTATGAGCTATTTTTTGCTTTTGCTTCCAAAAGCCATACCATCTCCGTTCCACATTCAGTTTGAGTTGCAGTTTCAGAAGGATAAAACAGTCGAGGAACCCTTATTTGGAAGACCCATCATTGCAATTTCCAAGAATCTTTCCCGTAAACCGCCATTGTTATCCATGAAAGAACAGAGCAAGAAAATCAAACTGTTCCCGGTTTGATTCTCAGCAACGCCGTCGTCTCCTTTTCTGCCATATTTGGTGAGCTTTTTCATCTTCATTAACCTAATCTCAACCTCTCGTTCTTCCCCTTTTTTCCCTGGTTCCAATGTCACTCTCCATGACGACGCGTCATTCACAAGAAACTCCATTTTTTCTCACTCAGACTCGCTCCTTTTTCACTTCATCTTCTCCTCCTCCCCCCCTTTCTCGTTCTTCTGGCGTCGGAAGAGCTTTCCACGTCAACGCAATTCGCTTTCTCGATTGGGCAAGCAACTCTTCTGCCCTTTTCATTCTCCATGGTTCGACAGTCGTTTTGCCCTTCCGGCGACGGGATCGTGTTTCTAACCACCTCTTATGTGAGTTCCTTCAGTCTTTCCAATGGCTACATGGGTCTTCTCGAACCAGCCCTGAACTCTGAAGACACTTCTTCGCTGTAGAGTTCGATACTAATTTCAATCCTTCTCTCGGGGACATTAATGGAAATCATACTTCCTTGGCCTCAGTTGATGTAATTTCGAAAGGAATCGATTTGAAGAGTGGAAAATCTGTGAAGGTTGAGTACAGACACGACATGAAAATGGTCCGGGTTTTTGTTTGGTTGTCACAGATTAGGCCGCTGAATCCTCTTCTGGTTGCTCAGATCCATCTTTCGCAGCATTTCAAGGAGTTCATGCATGTCGGATTCTCTGCTTCAAATGGACCGGGCTCTGCGCTTCACGTCATTCACCAATGATGGTTCAAAACTTTTGAAATTCCACCTTCTGGGATTCTTCTAGACGATGAAGGAGACTGTTTTAAGTGAGTTTCTTCGGAGGGTTCAAGCTTTAACTATGGAGGTTCTGATTCTAGACAAGGAAAAATAAGAGCAAAAGAAATGGCGCTCGGACTCGGAGGATTAACTGCGTTTTCATGCTCTGTTTTCGCCATTCTCGTAGTCATTGTAGCTTTCTTGCTAAAAAGAAGAAAATAAATAATCAGGAGAAACCCTAGCTTGTGAGTTTCAGACGAACAAAGTTCCGTCAAGATTATCACTCGCAGAGGCAAGAGCGGCGACAATGGGGTTCAATCGAAGCAGAATCGTTGGAGAGGCGGATCGGCAACAGTTTACAAAGGATCTCTGCAAAATGGGCGAGAGGTTGCTGTTAAAAGGTTTGAAAGAACCTGTTCCAACTACAATGATGGAATTCGCAATCCATTCTCTACCGAGTCAAAATTGTTCTTTGATACAAGAACTTGATTCAACTCCATGGATGGTGCTGCGAAGGATCAGAGCTTGTGCTGGTTTACGAGTATTTACCGAACGGAAGCCTCCACAAAATTCTCCACAGAAACTCCGATCCCCAAGTCGTATTATCATAGAAACAGCGACTCCAAATTGTTCTTTGAGTTGCCTCTGCTCTTACTTATCTTCACGAACAATGCGAGAGCCAAGTGATTCACAGAGACGAAAAAACCTGCAATTTAATGCTCGACGAAGAGTTCAAACCGAAGTTTGGTGATTTTGGAGCGGCTGAAGTTTACCAGCACAGCACGATCGAAAGAAAAGGGAAGGTCCCCGCCGGAACAATCGGGCATCTTGCACCGGAGTAAGTATATTCCGGCATTCCAAGCGTGATGACGGACGTGTACGGCTTCGGAGTGGTGGCGACGGGGAGAAGCCGGTGGAAGACGACGGCACAGTCCTGGTCGATGAAATTTAGAATCTAGGGGAAAGGGGGAGGCTAATGGACGGCGCCGATCCAAGGCTGAAGAAGAAGTACGAGGCGATGGAAATGGAAAGAAGGTTGATTGTGGGGCTGAGCTGTGTAAATCCAAATCATGAAAAGCGGCCGACGATGAAGGAGGCTGCAAAGATTCTACGGGGAGAATCTCCGCTTCCTGTGCTGCCGTCGAGGAAGCCGAGGATGAGAATCTCATCCGCTGGCGCCAATGACCGTCTTGAACCATGCTGATGTATTTAATCTAAATCATGGGAAGAAATTCTTATTTTATTTTATTTATTATATATACATTAATATATTAAATAATGATTAATTCATAAAAGTATTATTAATAAAATATAATATAAATAATTATTTATCACACTTATCATATTAATAATTCACAAAACAATGAAATTTTGTGGACGAGCTTAGTTTTCTCAAGTGAATTTATAAACTAAACTGTGTTTTCTTTTGAGTAATCTTATTAATAATTAGTTAAAATGGTCATTAAATTGTAGATATAAAATAGATTAAATAATAATAAATAAAAAAAAGATAAATATTTGTAGATAATTTCTGGGGAAAAGTGACCACTTTTTTCCTTCTAACCAAACACTAATATTGCATATAATCTGAATCCATATTATCCAAAGGCAAGAATTTAGAGACCGGTAAAATGGTTGAACTGGTCGATGGCCGGATGAGGAGGGGAAAAGAAGCTTGAAGGGCTTGGCATGAAAGGTCTGTTCCCGTGCAGGATGGGACTCAAATCATGGAAAAAACTCGGCGAGTTCGGATCCGCTGTAATCGGAGAAAAAAAGCTCGTCGGAATCGGGGAGAAAGACTTCGGCCCCGGCGATAAGATTCCGGGGAAACAACCGGTCCTCTCGACTCCACCCACCAATTCTATATCTTCAATTAAACTCACATCTCTTTGAAGCCCACTGCCGGAACTATGTTCGATCTTCTTCCGCTCAGGGTTTACCCTGGCCGCTCTCTCTATCGTAGCATAACGAGCTGCCGGCGACATTACGCCGCCATTATTAACCGCCGAGGGAATAGCTCCGGCAAACGACGCTCCAAAGCTCGAAGAAGAAGAAGAAGAAGAAGAAGAAGAGGGTTCTAAGCCTGTAAGACGCTGGACTAAGTCCATGAAGTCGCTAGGGCTGGTGTGGATAATCTTGGGAGAAACTGTGTAGATGATGACCGGAGGACGAATGTGAGGTTGCTGTAATGGCGGGTGAGGCCCTATTGGAGGCTTCTTAGAGATCTTGTGAGAGTCCTTGTTAATTCTGAGAGGGGTTGGTCTGGGTCCTTGAAGCTCTCTTCTCGGAGATCTTCCGGCGGGAAACTCCGGCGAATCCATCTCTGAACTTCGAATCAAGCATAATTGCTATATAAATAAAGAGCCTCGACGAAGGATTCAAGACGGAAAAAGTCGAAGTGTTTGCCAAGTCAGACCAAGACGACCCCGTAGATTTGCACGTCTAAAGAACAATACTTCCTAATTACATCATAATTACCGATTTAGCTCCAAAATCAATCCAATTTATAGCTTTAAAATTATATTTAATTAAAGTATCTCCCACAAGTAATTTCATTCGACAGTCTATTAAATCATAAAATAAGAAAATAAAAATGTCAATGTCCAAAAAAGAAACTCCGTCGAAATAAATGTGCTAATCGTCTCTCGTCCACTCCGTTTCTAAGTCAAGTTCATGTTTGACCCTAACTTCACTCTCGCGTGGCTAAAATTTTCCCGGATTCAAGTGCCCAATACAAGCCACACGTCTGGAATAATTAGTTGGTTACGTTTTAAACGTTTTGCTTGTTTCTCAGCATGGTTATAATTTCAATTTGGTGTTTCACATGCTCGATTATTATAACCCGGATGAAATCGTCATAAATATGAATCATTAAGAAGAAATAATCTCGTTCATAAAATTAATTACACTTACAATGTTTATCACGTAAAAATATGACGTCATTTCGGGTGGGAGTATTGTCGATTAATTAAGAAATAAAGAAAGTTATATAATCCAGTTGGCGGTCTTTATAGGGTCAAGATTTGTTATCATGTTCTACGTATTCGGCAGTATAATAAGTATCCAATAGTCAAACCTAGCCTTTATTTCCAGTCTTACCCCTAGAAAGTTGTACCTTACGAAATTGTAATATTGTACTGTAAAAGAGTTAAATCGCGGTGACTTAACGGTGCAGAGATAAGAGACTTTTACTTGATATTCCAAGAAGCTATCTCAATAGTAAGGGTAACAACTTTCACACTATGATAAAGAAAATGTCGAACCTAAACTCTTGTACTCAATTTATAATTTTTGAGCTAACTGAGTTATGCCCGTACAGACTGTAATATTGTATACGGATAGTAAAGGATCAAATGGGCAATAAATCAGCCTTCATAAACTCTTCAATCTCGTTGTTGCAATTTTAATACATTTTGAGCTAACAACACAAAGTAATGCAAGATTAATGGTATTTTTTTTTAATTCTACATTATAACGTGACATTTACATGTAGTAATTGTTTGTATATTATTTAGAATGTAATATTAAAAATTAAACTTAGCATTAATACGTAAATAAATTAAAATTATTTTTAATAAGCGATGGACACATGTTGATTTAAGTTTGTTTTTTAACTAACCAAGACCAATCCATTTAGTTTAAGGTTTGAAATAAAAAAAACTAACCTAGAATCCAGAACGATTTTCTAATCCGACTTAAAATTTAAAATCAATTTTTTAATCCAACAGAAACTAAAAAAAAAATCAATTTATTTTCATTAATCATATTTTAATTTAAATTATTAAACTAATATGAATTATAATTAATTTTTTTCTTATCTTCAATGTAAAATTTTAAAAAATAAATAAAAATGAAAATAAATTATTATATATAGTCATAAACACTGAAAAAAATAAATAAATTATTTGTAATTAGTAATTACATATTTTATTTTTATGCATTAATTTAACATTACTCGTTGAGATGAATCAATGAGACCTTTATTCCAAGTTCATTCTGCCGCATCTCACAGTGATCCTTGCTCTTCGTTTCTTCTTGTTTCCGTTTCAACTTTTGTCAAACTAAGCAGCACGTTGAAGTCGCCGGAATCTGAGAATTTCAACTCCCCAGTTTCCCAGGTCTAATACTCTCACCTGCTACGGAGACTAAAAAAGATCATCATTTGTTTCGATCGGCAAAATTGAAATTTTAACCAAAATTTACGAACTCAGACATCAAATACAAGTTATATTTTGCATTGACGCCAGTTTGCAAAAGTTTCATTCGAGAAAAACACGAACAGATTCCGATGTAAGCGAGACAGTATCATTGATAAGCAAATCTGCAAACTGAAAGCCGAGAAAAAGGTCTTCTCAAAAAGTTTCGAATAAAAATCCGAAGACTCCTATCTTGGAATCTTGATTCTCTTTCTGATATTTAGAATTACAGAATGCGTTGGATTATCAGAGATATTAGGTTAATTATAAAAATTGGGAAAAATAACCATGATTGGAAAGAGGGAAGAAACCATCAGAAACCAAAAAAAATCCCCAGAAGCTACAGAGAGCTGTATGGTCCGCATCATGGTTAGTTCTTACTTTCAAGAACTCCATCACTTGGTTTCTTCCAATCCAATTATCGATATTCCCAAATCCATGGAAGAGATCAATTCCCAAATCCATAAAAAAGAACGAACGCAACTAAAAGAACATAATCGAAAAACAATCGAAAGATCAAATGCAAATAGACGAAACGAGCTCAGAAAAATTGGGTATGAGAAATTTATCAGCACGAAAACTCAGAGTGGTGCATGACTTCCTCAGATCCTCATCACGGCCCGTTCAGAGAGAGATCATGTAGGCTGCAGTTAGTGATGACATTCGCGCAGCCAGCGACCTCGTTAACGTAAAGATCCAAGCCTACTCGACAGCTCGAGCGAGCTAGCTAGCTCCCGAGACCGGATCTCCCGACTCGAAAGCCATCTCTAGCTGCAGTTAGCTAATGAAGGGCAAAGCGATGCTTGTGTGTTTATAGAAAACCCTAGGCTTAATGGGCCTTAAAATTACAATGTTTTAATCTGGAACGTTGATTTTTTTTACTATATTAATGATTAAAATATGATCAAGGTAGAAAGTGAGGTTGCATTATTTTATCACGTAACATTAATAATTAAATTAAGATTAATTATCAGATCAATTAAAATCCTTAATCCTTAATTGATATAAAAACTTAGGATTATAGACATTAATTTGAAGCAAGATGAGAACCATGCTTCCACAAACTCTACTAAAATATATTTTAATGGTAGTCTACATTAAAATATTGACTCTACTACAATTTACTGGCTGTGGAAAACCGGCCGTGAGTCAAGATGTGCTGGTTCCTAAGTTGGATTCAAGCATGTTAATGGTAGCAAGTCATTGAAATAGTGATTGTGTATATGATGTATAGTGCGATAAGAACATTAAAACCAAACATTAGTGGATTTTCAAGGATCTTAAAGAACATTCAATATAATCCTTTCCATATATGACTCAAATCTCCTAAATCGAGCAATCTAAGAGCTCATTGGCGCATTTGGTTCACGAAAAAATAACACAAAAATGGTTTCTTCTTCAGATTATCTGTAAATCCTAACGCAAAGAACTCTTAAAGCAAGTAAAAAAAGGTATGACCTTCCATACATGTCAACTGTGAAACCAAAATTCATCATGTCACTTCCCAAAGAAACATATCAGTTTGAGGATAGACTTCGACAATATTGTCTATTCTTCACTTTTATTTTAGTAACCTTAAAAGCATCACCAAATTAATAAGTTGGGTCGCATGTCTAGCAAGAAAAACCAACCTATTGTGTCAAACAGGCACCATAAAGATCTCAGACAAAACCATAAGCCAAACCCTGCACATGAAACAATATAGAAGCAGCTCAGTGTTATTGAGAGTAAAATCCCAAAACCATATACAATAGTACTGGAGACCATGGAAGTCTACTAAAATTACGATCTAAAATCAGTATATCATCTTCTGGATATGATGAGGAACCCAATAAACAAAAAGGGTAGGGGATCTACCACTGAAAAGAAAGAATTTGCGTAAATAGTTCTCAAATAGCCAAAAATATCAATTTGGATTCCACAAGTTCCTCTCTTTTCATTAGAAAAGTATATAATTTTGAACCAAAAGTCAAAGTACTAGATGACCTCTTTTTCATATATGGTTAAATCGTTTGTTGACATAGAGAATTACATACATAATGAAATTAGCAAGAAAATTAACTAGCAAGCATCCCTCACATTGAAAAGTTGCACTGATCAGAAGATCAAACTAATAGCTATAAAAAAGCAAGAAAGGAAGCTACGTTTCTCTTTAATTTAACTCAGAATCTAACCCACGACAAAAAATGAAAAAGGCTTCAACGAAACTCATAAATATTGAAGTGAGAAATACACCGATCCATAGTCGGACAAATGAAATTGCACTAGAGAAAAGAAAGATACAGCAAAAATTTCAAACCTGACATCTACCAAGAAGCTTTCTTAACGCCCATCAAAAGGCCGCGGGAAGCCAAATCACGGAAAACGATACGAGACATACGAAAGAGCTGGTAGACAGCGCGAGGACGACCAGTGAAGATGCATCGATTCCTGAGACGAGTGAAGGAACTGTTTCTGGGCAATTTGGAGAGCTTATAACGGTGTTCTTCCCGGACATCGGCGGGAAGATTAGGATCGTTGCAGAAGGCCTTGTGAAGCCTCCTCTTGAGCTCGAACTTCTCGGCGAGCTGTCTCCTATGGTTATCCAGAATGTTGCGCTTGTCACCCGTCATTCTTTCTACCTCTCCACTCCGCGATCCCCTTTCTCGGCTCTAAATCTAGGTCTTGTGATTTTACCAAATTACTACAACGACCCCTGTAGTTTTCTTATTTAACAAATGTAATATTTATTTATTAAATTGTTATTCGGATTATTAATTTAATTATATATTTATATATGGTTACGTTGGATTTTACTTTCCAACTTTGACTAGTCCTTTGAAATGATTAGACCAGGCCTCCTTCCCTAAGGGAGCTCTGCAAATCGCTTCAGAGATGAGACCTCTTCCTCCCAGCCCTATCGAGCATCGATATCGATCATCTTCTGCAACTTCGTCAGTTCCTCTCTCTCTCTCTCTCTCCGTCGCTCTATTGTGCTACTTCTTTTTGTTTGTCTGGCGATTTGGTTTATGTCAAATATTTTTTCTGAGTGCTAGATTTTTCTTGGTTGTTTTTGCTTTTTACTCAACTGTTAGTGCGAGATCATCTCCGAGTACATTTTATCCGATGGTTTTTTCGGTTTTAACGAACTTCTTTCCTCAAATTTTCATTTGGTGGATGATTTTCCTCCTTAACTTTATTAGTTGGGCATTTTTGGGGTCGTAGAATTACGGGGGAAATGTTCTGCTTGTTTCTATGTATTATTTGAATTACATTTGAAAATAACTTGGTTTGAGATAGCAGTTAGCTGGTGCAGAAATGAATCTGTGAGCCAGAAAAAGCTAAGTACTGTTTGTAAGTGTGTGTAATGGGTATTTGCCTTGTCAAATGGAAGGGGATTAATTGCACTTGCATTTGTTTTTCAATCAAACTGAAAATCTCTGAATTTGTGGTGTTTTGCTTGTATTGCTTGTGAAATGTTGGAACCAATCTTCACTTTGTGATCTGAAGTTGATTCTTGCATTGGCCTTTGAAATATGAAATGGTCGATGAAGAAACTCAGTGAATCATGATTATATCACTGCATTAGTGTCTAACTTGATGGAATTGAAACTGGATAGTGTCTTGTTTAATTCTCAGAATGGATTTTAGTCGTCTAAGCTCTATGCTTGCATCAGCTATTTTTATTTACAATTTCGCTTTTGCATTTTCATATCTATACGCTCAATTATTATGATGCAGTGAAGAGACAACAAGCAAGAAGCGATTCCAAAGAATTAAAGATCTTAAAGATGTTGAGAGGGCCCTCCGAATTCCAATTCACGAAAGACTTTTGAACTGCAAACCTACGTTGAAGATTGTGCTAGTAATTATAACAATAGGGACAATTGTCACATTTTTTCACTCTCCAGCACTTCATAATCATGATCATCCCTTTAATTCTCTGGCGAGGTATGTTCCATGGCTGCTGAAACTTGTGTACTTTCTGTTTGATCTTTCTTTTTAGTATTTTATGCTATATTGTGTGATCCTGGGGCTGTGATGGCCATATTTTATGGAGATTGCTTTTTCCTTCTCTGTAGAGCCTGATTTGCATTTTATTAAAATCTTAAATCTTTTGACAAACTTGTCGATTCATTTTCCTCTCTTAAGTTAAAAGATTATTTGCAGACCAGGTTTTGTTGACTGGAGAGCAAAAGACAGTTCTTATCTAGACCCTCGTTATGTATCCTTGGTGAACATCGACTGGAGTCAAATTTCTAATGTTATAGGCACACTGAAGGATCGGGATAGTTATCAAGGAGTTGGGTTATTAAACTTTCATGATAGAGAGAACGAAAAGTGGAAAGAGTTGTTTCCAGAGACTGAGCTTGTTATTCTGCAATTGGACCCCGTCCCCAAAAATGTAACATGGGAAGCTTTATATCCTGAATGGATTGATGAAGAGGAAGAATTTGAGCTCCCTTCATGTCCTACTCTACCAAAGCTTCACATTCCTGTAAAACCACGGATTGATCTTGTTGCTGTCAAACTTCCCTGCAACAAATTTGGTGGCTGGACGAGAGACGTTACTCGATTGCACTTGCAGCTCGAAGCAGCAAGGCTCGCAGCTTCTGCTAAAGGAAATCGATTTGTGCATGTACTCTTTGTGACTGAATGCTTTCCAATCCCCAATCTCTTCCCCTGTAAAGAGCTTGTTGTGCGTGAAGGAAATACATGGCTCTATAATCCCAACCTCAATGTCATGCGGGAGAAAATAAATCTCCCAGATGGGTCATGTGAGCTGGCACTCCCATTAAAGGCTAAAGGTAGAATTATCAGTTTTTATTATTTTATTTTTAATCACTTGGGCTAAAACTAAGGAAGGATGTTAATCCATAACTTTATAGAATTTGAACTATGAGCCATAAATTTGATGAAATCTTTCTGTCAAGTACTCATTCCTTTATTGATCATTGTACATGGAACAGATGAAAAAACTTCAATTGCCTTTTTGGCATGTGATTCAATCTGACATTTCTTCTGCATAGCAAGAATTAGTTTTTATTTGTTACTAACATAATTTTTTCATCAGAATATTTTTACTCAGAGAGGGCACATAGGGAAGCATATGCAACAATTCTTCATTCTGCGCATGTCTATGTTTGTGGTGCGATCACAGCCGCTCAAAGCATCCGCATGGCTGGTTCAACGAGAGATTTTGTTATACTTGTTGATGAAACAATTAGTGAGTATCACAGAGGAGGATTAGAGGCTGCTGGATGGAAGGTCCACACAATCCAGAGAATCAGAAATCCAAAAGCGGAGAAGGACGCATACAATGAATGGAACTACAGCAAATTTCGTCTGTGGCAATTGACAGACTATGACAAAATAATCTTCATCGATGCTGATATGCTCATACTCAGAAACATTGATTTTCTCTTCGAAATGCCCGAAATATCCGCCACAGGAAATAACGCCACTTTGTTCAACTCTGGTGTTATGGTAGTTGAACCATCAAACTGCACATTTCAACTGCTTATGGATCACATCAATGAGATTGAATCTTACAATGGTGGAGACCAAGGATATCTGAATGAAATCTTCACATGGTGGCATAGAATTCCAAAACACATGAACTTCTTGAAGCATTTCTGGGAAGGGGATGAAGAAGAGAAGAAGCAGATGAAAACTCGTTTGTTTGATGCAGACCCACCTATCCTTTACGTCATACACTATCTGGGCAACAAACCATGGATTTGCTTTCGGGACTACGACTGCAATTGGAATGTGGACATTTTGCAGGAATTCGCTAGTGACGTGGCCCACAAACGGTGGTGGAAGGTCCATGATGCCATGCCCGAAAACTTGCATAAATTTTGTTTGCTTAGGTCCAAACAAAAAGCGGCCTTAGAGTGGGATAGAAGACAGGCTGAGAAAGGAAACTACACTGATGGTCATTGGAAAATTGAAATAAAAGACCCTCGATTAAAGACTTGCTTCGAAGACTTCTGCTTCTGGGAGAGCATGCTATGGCACTGGGGCGACAAGAACTGGTCAGACAATGCCACCTCTCCGACCCCTGTAAGGTCCTCTCTCACATCTCTATAATAACTTTGCTCACCACAATTCATTTTACACATTGATTTATTTTCTCATTCGAGTCACAAGATTAAGAGCCTATACATATTTCATAGAAACCAAAATGGTTTGTTTAAAGTTTTTGTGGAGTCTCTAGTTGCTGTACCCAATAGAGGATGTAGTTTTGTTGAGTTGATGGGTACGGTAAATATTACAAGTCATAGAAAGACAATCCCTGTATTTTTAAAATCCAGAGTGAGAAATTCAAATGCATTGAGTTCAATTGGATATTTTCTAAGGTCATCTTTTACAGGCCCCCCAGTCCAATTACTGAATCTAGGGTGCAATTTCAACTTCATTTTTGAAACTTTAGAGTGGGGCTACAACTTTGATTATTTTTTATAAGTTTAGAGTGGGGCTCAATCATTTGGATTCGAATATTTATTATTTTATTTGTTTAATCTAGCAAGCGTGACATACAAATCTCTTAACCTCATACGTGAAATGATGTGCTTAGACTGACGAATTCAAACTCACAACGCTAGATATCATGTCATATGATCAAATTTTGTATATTAGATGTTACATACTTACATCTAAGTTGAGTCTGTGACGGAAAACACATTTATCGCACCACTCGTATTTGGGTTTATTAGAATGGTAATAGGAAAGCAAGTCAGTGGGGGATGTCCATTTTCTCATTTTTAAGTGCTTGTGGACCATCTCGAAGAAGCTAGTAGCTTAAATTCAAGTAGAAAACTTCGTCTTTTGGACGAGAGAAGAAAGGGTAGACATCCAACCTGATCCATCCCAACATTCTTCTCTCAAAAGTAAAGACAGAACATGCTTTGTTGAAGATATTCGGACTTTTCTTTTTGTTTCTGGCTTTGTTCTTTATTAGACCTCAATTATCCTTCCTTCTGTTTGTCCACGAACATCAGCATTAGACTAAAGAACAGTTCATTTATTCTAATTTTTGTAGGTATTAAAAATGGTTTATATTTTAATTTTTTAATTATCAAGATGCTAATTTTGCAAATACCCTCCAACTAAAATAAAAAATGGATACAAATAGTTTTAAACTATTTTGTTTTTTAATATATTACGAAAAATAAATATAATTTTTATATGCAAGGTTGGAAGCCTTGTACGGACCGCCGTCAATCTTGCAGTTGTAGGACGAGACGGCTCCTCCTGCGTCCTCCCTTTAACTTTCCGACCCACTTTCTTTTTTGGTAGCTTGTTATATTCTTTTCAAATGTTAAAGAAGGTTAACACAGAAACAAAAACAAAATGTAGTTGATTTTTGACTAAAAAAGTCACGATAGGCAGGAAGCAAATGGACAATAAATGTAAAAAAATGATGTATTTTTTAAGGAAAAATGTTTGGTTTGGGTGATTTTATCGATGCCAGAAGAAGAATGCATGGGAAAAGAACAAAGCTAAATCCAAGAACTCAGAAACCTTCCCCCACTGCATAAGAATCGGCCTCACGCTCTTCGAGTGTACTTCAGATTTTGAAAAGCTATTTTAGAAGTTATTCTCTTCGTTGCATCGAAATGGGTGTTTCGATTCAAATGGAAAATATGAAATGTGTGAACTTTTTACGGCAAAAGCACGCCATGATTCATGTGTCGCAGTAACAGAATTGGTTTCTTCCTGATTTGGTAGATTATCCATTCGCCTAGTCGTCATTTTTGTAATCTCCGATCTTTTTGCTGGCTATATTATCCCAGACCATGTTGGTATCAGATCTCAGTTGCCTAAAATTGGAGTGAAGGCGCTGAGATTTGCCGTCTGGGGTGATACTTTTTGAAAATGGGTCGGCTATTGAGCTTGTGGGTTTGTTTATTCTTGGCGGGATTTGGGATTCAAACGAAGGGATTTGAATACCCAGTTGAAGATCTGATCGTGAGATTGCCTGGTCAACCTGAGGTTGAGTTTAAGCAGTTTTCTGGGTATGTTGATGTTGATTTGATAGCTGGTAGGAGCCTGTTTTACTATTTTGTTGAAGCAGATGAGAAACCAGAGGAGAAACCACTCGCCCTTTGGCTCAATGGAGGTTGCTTTCTCTCTCTCTCCCTCTCTTGTACTTCTTTTCCTTTTCCTTCTTGTTTTCTTGGAATTGGGTGAAATTTCTTTGTCCAGTTGTAGTATCGTAGATATGAACAATGCTTCTGCTGTTTAATTTGTGTGCTTGAAAAGGGTTTATAGCAGTTTCTGTGCTTATATCTATTTTGAAGCATATTTCGAAGAATTCGTGCAATTAGAAGTGGGCTTTGCTTTTTCGATCATTTAACTTTTGAATGTACTCATGGTGGCTATGGAGTAAAATGTTCTTATTGTGCAAACAGAAATTGTAAATTCTCGCAGAACTATCTATGTTTACTTCATGGAAACATCTAGTTCTTTGTTTTTTAACAACATTCAAGATCTTGAATCTTCAAACAAAACTAGAAGAAATCCAAAGGCAGAGAGTGTCGTAAATTGCAGATTGACTCTGGAATATTTTCTTCGACTTCTTTAGGTCCTGGCTGTTCTTCGATTGGCGGTGGTGCCTTCACAGAGTTCGGTCCATTTTATCCAACAGGCGATGGCCGAGGACTCAGAAAAAACTCAATGTCATGGAACAGAGGTAAAAAGACACTAACCAAGCAAGATCTAGCTAATAAAATCTTAACTATTGTTAATTAATCCTCGATTTAATTCTTAACTATTGTTCTTCTAGCTGCAAATCTCCTCTTCGTTGAATCTCCTGCCGGAGTTGGGTGGTCCTACTCAAATACTACTTCGGATTATACTTGTGGCGATGCTTCTTCCGGTAAATAAGACAGAGCTCTATTATTCAATCATTTCTTATAATTATGCTTATTCGATGATTTCATTTCCTTCATTAAAAGCTAAGGATATGCTTACATTCATGTCGAAATGGTACAACAAGTTTCCGCCTTACAAAACCCGACCTCTACTTCTCACTGGAGAAAGCTATGCAGGTTCTTTCTAAGCACGCCATTAAAGAGTTTAAAGTGAGAACTTGGCTTGAACATGTTTTATCTTTTGTCCAGGCCATTACATACCTCAGTTGGCGATTGCTATTCTGGATTATAACGAACAATCTAAAGGTTTCAAGTTCAACCTAAAAGGAGTTGCTGTGAGAAAACTAAACTTCTGACCGAACGATTACTGTTCGATTCATTCTAACCACTAAATCGATAATTTTTATTCGTTAGATTGGGAACCCTTTGCTTAGATTGGATCGAGATGTTCCAGCCACATACGAATTCTTCTGGTCACATGGTATGATATCAGACGAAATCGGCCTAACAATCATGAACAAATGTGATTTCGACGACTATGTTTCGGTGAGTCCTCACAATGTGAGTGACATATGCAATGATGCCATGTCAAAAGCGAATAAAATCGTTGGTGAATACATAAACAATTACGATGTTATAGTCGATGTTTGCTACCCATCGATCGTTCAGCAAGAGCTGAGATTGAAGAAAATGGTATGCTATTATTCTCTTTCGTTTGAATTACAACCCAATTAACCAAAAAAAACTAAAATTTTGTATTATTCTAGGCTACAAAGATAAGCCTTGGTGTCGATGTTTGTATGACCTATGAAAGGCGTTTCTATTTCAACCTTCCAGAGGTTCAAGCGGCTCTTCATGCCAATCGAACAAAATTGCCTTATAGCTGGTCCATGTGCAGTGGGTAAGTTAACTATACGTACATACATACGTATACTCGTGTATTCTTCTGAATTATATGTATTGGCGAGATAAACGATGAAATTGTAGTCTATTCTGAAACCAGAACATAAGATTATGGAGGAAATTTATAGAAAACGTGTCAAAAAATATGTCAATTTCGTACTAGTTGTGACAAATGTTTCGAACAGGGTACTAAATTACAGCGAAACAGATAGTAACATCAATATTCTTCCTCTGCTACAGAGGATAATTCAAAATCACATTCCGGTTTGGGTTTTCAGGTAATTTATGTGTTGTGTTTTTATTCCAATAATCAATTCGATTAGTGATAATGAATTAGAACCCGATTTCAGTGGAGATCAAGATTCGGTCGTGCCATTATTGGGTTCTCGAACACTAGTCCGGGAACTTGCCCATGATCTTAAATTGTCCATGACAGTCCCTTATGGAGCTTGGTTTCACAAGGGCCAGGTACTGTTCGATTTCTATCGTTTTTTCTTTTCCTATAAACATTTTTAAAGCATAAAAAAATGATCTTGGCTGGGTTGTGTTTATGGAGATGATGAACTGTGTTCAGGTGGGAGGGTGGGCCACGGAATATGGAAATATACTGACATTCGCGACCGTGAGAGGAGCTGCTCATATGGTGCCCTTTGCTCAGCCTTCCAGAGCTCTTCATTTGTTCTCGTCGTTTGTCAAAGGCAGAAGGCTTCCCAACTCTACTCGTTCTTCTCTCAATACTTGAGATTTTATTTCTTGTTTGGGAAGATTGAAATTTGAAGTGTTTTCCAATGCAATCAAACTCATATCCTTGGAATGAGAGTCACGTTTTTATTGTTTTTGGTTAAAGATTGTTTCTTTGATATTTGTTCCTATAAATTCCAGCTTGAATCTCTCTTGTTTCTTCGCCCCATTCCTCTGCTTTTTCTGCAATTTCTAAGCTCCTCCAATGGCGTCCTCCAATGGTTTCATTCCCTACTTCCCTTCGCCTCCCCCTCATGACCCGCCGCCGCCGCCTCCTCACGTTCCTATTGTTCCCCCGCCGCCACCCCACAAGCCGGTTGCTCCACCTCCTAGAATTCTCTCGCCGCCTCCACCCCACAAGCCGATTGCTCCACCTCCTAGCATTCACCCGCCGCCGCCACCCGCTGCTCCTCCGAGCAACCATTCCACGGTGATAATAGTGGTGTTCGTGTCAGTTGGCGGAGTGTTCTTCCTCGCGTTTCTGGCGGCGGCGCTTTGCTGCCTCGTGAAGAAGCGGAAGAAGAAGGCAGTCCAAGAGATCGACGTGATCCACTTCGACGAGCACAGAAAAGTGAAGGAGGCCATTGTTCCGGGCCCCCATGGAGCGCAAATGGTGGTGCTCTCGGTCGAAGACGACGTGCATTTTGAGGGAGAAATCAAGAAGAACGAGATCGGGCTCGGAAAGGGTTTGAACAGAAAGCACAGGAGGGAAGAACTTGACCTACCGTCGAATTCTGGTGAGATTATAAGAGCTCCAGACGCTTCGTCTTCTTCATCTGCAACTCCTGCCACCAAAGACAGCCATGCTCGAGAAGCTGTCTAAGTTTATTCCTTGATTTTATATCCTCAATAATTTATTCTCGTACCATCCAAATTTGTACCCAGCACTTTCTCCATTTAAGTTATTGTTTCTAATATAAACTTTTAATAAAAGACAAACCTTAATATAAGTTTTCAAATATATTTTAAATAATTATTTATTATTTAAATGGATGTAATGACGTACTGGGCTTTTCGTTGTTATATTAAACTACACGTATACAAGGCCCACTTCAATTAAGGCCACCTGTGAGGCGTGGCCCATTATCACTGCCCAGCCCATCTCACTTTTGAGCCCGACCGCGGAAAGTTGGACAAGCATGAGCTGAGCCTGCCACTGCAAAGCTGATTAATTAATAAAAAACAATATTTTTCGTAAAATATATATAATATAGCCGGTGTTCTTTGTTATACGAAGCCGACACGTGGGCCCACAAAACCCGATCTGGGCTGCTCTTCTGTTGAAAATATGGCAGGCGGTCCCAAGTAGCAGTCCCAGACAGTGGAGCCCAAGAATGCCGCCACCTGTCAAATTCTCCACGTGGATGGCAGTTATTCGGTCGTTTTGGATGGGAATATCCTCGCCCAATACACACGTTGATGACGTGCTGAACATTTTGGATGCGTTGACATTCTATTTTTGAATTAATCTTAATTTCAACACCCAAGTAATCTCAATTAAAATAAATTATGCCCATTTATATAGTTAATGCTGTGGACCCCAGATCAATAGTTGCACCCTTTCCTGATCAACGGCTGCTAAAAGTTTGACTACTGAATCGAGAAACACTCGATTGAAACTCAAAACATACCGTGATTTGTTTTTACGGAGAAATGCCGTCGCCGTAACGGTTGCCGTCAAACCCCCGTCTCCTCGAATGCCTGCTAAGCATCCATAGCATGGTCACGGATGTCATCACATCATCATCCATGACTACACATGCGTGATGGCCTCTTATCCAATTTTTATTTTATTTGTTTTTTATATTTAGGGTAAAATGCTTTTAATGACCTGTACTCTGGGGTAAATTACAGATATTAGAACGAACTAAAAAACGTNTTTATTATAAATTTAACAAATATCATGTTATTATTTTTTTTATTTTAATATGCTCGATAATTTGATGGATCAATTTGACTAATTTTGATAATTTTTTTAGAAATAAAATACATGAAATGATAATTTAAGTTTTTTATTTAACTTTATTAATGCCATCAAACAAAATTTCATAAAATTATAATATTCTAAATTTTTAATCACAATTAATTAATAAAATGTATTAATTAAAAATGGAAAAATATAGTTAAAATAAAAGAAAATTTAATGACAGAATATTTTTTAAAATCAAGATGACTATTTTCAAAGTTTGGAGTCTTTTCTAAAATTATTTCCATAATTTTAAAGAATAAATTGATATTTAACTGAAAATTAATTGGGAAAAAATACAAAAATAGGGTAATATTGTAAATAAAGTTAAAAGAAGTGTTACTTAGAAAAGCATGATCTGATAATCGTAGGATTAGGATTTGACCTAATTTATGGCGCAGAGAGAGAATGTAGAAATTTAAATCCATCGAATAAGTATTTGACGTCCGCAAGGACATTCTCTCTCTCCCAGCTTTCTTTCTCTAAGACCCCAGCGAGCGAGGAACAGGTGGACACTGAAGAAGAAAACGCCCTCTTTACCTCACCACAAAACACTCTGCAAGTCTGGAACAATGAAACCCTAGCCATACAAGTCTCCAGCCGGTGGATTTTGTTAAGATAGAAGAAGAAGCTGAAGAACGTGAACTGTTGGAGGGAAAAGAAGAAGACAAGGGAGTTGAAGGGGAAGACTTGGATTCCTGGTGTTGTTGCTATCTTTTCTTGATTCTGTAATGGAATCCTTATTCGTATGAATCATCGCAGGTTTGTGTTTTCTCTGGCCTTTGAATTCCTTTTTTTTGTCTTTTGGGGATTTTCTTTTTCAGTGTTTTTGCAGTTTTCCTCGTTTCAAGTTTTGATTACTTGATTGGGGCTTCGATCGAGGAGATTCTGGTTCTTCGTTTTGGCATTTCATCTGCTCTGCGTTTCTAAGTGCGAGTTGTCCTTTTACTTCTATCGTTTGTGAAGTTTCTCTGCTTTACTTCCATGAGCTTGATTAAAGTTAAGCCTGAAAGTTTCAGCTATCAGGTGTGGGAATAAATTTTTTATTGGTGGTCGCCTTTCAATTTTGAATTGGTGCTGTGATAGTGTTAATTTTTGGGTTTGTTTATCACATTGCTAGGCATGGGGAACTTAATCTGGCCTGGGGTAGATGTACTTCATTTTGTACATTTGTTTTTCCGCTTAGATGTTGAAGTTGGAGAATCTGAAGTTGATAGATATTATTCCTGTAGGCCTTCGACAATTGCTTCCTTCTTAGAGATAAAGCAATTAAATGGTTTTCGAAACCCAACGGTACTCCTTGGACCTGGTCAAAATTTTCCAGCCCTAGTGTTACACAATAACAAGCCTGATATCTGCTGCTTCGAACTGTACGGCAAAATACTCTATGCTTTGAGTTATGCTTCCAGTTGTCAACTTAATGGGGTGTAAAATTATCTGCTCCATTGATGTTTTCTATACAAAATTTCATCTGTGTTATCTGGATCTACATTTGAAAAAATGACAACTTCAGGGCCGCAAACTCCATTAGGTGGAGCCCAATCTGTGCCATCTTCATTTTTAAGATCTAATTCTCGTATGATGGGAGCACAAGGGGGTTCTTTACCTTCACAGTCGTCATTTCCTTCATTTGTATCGCAACACAATCAGTTTGGCAATATGAATATGCTTGGTAATATACCCGATGTTTCTTCTTTCTTCAATCAGTCTTTTGAGAATGGGGGTCCAAATTCTGGGCTTTCAGTCCTTGTAAATGGGCAGCACAGAGGTGTTGACCCAGGTGCCGAGCTGGATCCACTGTCCAATGTTGAAAATGCAATGAATTTTAATAATTCTGCAGCAAAATTTGTTGCATCGAACATTGGCAACCCTGGTTCTTCAGGTCAAAACCACGGTCCTCAATTTAGGAATCTTTCTAGTGGCCAGCTATTAGTAGATCAGCAACTCGAAACTCAGAAGTTCCAACATGGTCAGCCGTCAATGCAACAGTTTTCTGCTTCTTCCAGCACTTCGCAGCCACCACAGCACCAATTGCATTCATTTGGAGAAGGCATAGGTGCTGCTGGACAGGTAAAATTGGAGCCACAAGTGCTCAGCAATGATCAACAAGGACAACAAGCTTCACAGCTGAGAAATCTTGGTGCAGTGAAATTAGAAGCCCAACCAATTCAACCCATGAAAGGTTTGGCACCAGTAAAATTGGAGTCCCAAAAATCAGATCAGTCGTTATTTCTTCATCAACAGCAGCAAGAGCGACAGATTCTTCAAATGTCCAGACAATCATCACAGGCTGCAGCCCAGATCAATCTTTTGCATCAACAGCGACTCTTGCAGTTTCATCAGCAACAACAGCAGCAACAACTTTTAAAATCTATGCCTCAACAAAGGCTTCAATTACAGCAGCAATTACAGCAACAGAATTTGCCTCTAAGGTCGCCTCCAAAACCAACATACGAACCTGGGATGTGTGCTCGGAGGCTGACACACTACATGTATCAGCAACAACACAGACCCCACGTAGGATCATGTCTTCTATTGTTTCTTTTGGCATTGCTGGTGAACTTCATAGACTGGTGGTCTGAAACTGTGTTTAATATTGTGTAGGACAACAGTATTGAATACTGGAGAAAGTTTGTTGCTGAGTACTTTGCTCCGAATGCCAAAAAGAAGTGGTGTGTTTCCATGTATGGAACTGGTCGGCAGACAACTGGAGTGTTTCCCCAGGTCAGCAGCCACTTAGATCCTGGGATATGAAAATCATTTCACTATTCTACCGCATTTAAATTAGCTGATAGCATAACATAATGTTACAACCCTCCCCACTCCGCACTTTACTCGGGGGCACTGTGGTACAAGTGCAAGGTTCGAATCCTCTCATGGTGAAATTATTGGGGACCGAATCATGTTGTCGAGTGGGGCCTACTGCTTTGTGTTACGATTCTCCCACCCCGAGGGTTTTGACCGGGGGAAAGGGAAAGACCAAGTGCTCCCGAGTAAAGTGCTCCCGAGTAAAGTGCATAGTGGGGAGGGACGTAACACATAACAACATGAAAAAGGAAGTAAGAAAACCACAGGAGCACCTTTCTATTTGAATTGCATGGAATTTTGTTGATTTAAATTTTTATTTGACCCAATATTCTTTGTTAAAAGTTTAGAATTGTTATTGTAATTAATCTTGTAGGAATGCTATTGATTTGCTTATTAATTGTTTGTATTTAATTTATCATAAAAAATTTACAGGATGCATGGTACTGTGAAATATGCAACCGCAAGCCTGGCCGTGGTTTTGGTATGATATTTGCAAAATTACATGTTTGTTTTGTTGGTTTGAATCATACTTTATATTGGTCATTTTGGCTCCACAGTAGATGATGCTTTTTGTCTATAAAGCTGTTATGGAGTTCCCATGCATTCTGATATCTTTTTTATTTCTCAGAAGCTGCTTTTGAAGTCCTTCCCAGGCTTTTCAAAATCAAGTATGAAAGTGGTACTCTGGAGGAACTTCTTTATGTTGATATGCCATGTGAATATCATAATTCATCCGGTCAGATTGTCTTGGATTATGCAAAAGCTACCCAAGAAAGTGTTTTTGAGCAACTTCGTGTTGTTCGTGATGGCCAACTTCGAATAGTTTTCAATACAGACCTAAAGGTTAAAATTGAAGATGAATTCTACCTTAGGCAATCTTATCTTTACAATGCAATATGTTTTTTTTATACTTGCTCATTAAGGCAATTTTTCCTTGCAGATTTGTTCTTGGGAGTTTTGTGCGCGACGTCATGAAGAGCTCATTCCTCGGAGATTATTGATACCCCAGGTCCGTTTTTGATCAAATTGTTTATCTACATAATGGCTCATGCGCTCCTCCATTCCTAGTTTGTGAGGGAGAGTGGAGACTGGATGGTAAGAGTAGGTTTTTGCAAAAAAAAAAATTAGTTGGAGTAGAATTCCTGCTAAAGATAAATTTGTGTTTTCTATATGCATTGTGTTTTTTGATCCTTGCCATTTGTTGCTTGTTCTGTAGAATGGAAAGTCATGTCATTTATTTGCATACCACTTGTTCAATTGTGACTATACTTCTGTTCCTGACATTAGGCTTCGTGTTCTTTAGGTTAGTCAGCTTGGGGCAGCAGCCCAAAAATATCACACTAATATGCAAAGTGCGTCATCCAATTCATCTGCGCCAGAGTTGCAAAACAACTGCAATATGTATGTTCTCCACCTCTTTGTTTCTTCCAATCTCCTTTGTTTGCGTCATTTTGTTATATTTGTGTACACTCATTTTTTTGACGAGCAACTAACTGGGATTTAGTCCCATTTAATTACTTATATTTTTTCTATTTACACGTTTTTATTTGCAGAATGTGTTTAGTCCCGGCCTCTGGTTTATGGTTTATGCTTTCTGTTCTACTAGCATGCCTTTAGATAGCTGTTATATGTTTCGTACTTCACTCATGCGTAGATATTTTAATATATTTGCAAAATTCTGTCTTTTCTAAATGGTCTCCTACAAAATATAGTAATTTTTATGGAAATCTTCTGCTTTAAGGTTTGTGGCGTCAGCCTGGCAACTGGCTAAATCTTTGGAAGTGCCATTAGTAAATGATTTAGGGTATACAAAAAGATATGTCAGGTGCCTTCAGGTAATGTTCTACTTCCGCATAATACTCATTTGTCTAACTTTCACCCTCAGGACAAGTATTGTTAGTAATATTCATCTTTCTTAACTAAAAAAGATTATGGTACTTGATTGTTCTGATAGCCTTGATTTAATTTTATCACTATTTTTGGTTTGCAGATATCAGAAGTTGTTAACAGTATGAAAGACCTTATTGATCACAGCAGGGAAACAGGGAGTGGGCCAATGGGTAAGTTTTAGTGTTTTACTAATGTTTTATCTTGATTTTAATCTTTGTCGAAGATTAGGAGCTATATGGTCTACGTGAGCCATTAATCAATCTCTGTCAAGTAACCTTCCAAAAAAGTTTCATCAGGAAATTCATTTTGAATTTTGAGTAGATTCCCGTTTTGTGATTGAGTATTGCTCTGTGTATTCTCTATAAAAATTAATTTATTTCCTTAATTCACCATTGAATAGTTGCTACATGAACAGGATTAAGTTTTTTTTTTTGTAAGAGTAACTCTACATTACTAGTAGCCTGTTGGTATACTATATTTTGGACAAAAACTTGCTGTTTATGTTGAAGTATAAAGCACAATTTATTGTTTGTAAATCTTTGGGAAGTATTGTAATTTGTGATTTAAAGCTTGATGGTTGTCATTTAAATATAGTATGCATAAATCAGCCAACCCTTGCCATATTGAAATCAGAACGTTGCTTGTGGAGACTTCTCTCAAAATTCCCGAAGTATCCATTAGATTTTGGTTGCCTTGTCTGTCTGGAAATTTCATTGTATCTTGGTTCTTATTTGCAATTATGTTTAACCTAATGAGTTTGTTTTGCCACAGATAGTTTAACCAAATTTCCTCGAAGAAGTGCATCAGCTGGGTTCCCAACTCAAGCGCAACGGAGAGAAGAACTGCCAAAGCAGCATCAACAACCACAAACGTCGGTTCAACTCTCGACAAGTAATGGCATGGCTATGGGCACCTCAACTCCCACTACTAATGCAAGCACCATAGTTGGATTGCTACACCAGAATTCAATGAACTTATCAAGACTACCCAATCCAATGAATAATGGTTTGAACAGCCCTTATGGAGGAAGTTTGATTCCAATTTCATCTCCACAACCACAACCACAACCAAACCCTTCTCAATTCCAACCTCCAACACCTTCATCGACGACTGCCATAGCATCCTCGGCTGGAAATCGCTTGAATAACACGAATTCTTTATCACATATTCAAGTTCCTTTGCACCAGCCATCACTTTCTGGGGAGGATCAGAACGATTCTCAGAGCTCCGTCCAGAAAATTTTGCAGAAAATGATGTCCAACCAAATAACCAACCCACCAAATGTGAATGGGATTATACCACCTACAGCAAGTTTAGGCCTCAATGGTTTGGCAAATGGAATGATTGGTCAGTCTGCGGTGATTGTTAATGGAATGCGCTCGGCAGTTGGAAACAACTTGGTTGTGAATGGAAGAATGGGAATGGCCGCATTGGCTCGTGATCAAAGCATGAATTTTCAACATCAGGACTTGGGAAACCAGCTTCTGAATGGTTTCGAAGCAGGTAATGGATTTAATAATCTTCAATTTGATTGGAAGTTGAAATCATCACCATGATATTGGTTGAATTGCTTGCTTTATGCCCCTGCTAAAGATAAAGATGAAAATGTGTAGATGAGATAGGGCTTTCCTCCCACTCTGTACTGATTTCTTATTTTTATATATATAGTATATAAAGGGAAATTTTAGTTTCGTTTTTGTGATGATCCAAAACTAATGACATTAGTTGTCGTTCAATTTTGTGTCATTTTAATTGAATTTCGAATTTGACATTTGTTCTACTTTGATTTTGGACTCTGTGAATTACCGGAAATGAGGTTTCGAATTACCTGATCGATTTGATTATGTCCAGCCATTGTCAGCCTCGCCCTCTATTTTCCCGTCACTTCATATCACTTGATTCTTTCCTCCCTCACGCATGCCACTGGACGTTCATTCTGTCTTAGCTTTCTATAGGAAGAGTGGCATCAAAAGATTCGAACACTGCAGAATAGTCATCGTAGGCGTCCATGGGTAAAAATGGGGCTGTGTTTTGTGTTCACATCCTGGTCACGACTTTTGGATTCAAGCTCTTCACCATTAGAAGGAACTGGTCCCAAGGTTTAGCGTCGAAAAAGTGTTTTTCATTCTGTGTTTGTGCTTCATCAGGATGG
Organism: Begonia fuchsioides; assembly: GCA_003255005.1. Classification (NCBI taxonomy): domain Eukaryota; kingdom Viridiplantae; phylum Streptophyta; class Magnoliopsida; order Cucurbitales; family Begoniaceae; genus Begonia; species Begonia fuchsioides. The sequence continues at coordinate 436,853 of QAOC01040910.1, read as the reverse complement.
CACTTGAGTATCGAGAGAGTGACGATGAATGTCTTCGTGGGCACTGCTCTAAACTCGAAAGAGATACTTAATGTTAAGTCTCGAAAAGACTTAATATTCATGTGGTTTTAGTGAGTAAATTGCTAGGAATCTGTAATGATTTAATTAGAAATAAGCGGAATTTTTAAGGATAATGCTGTAGCGATGCCACAACATCAGTTACGCTGTTTTTACGAGATTTTACCCGATATTTCGTATATTCTGTATTATCACGGGATTTTTGTTTCTATGCAATTGCAGAATATTATTGAAGATAAAGGCTGAAAGAATCACGAATAAGAAGGAAGAATCAACTCTAAATCATATTTGGAAACAAGAATATCTTTGAAGATTTGGAAATCTTTCCTAATCTCAACTACTTTCCAAGCTTATCCAAATCTTCCCCCAAATCGCAACTAACTCTCAGATCTGCTGGAGCTGCACGAAATATACTTAAAGAAAGGTGAACACCACGAATTAGGTGTGTAGAATTGGAGAACGGGATTCACGATCAAGCTTCGGGCGTAAATCCGAAGAAGAGGTTTGCGGCGACGACTACGGCGGCGGGGAACGAGGCTGTGAGAACAATGGCTTTCGACGGCGAGGACCAAATTTCTCTCCTTTGCTTTTCGTTTTAATTTCCGTGAATTTTATGAACTCTTGATAGTTAGTGTAGAACTATTTAGTTTTAATCAAAGTTTGGATTTTTCTTATGTTGATTTGCTTAAGTCAATCATAGTTAATTCTTTCTGAGATTAATTTTAATTCTCAATTCGACCACCAACTTTATTTTATGCACTTTATTTTCTGCAATTTACTTTCTTGCACATTAGATTAGATGAAAACCAAAACCATGATAAAAAAACATATTCTTTATTCTTTAATTCTTTTTGTGAATATTTAAAGTTACGATTTTTATTTTATTTCTTTTACTTTGCAATTTATTCTCTGAATTGAAAATTGACTTATCCTCGTGGGATCGATATTTTTATTACTACGTTGCGATACGTGCACTTGCGTTAATTTGCGAATACATTTTCAAGCAACACCTAACAAATCCACGATGTGAACTCTTCTTTCGTTTTTAGACGACTTTATGATCGCACCATTTGCTGCCATGAATCCGAATTTGAAACAAGGGCAGACCTCGAAAAGTATTTGCATGGCTGCGAGGCGGTCCAAAGATGGAGGATCTTTGAATTCCAATGCTTTGTAAAGGCATTTTCCAGAGGCAGCGATTCAAGCGGCCAGGCCTTCGACCATGTAAGCAGCTATTGGCGGAAGAGGATCTCCTGGGATCGAGACCATCTGTCGTAACTCGTTTATCATTCCAGAAGCTCCTTCGATGTATATCCTTCTGAGAGCAATTCTGCGCAATCTAAGAGCAATTTTTGAGGAGTTCATCCAGAATCTGAGGATGGAAATTTCTCGAACACATGGATCAACCGATAAGGTACTGATTTCCGAGCTTTGGCTGATGAACATGCCATCATCTGCAAAATTGTTTTCGCCCAGCAGCACCCTCTCTAGCTCTTGTAGCTGTGATTGGATTTGATTTTCGTCGTAGTAGGCGGAATCTGAGATCAAATCTTGCAGGCCAGACGGTTGATTATTCACGAAGGAGAATGAACTGGCCTCGTTGAGCTCCACAGCCAAGGACTTGAATAAAAATTTCTCGTAGCCATCGTCGATCTGAAAGTCATTAGAGTATGTTTTTGATATCTGGTTGGAGCCGAGTATGTGGGTTGTCAACCCAGAACTCTCAACTCTATCATTCAACGCGTAATTGTTTGCAATTCTCTGTAAAGTGTCGGATTTGTGATCTGACTATAGACATGGCTTCAGACTTTTAGCCAGCAATTCAGAAGCTTAATACAGCTCTGCGTCACCAAGATAAAATTAATCAATGCTCAGATATTTATAAATCCAGAATTGGTTGATCAGATTCATGCAAACCTCAATGCAGAGTTCGTGGAGGACATTCGTCAAACACCTTGCGGGCGAGATAGAGGCATCATCGTACCCAACTTGAAACATTTGAAAAAATAAACCAACTTCTTCAAACACCACAAAACTGAATATCAGGAACAGATACTAGACAGAAAAAACTCCCCGATCTCAAATCAGATCAAGGGTCGTTAGAACAAGCAATTACCTTAGAAGGAGACGAATCGCAGAGCAAGCCCTGATTGAAGAGGCAAGCACGGTTTCTGAGGAAGAATACATTAAACCCAGATCGAAAACGAAGAACAGAGAGCAGCATAGGTTAACGAGGAGTGTAGATCAGAAGAGAAATAATAGAAAAATAGAGAGTGACGTGTTTTCCTTACCCCTGCAATTTCTTTGACGTCCTGCATTTGTTGTTTTACCAAAAGCTGCATGCTTTCTGCATGCGCCAGTACGATGGCTCGCTTCCTTATTTTCTCCGAAAAAATCATCTTAATTTAACTTTGCGCCAGTACGATGGCTCGCTTCCTTATTTTCTCCGAAAAAATCATCTTAATTTAACTTGTACCAAAGACTGACATGAGGCTTATTTAACTGTAATTGATATAAATCTGGGTTATTAATTAAATAAAAACTGAAATTAGGCACTCCCAATCCCCGCCATCCAATTTCCTATAGAAAAAAATTTGAATTTGTTCTCAGGCGTATTTTCTCGAATGTGCCCTTCTCCTACTCTATGTTAGGAGTGGGCACGGATCAATCCGGCCTAATTTTATCTCGAAATAGAACTAGAATCAAAATTCACAGTTCTAAATTTTTGGAACCAGCACCGGAACTAACGGTTCTTGTTCCGTTTCAATTTTAACCTAGTTTTATTTTATATTTAAAAAAAATTAAAATATAATAATAATATTTTTTTATTATATTTAGATCAAATTTTAAGTAATAGAGAAAAAATTATTTAATTTTAAGATTTATATCGAATTTTATTAGAATTTAGGTCACATTTTACTTGATTTTAGAATTTTTTAATCAACAGTCCCGATTCTGGTTTCACATAAATTACGATTTTTTTAAAATTAGAATAAGACCGATTAAATTTGGCAGTTCGAGTCCAGTTTACGGTTCTGGGCCGGTTTTGCCCACCTCTACTTTATGTAGGCGTTATGCGCAGGCACCCGGAGAGTTGAAATATGATTTAGTTAACAAATATAGTTCGGGGAACAAAAATAAATTTAGTTGTTATCTTTATTTATTGTTAATCAGGTTGTATAATAAGAAAATTAATTACTTTTTTTGTTTTAATACACAGAAAAGAGACACACAAGGATCGATGACGTGGATTACAAATGACCATTTTTTTAATCTGATCAAAAATATAAAAATTTAAAATCCATTTAATAAATCGTAAAATAAATTTAATTTAATATGGGACATTACCAAAAATCAAAGGATATGTGACATGGAACCAACCAACAGATCTTACAGAAAAGACCACTCGTCGCCCTTCTTTTTGGCGGGAACCGAAGGAAAGCCACTGACGACATGTCGACGTAAAAGCCGACGGCTTTCAAAGCCCCTTCACCAACACGTCTCCTTTTTCCCGCTGGTATGATAAGCGCCACCATGTTGACAGTTAAAAATGGTGCTCTCTGCCGCTGAAAAGCAGCTTCATTTATTATTGTATTTGTGTGGAGAACTGGAAAGGTAACTGATTTTAGTGGGTGACGCTCTGAAATGCCTTCTTTTCTCTCTCTCTCTCTTCACCTTTTTCCATTGCCTTCCCACCTTTCTGCGATTTGAGCTCTTCGTCGTCTGGGAAAAGCTTCGGTTTCCCCATCTGGGTCGGAGAAAATGGTGAAGGAAACTGAGTTTTATGATGTTCTTGGTGTTCTTTCGTCGGCGTCTGAGGATGAAATCCGCAAGGCTTATTACCTTAAGGTTTGGATTGAGCTTTTGGTGATTTAAGCTGTTTTCGTTAGTAATGTTTGTGTTGGATCCGACCATCATCCATTTGAATGATTTCCGCCGGTGATGTTCCTTTTTCTGAATCTGATATGCTTTATCAATGCTATGAACAGACCTTCAATCGGGTATTTTTGTGATCAAACAGTGAAGTTATGTTCGATCGAAACAGAAATTTTATTCTCTTTATCTAATGCAGGCAAGACAAGTTCACCCAGATAAGAATCCAAACGACCCAAATGCTGCTGAAAATTTTCAAGTTAAGTCGATTTTTATCTGCATCACATATGATATTTGGGTCGAGATTATCAGTTGTTTTATTAAAAAAAAACTGGTTTACGCTTGGCCAGTTCGCTATTTGATCATTGTTGTTGATAAACAACGCAATGGGCAGGTACTTGGGGAAGCTTATCAAGTTTTAGGCGACGCTGTTCAAAGAGACTCGTATGACAAAAATGGAAAACATTGCATCGCTAGGTGAGAATTTTTAAAAGAGGACATTTTAGTTTATAGACCAATAATCTGAAATCATAGATTTTCCTTTAATCCCACTATGAAAATCGATATTTTATTTAGCTTCTTTGTACGCCATTTCAAAAGAATGAGATTTGAGCGATCCGTTTTATGATAATACATAGTTTTTCTTCTGAAATTTTCTTAATCTTCAGGGAAACCCCGCTCGATCCAACGGCTGTATTTGCACTGCTATTTGGAAGTGAATCATTCGAAGATTATATTGGACATATAGCTGTCGCATCACTGGCTTCTTCTGGATCGTCCAGTGAAAATGAAAATCTAGAGAAGCTACATGATAAGCTGAAGGCAAGTGTATTTCAAATAGACATCTAAATTTAGGTATAACTTCATTATATCGATATTAATATCAATGAAGATGTCTTTAATTTACTGAAGAATATATACTATTATACAACCGGAGTGGATGGTTAAGATTTTTCAAATTTCAAGAAGAATGGTTCATCAAACTATACGTATGCTGATTATGATGTTAATTTTAAGTTTAAGCAGGCTGTCCAAAAAGAGAGGGAAGAAAAACTAGCAAGATTCCTCAAGGCTTTTCTTACTCAATATGTTCAACGAGACGAAGGAGGGTTCTTACGCCGCGCGGTATCGGAAGCAAGACGGCTTTCTAACACAAGTTAAGAAAGTTTCCATTTCCGTGATATCTCCTTACACGGTTCGAGTAAAAGTTTAAAATCAAGACAAATGCTCAAAGAAAAAAGCTCAAAAATTCATGCTTGAAATGCAGCTTTTGGAGTGAACATACTGAACACGATTGGCCGTGTATATTCGAGACAAGCAGCGCAAGAGCTTGGAAAGAAAGCCATTTATCTTGGGGTCCCATTTTTGGCGGAATGGTTTCGGAACAAGGGTCATTTTTGGAAGGCGCAGATAACGGCAGCGAAAGGCATGCGAATTGCGACATCTTCTATCGAATTGTTTTTCCAAATATGGAAATGTTTGTTTTCTAACCATTCTCAGAATTCAAATCCAGGTGCTTTTCAGTTGCTCCAACTTCAAGAAGACATACGCAAGCAATTTAAGAATGTGCCTGAAAACAACGTTGAGGCACACGTGCGCATGAATAAAGACACAACGATGAACTCACTGTGGAAGTTAAATGTAGTGGACATAGAAATAACACTAATGCACATGTGCCAAATGGTGAGTTCTTAGTCTGATTATTTGAATAAATTGTCTCGAATTTCATGAATTTGAACCTTTAGTAAGCTGAGTTCTTTATCTGTTTTTATATGTTCCAGGTGCTGATGGATAGCTCTGTAAGAAAGGAAGAGCTCAAAGCTCGCAGTTTGGCTCTGAAACTTCTGGGAAAAGTCTTCCAGGTTCTAGACAATGGATTCCTTGAATTACGAGCAATATGTGTCCCACTGGATTGGGAGTTCTGTTCAGTTTTTATTCGCTGCTTATTTGTTGTGTTTTCGGCAGGATAAGCTCGGAAAAAACGGGGAATCGTCAAAAAGAAGAAGCATTGAAGAAGAAGAAGAAGAAGACAGAACCAGTTCCGATGCAGCGACGAAGAGGAGCCGCCTCGAACGCTATCGTATCGAGCGCCATTTCTCGCACAGGCAAGGCAAATTGTTCTTTCATTGGTAGTCTTCCAAATATCAGAAGCTGAGTATTTTAACGATAATTGTTCTTCTTCTGCAATTACTCAGGGTATTGGCAGACTCTTCAAGTGCCTCTGCAACCCTGCATTTGATGTTGACGATGATGAAATTGTGTACAGAAGTAAATGACTCTGCTTCATGCTGTGTATTAATTTATCAAAACCAGTAATCTTGATTACATGACCTCTGAAATGATTCTACCTTTTCTTAATGAGAAAAAAGCTGACAGCAATTTTAAAAAAATTAATAAATTAAGTGGGAGAATTCAATTCTGGGAGTTGTAAGAGCATCCACAGCTCTTGATCCTCGCTGATGACGTAGATCCTACGTGGAATTTCTGCAGCATAGTTGATTTACCACGTGTTCTCATGGTGACTTGGCTTTCGAGGGTGACGTGGATCATCCGGTCACCAATAATGAGATCTTTCCCCTTCCAGCAGGCGCACTACCTGAATTAATCATTCATCGTAAGACAGATTATAGAACCAACAAATTCACCCAAAAGTTGAAATTCAAATGAATGTCGTTTACATAAAGGGCCGAGGTTGTCTCAGAGTTGCTAACGAGCTTTGAGCAACAGTAGATAAAATTGACCAAACCTAGGACTAGATAGAGAAGAAATGTTGCGAGAGATCGAAACTATGACCAGAATCGAAGAAATGTTGTTAGAAAATATAACTTTTAAGGTTCAATTTATATATCATCCCATGGTTTGAAGTTCGAATTAACTTTTATTTAGAATATTTCAACCATCTATTAAAATAAATTTCAGTTTATGATAAGAAGAATATTGTTACCTCTCCAATGGATGGTCGGGTGCTCGGGTTTCTTTGCATGCATAAAGATGCAGCTTTAACCATGATGTATAATTGGTATGTGTCGTATGCCTTTCCGAGCCGTTGATCTACCAATTCATGCAATTCTAGATTCTCAATCAAGGGCTCTGCCTGCATACAAAGTAAAAAAATTGTATAGAGATTCCACTTATTCCATCTATCGGTCTCTCAACTTACCCACTGCCGTAAAGAACAATGCTTGTCATCACCTTCTGCTCCGGCCACTCTCCGTCCGGATATAAGCTGCAATAACACAACGCCAAATGCATAGACATCTGTCCCGACCGATAGAATTCCATTCTCCACGTATTCTGGTGCCAGATATCTGAATCATACCAGAAGTTTTAATCAGTCGATCGATCGATCTAATCAGATGAGTTTTATGATAAAGTGGTCAGCCAGTTAACTACCCTAATGTCCCGAGTATCTTCGAATCGTGATGATCCTCTCTGACCTTCCATTTGGCCAGGCCAAAATCACCTAACTGAGTTCAGAAAAGAAAAAGATAATTAGGAAATCGAGCAATTATGAAGAATTTATTCACGCCTAAAGATAGTACTAACCCTAGGAACAAAGTTATGTGTGAGAAGTATGTTACTCGGTCTCACGTCGCAATGTATTATAGGTCCTCCGCGACACTCTTCGTGCAGAAATCGTAATCCTTTTGCAGTTCCAACAGCTATATTGTGCCTCTGCCATAATTCAAGAATAGGTTCTGTCGATTCTGAAAGAAAAAACAGAAAAAACATGAACAAAAAAAAAGCAAAGGGTACACAAAGTATACATTAGATTTTAAAATGGAAGAGGTTGTTACCAAATAAATGCCAATAGAGAGATTTGTTGCATACATACTCGTAAACCAGAATATTTAAGTTTTCCTTGAAGCAATAACCCAACAACATAACGATGTTCTTGTGCTGAGCTAAACTTAAGATGAGCACCTCAGACTGAAATTGAGCAAATCCTTGAGAACTCGCATCTTTTCGAACTTTAGCTGCAATGAGCTGTCCGTCTTTGAGCTCACCCTTAAATACACGACCAAATCCACCCTCTCCTAATAAATTTTTCTTTGCAAATTTGGAAGTGGCGAGCTTTATGTCGGTATAGCTGAATTTCATGGAAGCCTTGATGTACATATCATTCATTGTCCCACAAACAGAACAAAGGATTGGCGCATTTGATGCCTTCTGCTTGGCTACATCTTTGCTATGGCTTCGAACAGTCTGTGGAGTAGTCGGATCCCAACTTTCTCCATTGGAAGACAGACCTTGAAAACAGAATTTTGTAACAACATTTCTATTCAAATACATAAACCTTAGTTTTATCGACACCATTTCAAGCAAATAAACTAAAAAAAGAGATTAAATGTCATTTAAACGCTTTTACATATTAAATCTCAAACAATTTTTTTTACATTCTCTTCAATTTTTCCATTAAGTTCTTTCAATTGTTTACTTTGTTTTTCATTCAATAAAGAATTTTGACTCAAATTTTAACCACTTCGAAATTTTCTAACATGCTTTTGAATTCTATTAATCTCCTCTCGAATGATTTCGAACTCTCTTAAAGGATTTAAAATTTAGATAAAAATCGGGTTAAAACACCTTATTAAATGAAAAAAATGTAATATGCAAGTGTTGATAAATAAAACCTGAAAGTTCTTTTTTTAAGAAATGGAAAAATAGTTTAAGATTCAATCAAATGACTCCAAACTAAGGCTCTAATTGCCAAAAAAAAAAAAGAAATTTAAGCATAGAATTTTCCATGGGGTGTTGGCACTACCTGATTTTTCTTTCTTATTAGAAGAATTCAAAATCATCGAATCCTCAGATTTCCATGAAGCACTTGAGATGTCATCAATAGTATCAACGGAAATACTATCTAATGAAAAGCTGTTGCAAGAGCTAGACGTTTGCTTGTTGATGCTGGAAAAACTGTTGCCGGAGATAGACGTTTGCTCGTTGATACTGGTATTAGTATTTGATGATGAAACCCGCTTGGAATTAGAATAGACCACTTTTTGTTCTATGGTCTCCACTTCGTTTGTGACATACGATCTAACAATCTCCACAGACCAGTTGTTTTGAATCAAACCAATCTTACCGGGTAAACATTTGTGGTAAAACTTCAAATCCCATCGAAGGTGCCTGTTCAAATTTAAAATATAATATTTACATGATAATTGTGCCCTTTCTTCAAACATGATTCCTTGACCAAAGCTAGAGGCAGGTGCTAATAAACAAAAAAAAACAGACCATACAAGGGGTGATGAGAATCTATGGTTACTAAAAGTAAGATTAGAATTCTAACATATGAAGACAGATTTTACCAGGAATATAAATATAAATATTTCTGATTAATAATGTCAATATAATTGAACTTCAAGCGAGGTATAGAAAATATGATGATCAACAGTGAGAACCGGTAATTGTACCTCAGAAACAAATGTGAGTCATGATATATTGCAATTCGATAAATAACTACCTGTCCAGTATTACCCATTTTGCATTACACGCCATAACTTCTTGTAAAAGAACCTGCCTCATGGGATATCCAGCAGTAATTCTCACTTGAACTCCAACCTGATAGTAGTTACAAAAATGGTGAGCAAAAAAATGAATTCTTTCTTAAATAAACTTTAGTAGACAGAGGATGTTCGAAAGACTATCTTTAAGTGGGATTGATCGTAAACTTGTTGTTAATCCTTGTTCTTGTCACAATAAATTATGTTAATTTTAAAAAAGAAGGTGCAGTGAGCGTTGTCTAAGTCTTCTGAGTAGATCAAAATTCTTGAAGTAAAACTGCAGTATATAGCAACAAAGCAGCCAGCCTAGCTCAGAAACTGCGCAATATTTGGCAATGTTATATAGTATGAGAAAAAAAAGAGAGAACCAAAAAACTGAACAACAAAATGTGATAAAACTTTAAGATATCTAAACATGCTTTAGAAATCGAAATATAAATTTTTGGACCAAAATGCGGAAAATCAAAGTTTGAAACCCGAGATTGTAAATGAGTTCCCTATCATAAAGATAAACCCTACACCAGACCAACTAACACAATAACACATAAGCCATAAAGGCTCGACTTTTTAGTGATTGAATTGCTTAACGATGTTTGAGAGATCCCTAGGTCAAATGAAAATAGTAAATACCCCTTCACGTTCACACTTTTCAGCAGTTCCCAGCAACATGGTTACATATTCATCAACTTTCTCTGCAACTTTTTCCTCAATTGCTTGAAATCTCGTTCCAGCGAAAGAATCAAAGCATGCTTTTAGTTGGTATCCCACTGCACATTAAGGCAGAGCTACATTGAGTTACCATGATAATTCTGACCGGAGAAGCTACTAATATTTGCATGTTTTTTGTTAGAAGCATTTCTTCCAGTTCATATCTTCCAAGTAGTTTTGAAGTGAGAAAAGTTATATTTGTTAGCCGATTTACAAAAAGCAGTCTAAATCAGAAACATTCCATACAGCACGATCCATTAAGTCATACTGAATGGCATATGACGATGAACTAGAGTGAATGGTAATCGAAAAATTGCCATAAAAAATGTACAAGCACTTACTGGGGTGGGGAACTTTATGAAGAATTCCAAGGACAAGAAGAGTGGCACCTCTGCGAAGAATGTCGCCAACCATTTGAATGGCATTGACAGTGAGATTCAGATCATTCTCGGTGAGTTCCCTAGTTGCGTCATAGGCAACGACCACATAAAAGGGCGAGCGATTGAGTTCCATTGCCGCTCCTTAATGAAATCAGCAAATGGTTTTCTCAACCTTCGATTCAGAGTTGCAGAATATAACGAACTGTGATCGACACAGGATTGGTGTATCAGCTGACAATGACGCCACACCGCCATTACGATTTCGACCGAAATGATAAACAATCTTGTAGAATTTTGGAACTTCTCCTCTCGTTCTTCTAACGACAAAAGGAACGTATAAATTGTAAAAGGAATCGGAATTATACCGCTGAATATTCATTCAAACCTAAAAAAAAATGTCAGAAAAGATCGCCATCTCCCCGTTTCTTCTCTGAAACTCCGACGCAGATAATTAGTTAGTCCAAGCATCGACTCCGCATAAATATAAAATCATTCTTACATTGATTCCGACATACCTGAATCTGCTTTTTTTCTTTAAACCTAATAAATCAACCAAATTAAACACTAAATCTTTGAAAAAGATAAATCCAACCATTTTAATTATCGAACAATAATTTTCTCCAATAACTCTAGTTGTCAACAATTTTAGTAATACTAGATTTATCTAAGGGTGAGCAAAACCGTATTGGGACCCCAAAGTGAACTGTAACAGTTAGTTTTAACCTAGTTTTGATTCTAGTTTTTAAAAAATCGTGATTTATGAGTTAGTTCCGGTCTTTAGGAGTAAAAAACCGTGAAATCATAATCGGGACAGTAAGTCAAAAAAAATTCTAAAATCGATCAAAATTTGGCTCAAATCCTAAAATTCAATATAAATCTAAAAAAAGTTATAAATTTGACTGATTACTTAAAACTCAACACAAATATAATAAAAAATATATTTTATTGTTATATTTTAATTTTTTTAAATATAAAATAAAACTGGGTTAAAACCGAAACCGTTGATTTTGCTTCATGTTCCAAAAATTCAGAACCGTGAGTTCCAGTTCTAGTTCTATTTCGAAATAAAAAAAAAGGTCAAACCGACCCGTGCCCAGTTCTAAATTTATCTTCTTAACATAACCTCTTATTATACACGCTAACATGTCGAGTTGTGATTGATTTAATTAAATACATTTAATGTATTATAATTAAAATAATTATTTATATTACACATATCACAACAAGACGTCATAAAATATGTTTAAGAGAGTATGTTTTAGAAAGTAAAATTAAAATTACTCATCACGATTTACATGTTTCGTGATTTAGTGCTTATCTAATTAGATTATGTTAGAAAAAAGTTGTATGCTTTAGATGATAAAACTTTCGAAGGTTATAAATTAATTATCTTCACTTCCATTTTTAATTACTATAAATTACAATTACAAATGGGTAAAACAATAATATAGATTTCCTAATATTGAATATAAATTATAATCGTTTAGACAGCCAAATCTCTAACGTCATTTCAATTTTCAATCATTTGTCTGTTGATCATTGTCTTCTTCAGTTTCCCAATTTAGTAATCTCAAAACCAAAGCCAAATCCATGTTCATGTCTCCATGATACTGCAAATGGCTGTCCTTAAAAACACAGGAAATGTTTCTCGTTCCGATCCAACTGCAGCCACTCGATCTCTCGGACGATTTACGTCTGGCAGCATACATTGCCTGAACCATCCTTTCCCACATCCCCCTCGCCTGATAGGCTCGAGCCAACACAAGGAGTGGAAGATCCGATCGAGGTTCCATTTCCATTACCGTCTCCGCAACCCTTTCGATGATTTTCAAGTCTCCATCGACTGTGCAAGCACAGAGAAGAGACAACCAAATCGTAATGCTCGGTAAATGGGGCATTTTTGAGATGATATCCATGGCTTCTTCGAGTTTACCGGCTCGACCTAATAAGTTCACTATGCAAGCGTAATGCTCGTCAGCTGGCTCGATTCCATAATTGTTTTCCATTGCTGCGAAGATGGCCAATCCTTTGTTGACTAAACCTCCATAGTTGCAGGCCAATAAAACTGCAGTGAGAGTTAGACTATCCACTCTTTGGCCTTTCCCGACTGCTTCTTCGAAACTATCTATAGCCTCGTATTCTCTACCGTTGATCGTCAAACCCATAAGAAACGTATTCCATGAGATCAAGTCTTTCACTTCCATGTTCTTGAATAAGTTTATTGCACACTCAATCAGTCCGGATTTCACATAGATGTCGATTAGAGAACTGGCAACAATAGGGTCGTCCTCAAGTCCAAATTTCACAACAAAAGAATGAAGTTGCATACATAGTTCCATCGGCATGAAAACCGAAACACAGCCCAACACACTGGTAATCGTAAATTCACTTGGCCGGAGGTTGTCTCTCAAGGCACGTACAAAAATCTGTAAGCCATTGTGGCCAAATCCGTGTCGGGCATAGCTCGAAATCATCGAATTACAAACGGCTAAATCCGGCTCGTTTAGTTCATAAAAGAGTCTTGCTGCATCAACCAAGCTGTTGCATTTGGAAAACATGTCAATAGTAGCACTCAAGACAATGCTATTACAAAAACATCCTAGTTTGAAGCAAAAGGCAAAGATTTGCTTACCCATTTCCAAATTCTTCAAGGAAGAACAAACACTAATCACCGTAGAGAATGTGAATTGATCGGGCGAGTGCTCCATAGATCTCATCAAACAGAGCTGTCCGAGTGCCAACTCTTCGAGACCTGATCTTTGGCAACTCAGAATCAAAGAGTTCCAAGAGATAACATCGACATTCTTCATCGATTGAAATACGTTAAGCGCATAATCAATTAGGCCAAACCCTCCATACATATCAATCAATGAATTTCCAAGCACAACATTTTGCAAAATCATACCAGTTCTTATGATACTGCCGTGAATCTCCTTCCCTTGACGACTACACTGAGCAATTGAGATCATAATCGAGTATGTATACCCACTTGGCCTAAAGCCAGCTGTATGCATTTCCATAAAAATGGAAACAGCAGATTCATTAAAACCACACAACTTCAGGCCAAAAATCATGGAGTTCCAACTAACAACATCTCTGTGGGGCATTTCATCAAACAGGTTCACTGCACGTTCGATATGGCCAAATCTCAACAAGCCCTTCAAGAGTATGTTCCGAGATATGGTATTCTTCTCCCTGATATCATCGAAAACGTTCCATGCATCACCAACTGGACCAAAGTGAACATACAACTCAAGGCAGCGATTACCCAGAAAAGTATCGACATTCAGTCCAAATTTGATCAACTGAGCATGAACGGAACAGGCAAAAGAGAAAGAGCCAATAGATAAGGAGAGGTCTGTGAGATTAGCACAACGATGAAGAGAACTTCTGCGAGTAGCATGAAGCGGCTTTAATAATGGGTACATACAATCTTAGTTCTTGCCCAGAATGAACACGAACCCAGACAATCGCATTAGAACCTGCATTCAATCTTAGTTCTCAAATCCAGTCGTCGTCGTCGTCCCCACGAGTAGCATCTAACTTGACCAAAGTGGAGAGTTCAGCGATTTGGCGTACAGTTGAACAAGGAAGAAGCCGATTAGTAAAGCCCCACAATCAGACGTGTCCTTAAAATCAGACGTGCGTTATAATTGCTTGTTTTAATTATTAAATGCAGTAGGAGTTAGATTGACTCTAGGTTATTATATTAAATCAAAAGATTAAATTTTACTGATCATAAGGCGATGTTGATCACACACAGAAAAGGGATTCCTTATTTAAATCGAAACAACATAAAAAAAAAGCTTTGTTTTTGAAACTAGCAGAAACGAAGCTGTCGTTCATGGCCAAAATGGAGACCAAACGTTGCTGTTGTTTGAATCTTCAAATGGAAGAATCATATCGTCAACGTTAAACCCCATCGTCTGATCATGATCTTGGCTCGAGTTCGTCTCCGGATTCCATGGCTGCGATCCCTGATTTCCTTCCATGGTGTCCGTGCTTTGACCTCCATATCCCGGCATTATTTCTCCCTCGCCCTCCATTAATGGCGGCAGAATTACAGGCAGGGCTTGGTTCACATCTTCAGCCACGGTATTCGTCAGAAAATCATCTCTCCGGTCGATATCGTTCAAATGCTGATCAATCACCCAGCCCAAATCTTGCAAATCCAGCATCGTTAAACCATGTAGAGAGTTTCCGGTGAGGCAGTTAAACATTACACGAGTCATCTCCTTCTCTCTATTCTCCTTTATAACCTTCTTCAGCTGATGGTTGGCTTTCGCGATCCTTTGCCGGATGAAGGTCTCCAAATCCACCATCTTCCTGCTCTGATCCATTTCCGACAGCCCTCTGAACCTCGCCAGAACTCGGTGAACTCCGCTCGGCGACGGCCATGCCTGTTTAGAAACAACCCATCACCGGAAAATCCAGAAAGAGGAATAAAGAACAATAGTTACCGTCGTTCGACGGCGTTGACGGCCGCACCTCCGGGAGAGTTTCGAACGGACTGTAGATCACGGCGCAGGCGTCGATTCCGCAGAGAGTACTCAGCTCATTCAGCTTCTTTACGAAACCTTTCTTCCTCTTCTTGAAAGTGGCTTTCCTTGAAGTATCATTGGCGATGAATGAGAGCGTCACCTTCTTCCTCGTCATGCTTATGAAATTCTTCTATGCATGGAGCTCCGCCCCCATGCAGTTTATTTATATCATTTTCAAAATGAATTACCATAAATTTAACTCTTTTTTCTTTTTTTTGGGAAAATTTTATTTTTCTTCGAACCGATTGATTTATTAACAAGGCGACACAGGATCTAATCTTGCATTGTCGTGACGCAAGTGTTGTTTTTCCGAAATTAATTTATGGTGTTACCATTTTGATTAGCGGTAAATTAGACCTTTCGGCCAAACCCGAACCCAAACCGGATACTTGTACATGGAAGGTTTATAAATGGTAGATCAGAAATTAGGGTTTGAACAAAATGGCAACGTAATAAAATGCAGTAGATTTGGTGGTGGAATTGTTGGAAATAGGATTTAAAATGGTGATTTGTTGAATTTGATTGTGATTTGTGATGCTCGGATGCATCATGCGTCCTAGTAAGGGATGATCGAACGAATATTCTCTCACTCGAATGCATCATGCGTCCTAGTGATGGACGATCAGACAAATTATTTCTCACTTGGATGCATTATGTCTCACATAGACACAACATTCAAATTTTTTTTTTAATTTTTAATTTTTAATTAATTTAACTGATCAAATCTTATCGAAATGACTTGAACTTTTTACCACATATTTACGACAATAAAAAACACTACTCTTGAAGTTTTTAATTTTTTTTTACAACTATACGATTTACTATAATTTTTTTTTAATATATAAACAAAAATTAAAATTACATACGATAATAAAAATTCTTGAAACTTGTATTTATTATACCACGGTAATACAATATTCCACAAAGTTGAATGATTCATCCGATCCTCCATCACTAGGACGCATCAAGCGTCCGAACATGCATTCGGGAAGCTCAAAATTTATTTTTCCAAAACTCAGGCCTGATTTAGCCTATTAACCCAAAACTAAGACCCGAAATTAGTTTTTTTCTCAAAAAAATAAAAAACCTAGACCGACTATAAATAAAATTCTAGCACAATTACACTTCACCCTTTTGATTTCTAGGGCAAATCTCTCACAGAGTATTTGTTTTGAATTATTTCCCCTAATCTCCAACCGCTTCTAAAAAAACTAGAGCCTTAATGTTTTCGATTAGATGAACAAGAACATCAAATGCAAGTCATCTTCACAAGGAAGGGACATTAGCGACCCTTTAAATCAATAGCAGATAATCACAATCAACTAACAAGGAGCTAAAACAGAACAAAATGAATCTAGAGTATAAATAATAATAATATAACTTTTCATGATTTAATTGTATATTAATTAATGGAATGCAGCAATTTTCAAGAATTTGTGCACGTCTTTTTTTTTTTTGTGAACAAAATATGTGCAAATAAGAAATACCGTCTGCCAAAGGTGCAAGTAATCCCCCGCTGGAGACCTGTTAATCATGCACCCGAGTCTTTCAAACATTCACTCAACCAAATATGGCCTGACGGAAATATTAACATCTTATGAAGCAACAGGAAGTGGAGATCACCAGGTCTGGAAATACATATCAAGAGAGGTAGCAAGTAGAGAGTAGAGTGACTTAGTGCAGTAGAAAGAAAAAGTTAGGGAAAATAGTTATCACATCAACAGCAATTTGTGCTTCATACTTAAGGTAAAATATTGGGAATAATCAACATAATTTGTCAAAGCTTAGTCTTACCCATCCTGAAATATAGCCTAAAACACCAACGATTGAGGATAATATCCTGAAATATAGCCTAAAACACCAAGGATTGAGGATAATATCCTGAAATATAGCCTAAAACACCAAGGATTGAGGATAATATCCTAGAAATCGTTCAAATGAAGGCATGACTATGCGTAAGATTACATTATACCTGAGGTTTCGATGGTTCACTAATCTTAGGAAGTAGTGATTTGGCAGCTGAACTGTCAAATATACAAGACCAATCTGTATATGCCGAGCCAATACCATATCCGGCGCCAAAAGCTATTGAAGCCCGTCGAGTAACTGGTCTCCCTGGTTTTAACAAGAATCATAATGTTTCAAAGGATGGCACAAACGATTGAAGATAAATGGCATAATTAAATAAAAAAAACACCATCAATGATACTTAGAAACTTAGTAGAAAACCAAAATTGAGATAGCAACTTTTTAGTGACATCAAGACGGACATCTGTGCGCAATATATTCATATCTACTTCAGTTCAAATGATCTTTGAAATAGATGATAAACCTCAATTAATTCTTTATCCACAATTCTAAGCATGTTTAGATGGGTTTCCAAGACCCTTGCTGACAAATGGAAAATTTGGCTAATCAAATCTAAATTTTATTGACAATGTTTTCAAGCAAATTGCAAAATAACCTAGACACTCCTACTCCATGAAGCAACTATGGACAAAGAGCCTAAGCTGGATGGTGTTTGCTAGAAGCTGTCATTGAGCCAATCAAAATGACCCTCTTGTCAATGTTTATCATAAGAATGAATGCCAAAAAAAACCAATGTGTAACCGCCATTGTTATCCTTAGAATTTCAATGAACTGAGGCCAAATGAAATAGTTTTCTTTTGCAATTGCAAGCATGAAGTCTTAAATTTCCGACCAAGAACAAATTTGACTCAAATTCATTCAAAATGTTTTAAAATCCTTTCCCTAGAAGTTATGGAGCCATTCTCTCTCAAAGTATGTAAATACTTGTCATTCTGTCTGCGTATCCAACTAAAAGTAGAACTAATACTTCATAGTCAGACTCATTCAGCAGCAAAGACCATCCATTTACTTTTTAATTAGCCTTTGCAAGTAGAGATGTACAATGATCATTGCAGACCTCGGTCATTGATCGAAACTCTAATGTCTTAGACAAAGTAAATTATTGCTCAATTACTAGCAGACTATTGAAACCATCTTTGAAATGATTCGCCAAGTTTAACAGAGAAAACAAAGGAAAAGAAAGACTGAAATAATCCATATCTATTCGTAAGACCCCCCCTAACAATCAAAACTCTATTAATCTTTTCTTTCATGAATTCTACAATTCGTTCTAGTTCTAATACCAGCAACCTAATGAAAGTTAACGAATTTAATATCTGAAATACAGCCCCCAGTAAGCTTATATATTTTAAAAATTGTAACGCAGCATCAACCACTTCCAATTCGAAACACAGAGGAAAAAATACTAATGATATCATTTCTAATGCAAACAGATAGCTGGAAAACCGCGGAGAGAAAAAAAAGGTGGAACTAACTGAATAAAAGAAGACCAGCAAAGGCGCCAGCGGCGGAAGAAATAGACGGAAGCGAAGGACAGTCTGATCGAGGCACGCATCCCACCTGGCGTCCCCGTCGTACTACGAAGGAACGATTTCATCGTATTTCGCCATTCCCACGAAATCAAAGCCCGTCTTCTTCTCACAGCTCCGCTGCTCTTCATCTTCCTTCCATTTCTTTCAATAAATTACTAAAAACACCATGGGCTAGCTTGAACTGGGCCGGCTCAATAGCGTCTCACTACTAATATCAATATATGATATGTCTTAATCGAGCCTCCGTGATTTGGTGGCGCAATGAATGGAATTCAGATCAAATTAACAAATTTATGATCGAACTGGCTTAATCCCAAATTCAGCAAAAGGGGAAAACAGAAGAAATGAATCGGGCATGCCGAAATCTAACCTAAAAGAGGGATCGCCGTAGTATCGTCGATTTCAGGAAATTGAAAATCCCCATTTGCATCATCATTGCATTTTCGCACTCGAAATCAAACCTTATGAGCAGTAATTGATCTTCCAAATACCTCTGTAACAGACATTCTTCATCCTGCCTCTTCGCCACCGCCTCCTGCTCCTCCCCTCCGCCGCCTCTGTAGCAACCTTCCTCGCATCGACGCAGCCCCTCGTCGTCCAATAACGCTTCCAAAAATTTCCGCCATCTCCGACGGTAATATTTGAAGCAGAGCGCTCCGACGCAGATAATTGGGAAGATAGCGAGGAGTAAAGGAAGATGGAGAGGTGAGCAGAGCAAGAGACAGACGCAGCGAGGTCGGTTTGAGCCGTGCCAGCTCGCTACTCCTCCGATCAGCATGATTTCGATTGTTGTCTCTGATGGAAAAACCGACGAGAGATGGATCTGGGATGTCGAATGACGGCGACGGTCTTCATCTCAGCAAGAAGCTGACCGGCGAGCTTTGCCAAATCAAAGCTGCCATCTTTTCGAAGCTATGCTCTCTCTCTCATTTATAATTTCAGTTCTAAAATCAAATTAGATTAAGCAAATTTAGGGTTCAATATTTTCAACTAATTAATTAAAAATAAATTATAACTAATTAATTGATAAAAGTAATAAAACAATTAGACGACTATTGCAAGAGACTAGTCATATGTTGACGTTATATCTACATTCTACTGTTTATTTTTACTTCTTGACACAACATAATTAATTAATTAATTAATCATTTATATTTTATTTCAGGTAAAAAGACAAAATAAAGTCAAACTATAATGCCACCTAATGATCAAATTGTCGGTCAATAACCTCATAGTCAATGAATGAGGTCAAACATGGACACGTTAATCCCTCCCCAATCTATAACACTTGAGTAATCAGACGCTGGCAAGCTTTTATTTGCATCTTAGGTAATGTTTCTTTCTGAAAATAGAAACCTCTCGGGAGGGAAAAAAATCCGCCATTGAAGCGAAAACAAGCTGGACCTGGAATTGATAAAGCGGATGCAACCAACGCCTGCTGGTAGAATCAGGGGCAGTGGTGGCGTCGGAGGCGGAGGGGACCCGAGTCACGGGAGCGGACTCGCCCGATTTCGCTCAGCTCCGGCGTCCTGGTTAGAAGCGTTTTGGACGAAGAAGAGGAAGACCTGTTAAAGCCTAATCAGTGCTTTACCCAAATCCTTTCTAACCACTTGGAAATACCCACTTCTCAAAAGTCGGTGATTTTTTGTTCATCGGCCGATCAGGGTTTCTTTCAGCTCGATTCGTCGGATGGATTTGTGAGGCAGAACAGTTATCCGGCCGAGGTCCTGGCCAACGCCGGAATCGGGTCCGATGGGTTCTTCCTCAACGCCGAAATTTCGGCTTCCGACGACTTCCCGTCGCCGGATATGGAGGAATCTCCGAAGCCGTCGAAGCGGGCTAGGGAAGCAGAAATCGGAAGCTTTAGCCCAAAATTTTCTGCTCAGCTGGTAAATCAATTTCGAACTCGTACCTGATTCATTGATCTTATTAATTCACCCACGTCTCTATTGTTCATCAGAAAGAGGAACAAAATGCTGAGAAGCCTGGCGGGATTTCAAGCTCCATTGATATGGAAATGGAAAAGCTTCTTGAGGATTCAGTACCCTGCCGAGTTCGTGCAAGGCGCGGTTGTGCTACTCATCCTCGCAGCATTGCAGAAAGGGTATCTATCTATTTTCCTATAATCGTTTCTTTACAACACTTGTGGTTTCCATCATAGAGATAGAAAAGGAAGAAGGTGTGGGAGGAAAAGACTTGAAAGATAATTGCTTAGTTCCTCGATTAATTGCTTCGACTATTTAGTTTCGAGATTTTTCTTCACCGTTAGATTCGAAGGACGCACATCAGTGACCGGATAAGGAAGCTTCAGGAGCTGGTTCCTAACATGGACAAGGTAATAACATCATTCTAAATTCTAATAACATCATTCTAAATTCTAAGTTCCTGTCACTAGCTCTCGCATAATTTTAACTAAGCTTTGTACGGTTGTGTTAGACTGTTCTCGGGCATTCATCGAAGAGTTTTCAGAAAGTTTCCATTTAGAGCTGATGGCTAAAAACATATTAAGATTGTTTTCAATCCATCTATCCATTTATATCAAGTTCATTTACGGCTAGTTTTAGGCAAAGTTGTTGGATTTGATGCAATAATTCATGAACTCCTTCACGCAGCAAACGAACACCGCAGACATGCTCGAGGAGGCCGTAGAGTATGTCAAGAATCTTCAGAAGCAGATTCAGGTACCCAACACATGGTCTGAATCTTTTACACCGTTTTAAAACTCGTCCGAGGAACGTCACCGGGAACCCTTTTTTCCTTCTTGACAGGAGCTGTCAGAACAACAAACCCGATGCAAATGCGTGGCCGAAGAATAGGTTGTGGAGGAGGGAAATGGAAGTTTTGGTCCTAGTTTTCTCGATTGACGTAATTGTAAGTTGAAAAAGGTTAATAAAAGTCTATGCTAGAAGACACCATTAAAAGTCCACCACAGTTTTTAAAAAACATGTCCTATGTACGTTCTGAACAGCCAACAAACGCTAACAGAGGGACAAAGCTAGCCTTCGCCGGAAATCAGACTGGCGGGTTAAGACGTTGGTTGAGATAAACAAGATGCCAACTCAAAGCCATCAGCGTGATAATGTTGAGAAAAGATGACGACGAATTTAGCTCCTTCAGCCTCCTGTTTAGCTCCTCAGCCGCCCCTCTTCTCTCCCCTCGGCGGCGCTGCAGCTCCTCGAGCGTCTCCACCCCTTGCTGCCTCGCCGGGCCGGACAGAGGCTCTTCTCCTGCGCATGTCTCCGGAGGCGCTGATTCGTTGATCTCCGTCGGCGTTTCTCCCCTTCCTCTCCCTTCTTCTTTATCTGCCTTAATCTTTTCAAACATAACCTGCAGAGTAAAACAGCTTTTACTTCCTCTGCAACTCTCAATCACTTTTCAGGAACATCGATGTTGGGAAAGTGGTTTTTTTGGGTTGTTTACCTTCGTCGCGAGAGGCTCGAGGTAGAAGGAATTGATTAGAACGAGTAGAAGGGCTGCAAAGAGATTATATCCTTGAAGAACCTCGGATGTGCTCGACGATGGCCATCTAGTATGGCCAAGAACATGGCCCAGAAAAGCCATGGCAATGCTTGTGGTCATGGCTCTGAAATAAACAGGGTAGATTTTGCTCTGCACCACTGGAAATTGATACCTGGGTAGGACTTGGTTCAGTACATAATTCGATATAAACGTTATCCAAACGCTCATTCCAAACGCCATGGCAGAACCAAGAAGGCTCACTGCGCTCGCCAATGCCGGAAAAGCCATGAAAATCGACGAGTGGATTATAAGCGTTCTGACTCCACGAAACAAAGCGTTTACTCCTCTGTGGCTCTCCTCCTTCACTGTCTCTGCAACTTTCTTTGTATCTTCCATGGTTTCTTTCCCTCTCGCTTTTGCCTTTGCTTCTAATTTTTTCACCGTCTCCGTCACGTTCTTCGCCATTTTTTTGACGGACTCTTTCGCCTCTTCCACCTTTTCTCTTCCCTTCTCCGCAGCCTCTTTCGCTCCTTCTTTCAAATGGTGGGTTTGCTCGGAAACTTTGTCTTTCCCTTTCCCCGCCGTCTCTTTCACCTTCTCCTCGACGTCGTGCACTTTCCCAACCGCCGCCTCCTCCGCCTGATGTGCCGTCTCCGTCGCCGTTTCCTTCGCTTTTCCGATGACACCGGATGTCATATGCCTGCATTTTCCAAAAGCGTTGCAGATAAGCTCTTTCGCCCCGTGTCTGAGACCACCGTCACCTTCAACCCCGTCTTTCGCCGCATCCTTCAGATCCTCGGCAGAAGAAACGCGCTCTTCTTCGTCGGGACCATGAAGAGAGCCGCGTCGGTCGGAGATTGAAACTTTTGTGTTGTGCTCTCCTTGGTCACCGTATTCGACCACCACAACTCTGTGACCTTCTTTAACAATCACATCTCGGCCTTCGTTCTGATTCTTCTCTGGGGTCGGAGACCAAACTCCGGAAGCTGTGAGAGAAGACAAAACCAGACAAATAGCCACAAAATTCATCATTTTCTCCCTTTGGATGATCCTCTTCTTGCTTATTCTCGAATGGATGGCGATTTCTCAGCTTCTGTGACCGATTCTGAGGAAGGAAGTGGAGCGTAGTTCTCTGCACACGTAGCGTGATGCAGTTAGTCGTAGACGTGTCGGGCTGAGAGATACCCACGTCGTATGACACATGTCGAAACCTCGACGAGTTTTTTTGACCCTTCGATGAGTCCCACGTGGAAGTCAAACGCTTTGGTATAAGGCAGGATTAGGATTGGCTTTCTACCTTTTCCTTTATTTATTTGCATTTTAAATCAATCTACTTTCTAGAGCGGGCCTTTTGGGCTTGTAGGCCCACTTTAATTCACTTTTTAGCCCACCACCTTTGAAATTTAACCGGGTGAGTCTCGTGGGTTAGAAGATTGGGCCTTCTTTGGTATTTATAAGATAAATAAAAGGGTAGTCTTGTATTATATAAAAATTAAACATTATCTTTTACGTTAAATGTAACGAGAAACTCGTCCACCAAAACTATCCGATGAGGAATTCGACACATTCCCGGCGACCAGACCATCGGACATTGTGAGGATGAGGCCAATTTTTATATTAATTTTTAACTAGATAAACTGTTTTGTCAATTGTATTAAAATTCAAATACGTATTTATTTATTTATTTGTATTTTTTTCATGGTTTTGCTTACATAATTGATTTTTAATCAAAATGAAGTTTCAATTTACAGACGGTAGACAAATTCGAGCAAACTATTGATTAGGCATGGGCGTGGGTATTTTTTAACCGATCTAAACTGCCCGACAGTCCGGCACCTGATCTATTTTCCAGACCAACTTAAAAATGTTCGGTTCGGATCGATCTTTAAAAAAAGACTAAAACCATAATTATAGGTGTAATAAATATAAAAAATGAATTAATTAATCTATGACCCACTAATATCCATAAAACATATAATAATTGCCTAAAATAATATTCTTTTAAAAATAATATTCACCAATCAACCAAATATTATAACTACCAAAATTATTGATACAGATTAAATTATTAATTGACTTGAATTTTAGTGAAATTAACGAAATAGTTAATTAAAAATCACCTGCTAATTTAAAAAAAAATTATATCCAAAGGTTAACGCATTAACTACCAAAAATAATATCACTCATAAATTTCCGTAGTAAATTAATATTTAAATTAGTAATAGGAATCATCAGTGTTGAACAAGCTGGTCATCGGGAGGATCCTTCCAGATCTGTAGGGCTTCCAGATTCAATTTCGATTTCGTTTCGTTTCCGTTTCTCAATCTCAAATGGTTCTTCATTCTTAGGACTTTGATTTTGGTTTCGTTTCACCATGAATAACTCCAGCAACAATAAAAGTGGCGAAAGCCATAACTCCTCGAATCTTCAAGATCTTGGTCTGCACTTCCTCTCATCGACTCGTCTGGCATCTTCTAGAGGACCATGCGACATGGACGAGGACGAGGCGTCGCCCACTGAACTTAACCCTATTAACAGCTCCGGCGGATTTTTGCTTGTGGCCGTTGATAAGCTGTCCATCAAGTATACTGGTGTGAATCTTCATGGTCATGATGTCGGCGTCATTCAATCCAACTATCCAGCTCCGGTGAAGCGCATCGTTTATTATTTCGAGATTTACGTGGAGAACGCGGGGGCTAAGGGCCAGATTGCCATTGGATTCACTACAGAAAGTTTCAAGATGCGTAGGCAGCCAGGGTGAGTGAGTTGGATTTGATTTTGTTTGCTTGAAGTATGAACTTAACTTTTTTTTTTTTGTATATTAAGAATTGAATTCTCTCTTGAAGCTTCGGAAGATTAACTTTGCTTGTCTTTTTATGCATAGATTTCCACTTATACTACTGTAGGATGACCTTGACTAGTAATTCTTAGTGTACTGAGAAGTTGCTTCTCTCCAGAAGCTGTATAAGTAGAATTATGGAAAATGAACGAGAGAGGAACATTCTGGTTTTATTTCTCGGGCCATTATCCAGTCCCGAATAACATCCAATCCAAGAAAGCACAGGATTCTGAGTGTTGGTGCATAAGTTTTGTCCTCTTTATAGTTGCAAAAGCCTTAGCCTTTTTCTTATAGGGTTAGTCAACCTTTTTTAACAGAGTCGGCTACTTCACAGTTTAATTTTCCCAATTAATTTAATACCATAATGGTGCCGCAGGTGGGAAGCAAACAGCTGTGGATATCATGGGGATGATGGACTGCTTTACCGTGGTCATGGTATAGGCGAGGCTTTTGGCCCCACTTATTCTTCTGGTGATATTGTTGGTGGTGGAATTAACTATGCTACTGAGGAATTTTTTTTCACGTAAGAGACCACTTTGCTTTGAGTATTTTTCTTGAGATAGAAGTAATTTTGTGTATCTATATGTTGTTTTAACTTTATTTAGTGTTAGCTTACAGAATTCTTCTGTGAGATTGATTAGTTTTCTACCTTATGAGATTCATATTTTCATTTTCTTTATTTTGAGGCCAGAAAGAATGGAGCAGTTGTAGGAACAGTCCCCAAGGACATTAAGGGCCCTTTATTTCCAACTGTTGCAGTTCACAGTCAAAATGAAGAGTATGTCTTGTGGCACTACAATTCTCTGGCAGTTAACCACATTATCGATTCCACTCTGTTTATTTACCATATGATGTTACTACATTATTGTCAGCTATTCGTTGCTTGTCATCATACCCTTGCCGTGTATATTGATCTTGTGTGTTGAAGTGGCTTTGTTATAATTCTGTTTTTGTAGATATCTGTTCTTTTGTCTGAAAGAACTATTCTTCTTGTTTTTTGGGGGGATGAGAAACAAGTATTATTGATAAAATACTATAGAAATAGAAAAAAGAGACAGTGAGTGGAAAAAAAGTATTAACATAATTTTTTCATAATTTTTTTAGCTACATGAATTTCACAATTCAACATAATTTTTTGTCTTGTTTGAGATACTATCTTCATCCATTCAGTGATTCTTCATCATATTTTTCTTTTGATGAACTAATTGAGAAAAAAAACACCACTCTTGCTTCTTTTTATGGGCTGGATGCTCACACTTCTAGAATTAATAATGTCTTAGCCAATGGATTTTATATATGCACATTATCTTTTCCTAGCTACATACTGTATGACTACTTTGTTCTTGCTGATGCTTTTCTTTCAAAAGATTTTGTCATTGGATGCTCTGATTGTTTCAGATATGTATTTCATTAAAACATGGCAGGGTGCATGTCAACTTTGGCCAGAAACCATTCACCTTTGATTTGAAGGCAAGTTATATTTCTTAGAGATTTGCACTATTTCTCCTGTGTATGTTGTATGACTGTTTTTTTATCAAGGGACAAAGCAAAGAAATAGTTGATGAATATTCTTGATGAAGTAATTATATTCGACTAGTATCCCTTGATGGGCTGATGTAATTTCCTTCCCTGATGGTATAACTCATGAAAATGTGAAGGATGTCTGAATAAGTTCTTACTAATTTTGTTCTACTTTGCCACTTGAGTATCACTGGCTTTTTGATACTTGTCTTTATTTTGTTAACTGTTGCATTTTTTTGTCTTATTTGTAGGAATTCGAAGCACAGGAGAGGATGAAACAACAATCAGTTATTGAAAAGATATCTCTGCCATCAAATGTAAGTTACAGGTAAGTTGAAAAACAAAACCCCCCTTAGAATTCTAGGATTTTAAGGGTACAATGTTAATGTTATATACTGGGTTTGTGTATTCAATGTATCAGGATGTTTAAAAATTAAAATCCTTTATTTTTTCTCCCCATGTCTAAATTCTAGTGTTGGTTAGAGTAATTAAATTGTGTGGAAAACAGTTTCTATTCTATTAGTTGCAATCTTTCTGTACAGACTTGGGACGAGTAGTGGGACCTTTAATTTTTTTTGGCTATTGAAATAAGGTTTTAGTTTTGTCCCCGTCATCCTTCCGTTCATCAGAATGATTGCTTTTTGTAACTTTATTCAGCCACGAAAACTAATTTGATGACAGAATTGTCCGTTCCTACTTATTACACTATGGATACGAAGATACACTCGATGCATTTGACATCGCTAGTAAAAGTACAGTTCCGCCCATCTATGTTGCGCAAGAAAATGGTTTTGATGAGCAGGAAATCACCTATGCTCTAAATGAAAGAAAAACTCTGCGTCAGGTATAGAATGTTGCTTCTATACTTCATAATTGATTTTTGTCTCAGGATTATCTTGAAAGTCCTTTGCATTTTTAAAATGGCAACTCTGTTTGGTAGTTTTTTCTTGTTGTAAACAATTTTGTTGAATTTAGGTTACTACTTGCTGAATTAAAAAACGTGATGGCTCAAAACTTGTCATATCTGTTTTTTTCTTTTATTGTCCGCAAATATTTTTTTAGCTGACAAAAATTTTGTTATAATAAAGCTCATCAGGAATGGGGAGATTGATTCTGCAGTTGCCAGGATACGTGAATGGTACCCACAGATTCTTCAGGTATCTTTCTGTCCTCATAATGGCCTTGGGCTTTCTAGTAGTACTTGCTCACTGTGGTGATTGACTAGAATGATAACCAAGTCATCTACGTAATCATGTAGCAGATTTTTTGAATGGCACTATAATAAACTTGGTATGTCTTCAATTCTTATTCAGCATAATATGTTATGTGACTTATTTTTCTTACTTGTCATGTTTCTCCCCGTGATAGCATGCCTTTTTAATTCATTAATGTCTTGTTCCAGCAATATATTCTTACATTCTCTTTTTCATTCTTTTTTTACTTGTTTTCCCATCTTCCCTCCTGCAGAAAAAGCAAAGAGTACGCTGTATTTTATTTGAGCTGATATGTGTTATCTTATAGAAGAAAATTGTCAGTTTGTTGATAGCTTTTTATTGGAATGGACTCTTAGATTAGGTTATACAGTGTGTATTGAGAAGGGTTATTCTTTTTGCAGGATGATAAATCATCTACTTGCCTCGCACTCCATTGTCAAAAATTCATTGAATTAGTTCGGGTATATTTTAATGAGATGGCAAAGAAAAATTTTGAAGAAAATTTTCATTTGTTTGCCTTATTGTTTTGCATCTTAAATCTAGGTCGGCTCACTGGAGGATGCAGTGAAATTTGGGAGAGTTGAATTGGCAAAGTTTTTTGACCTTCCAAATTTTGAAAATCTGGTTCAGGTAACGGTACTGTCTTTTGGTCAATAAAAGAAATCATAATTCTGAGGACCTTCTACTGACTTATATTTAAACTTCTAGAATAATTCTTATGTTTTATGACTAATCAAGTTTTGTATGAAAGGTGGTAGGCATGTTTTAATCTTGTCATATGATTATGAACAACAATCTAATTAGTCTGATGAGAAATAGTGGAGCACATGATTCTAACAACCATTTACCAGCAGACAATCTACAGAATGATTTGAATCCCAATTACGTTGTCATTTGTTTTCTAATGAACTAGGTAAATGTTGAGGTATATTTAGCGGCCACTACTTTAAGGATTGTGTGCCTTTTAGCAACGATTGATGAGAAATAAAGTTTCATTGCCTAGAATATCATGATAAATGCTAGTTGGATAAAATCACCATGTTAGTGATTTAAATCTCAGAATCTTGAATCTATTAATTGATAATTGTAATGACTTTTCTGTGTTTGTTGTCCTCTTCAAATAAAATAGATTTTAAAGGAAGATAATTTAGTATCTTTAGATGTTATATTTCAGAAAGTATCAAATCAATTTATTCACGCTAGCATATGGAAATGGAGCCATTTCACTTTTGTGCTTGTCTTTTTGAAAGAGGATAGAGAAGCGATTTAAGTGTGATTAGAAGGATGATTGATAATCAAAATACTATCATGCATTGCTTTGTAGATGAATTTGAAAACCTGGGGCACAACATCCTTCATATGATCTTGCTCTAGCTCGATCCATGAAGAACATGAAATTTTCATCTTTGAATCAACTTTCATGTCATCTGAATCAGCCATTTGTTTGTACATCTGTCTTACTATGAGACCTTGGATAATCACATTCCTCTTTTTATTAGGACTGTGTTGCTTTGCTGGCGTATGAACAACCACACGATTCTTCGGTTGGGTTTCTGCTTGAAGATTCCCAGCGCGAACTTGTGGCCGACATAGTCAATGCCATGATCTTGTCAACTAATCCCAACATGAAAGATGCGCAAAGTTGTTTACATTCCCATCTTGAAAGGTTTCTGAGACAGCTCACTACTTCCTGCATGGAGAAAAGGTCTTTAAATGGAGATCAGGGAGAGGCATTTAATCTATGCAGAGTCCTGGACAGTGGTAAAAAAACCAAGTGTTAGTCACTTCAATTCCAAATTCATGAAACTTTGTTCCGGTTCAGAGATATCGATGTTCCCGAATCAAGTTCTAAAATTTCATGGGTCACTCTATTCTTCGGCTCGGCGGCCTCGTCCCTAGAGGGGAGGTGGGGTTGAAGGTATCTCTTCTAAAATGACTGTTATGTTCATAAGAAGCTGTAATTGAACGGTTTTGTGATTCAATCTCAGACATTCATGAAGCATTTTTACATGCCCGAGAGATGAAATTGTGATATTGGTTTAATAATATGGTTCTTTGAAGAAAATTACATAGATTATGCAACAGATAGCGAAGATGATGATGAAGATATCGACGGTCAGAGCTGTGGCTGCCTGATCGCTGAGCTTCATGTTCCGGCCACCTAGACGATCTACCACGGCGGTGGAGGGCTCGTAAGCGTCGAGTTCCTGCTGGTAAGGATCTTCCAACCTGACTCTCATCTTCTCCACTAGTCGGCTGGCCTCCTCCTGAGCCAGCGTCCAGTCGTAGAATCGGCGGCTCTCTTCGTTGCTCAGTATGTCGTACACTTGTTTCAGCTTCATGAACTTCCCCGACGCAGCTTTTAATGGAAGCGATGTGGTGTCCGGGTGATATTCCTTCGATAGTCTCCTGTATGCTGCCTTTATCTCCTCCATGTCCGCTTCGGCTGTTATTCCCAAGAACCTGTTTTGTTCGTTATTAATATCTAGAGGCAGGTGGAAGGGGAGAGAGAAGGGGTGTTTTAGAGAGAGACTGACTGGTAATGAGAATCCGACGAGCTGTTTAGCAAGTCAGCGAACTCTTCGCCGAGGAAATCCTTCTGCGAGTCTGTAGACTCCGGCGACGCGGATGAGGTGTTATTACTGTTAACTCCAATCCAGCCGTCGTCTTCGTTCTCCCAGCGGATTCTAGTAT
Source organism: Begonia fuchsioides (assembly GCA_003255005.1). NCBI lineage: Eukaryota > Viridiplantae > Streptophyta > Magnoliopsida > Cucurbitales > Begoniaceae > Begonia > Begonia fuchsioides. The sequence continues at coordinate 406,659 of QAOC01040910.1, read as the reverse complement.
CGACTCCGGGAGGTGCTTTTGGGGGCCACCGAGGAGCTTCCGACGCAATTACAACTCGGAATCCGGCATGGCTGGTCCAGTCTGATCTTCTTGGTTGCGTTATTACAACTCCGTGCTTTGTTAGTTTCAGTCTATGGTGTCGTTTAATGACAGAGCACGACGCCGGAGGAGCCGTCGCGTAAGCCATTGGAAACAGAATTCTACGTAGGCCGGCGGCAGACTAAATACACCTCGGCGAAGATGACCTTTCGCGCTGACCTCTAGTTTTATGTGGCTAATAATGTTTTACAATGAAAAGATAAATAACCCATACCTTATCAAATAGCTACATAATAACTTTGTCTAACGGGCTTGCCGTGACCCGGTATTAATATGGAGCCTGAGCCATTAAAGGTTCATAATTTCCTGTTTTAAATTAATTAAGTTAAGATCGGAATCATGATTAAGGCGAGGGAAAAGTAGAAGAAGTTGGTCCATACTCCATACGACAAAGTAGCTAATTAGTCTGTTAATCACCAACCTAATTATGGTTAAGTTGGTTTATAAAGGATGCAAGTGCAAATTAAGAAAATTACGTAGTAATTCTAAGCTCCAATAAGCTCCGCTGGTGGAGGAGGATGCGGTGGCGATGGAGACTGGGTTTGTGTCATGGGTTGTGGTTCTCGACGGCGGTGGGCGCTTTTGTTATTGTGCATCCAGACTTTGAGTACGTTGCGCTGCACCCCAACCTCTGCGCAGAATTGGTTGAGCGCCGCATCGTCGTTCCTCTGCATCCTCCACCCGATGCTCTCTGCGAATGCCCGCATTCTGTCTTTCTGCTCCGGCGTGAATTTGGTTCTGAATCTCTTCCCCCTCGCCGTGGATCCAATATGCACTTCTCCTCTCTCGTCCGGTGTCTCCGACCGCCGGTCGTAGTCGTTTATCTCTTGATACTGATCTCTCAGATCGCCGCTTACCATTTGCCTTCCGCCTCCGTTTCGAAAATGCGGAGACAGGCCGACGTGGCTCCCGATAATTGGGTTCTTGGCGTGGCCAGCGGCGTAGAGCAACAACGGATAGTGATGCTGCAGCTGGTCACCGCCTGGAACTTCTCTCCGGTGAAAGTTGCGGTGGCATCCACAAGCAGCACAAGTGAGCGAGTCACCACTACGAGGCATGAACTCACCACAGCCATCATTTGCGTGTCCCCCAATGGACGCCGCGTGGTTCCGCATGCACTCTCCGTACCTGAGGCTCAACTGAGACGTCGATTTCTTCCTGGGATTCATCACCACGGCCTCAGCAGCCGGCTCGCAGAGGTGCCTGGGCTCGACTATGTCCCCGTCTTCGTCCAGCTCGTTCTCCGGCTTCAGTGTTTGATTAAACGGAATGACGCTCAGGTCCATGAGAGAAACAGAGAGAAAGGAATAATACTTCCTTCAAACTTCCGAGATAGTGGAATCGCAGTAATGGCGTAAAGAGCGTCAAAATCCAGCAGCAGGGAACTGAACTGAGTTATAGCTATGGCTGAAGAAGAGAGCCAGACGCCGAGACACGAGGTAAACGTCGTCGTTTTAAGCAGTTTCAACTAACCAATAAGTACTGATGAAATTATACTAAAAATAGAAAGTTTATTAATTTAATTAGCAAGTTATCGTTGAATTTGATGTTGGAAACGTTGTCCAATTATTTATACTTACGTAATTACATCAGATAATACAAAGATCCAATCCCGCAAGAATGATGACGTAATCGGGAGGGTACGTGTCAAGTGCCTAATGGGGACGATGGTACGCAGGAGCAGAGCGAGAGGACACTTGTGAGTAGAAGATTGGAAGAGAGACTGGTAAAAAGCAAGTGAAGAGGGGCCCACCACGTGGGGGCGAATGAGAGGGGGAGTGACTGACACTGCTCCATTCTTGATCGTGCGCGATTTTTCTCCGCACGTCACGCTTTTCCCGCCATACTCGGTGGGGCCCAAAGTTCAGGCTCACTCGCCATAGGAGCGTGGCATTCACTTTCGACGAGTCCCAGCCCGGCTCGGCCCAATATCTATTTGAACTGCAAGTGGAGTTATGGCTTTTATCCGAAGACGCTCCACGAATTGGGCCTTTAATGGCTGATGTATTGGTTGAAAAGTGTTGGAATTGGTTGCAGTCGCCATTGTTGGCAAAAGACTTGAATCATTTGGAAAGTTTGAAAGCAATCGAGGTCCAGGAAATAAATGGGCGACCATCACGACATTGCAGACAAGACAGAGTGAGGCGAAAAAGTGGAGACGACACGAAGACGGATGCAGACTTAGCAGCTAGGGTGGAGAGGCTTTAGAGTTGATTGAGAGTAGACCCCGGAAAGTTCCTTTGTTTGGAATGAGATGAACAACATTAATAGCCCCCTTTTTTAGGACGTTGTTGATTGTACTTATTCCTCCACTCACAAGAGAGAAGCAATGCCGGAATTCTTATTCTAGAGTTTGATATCTGATTCGCAGGGAAACGTTTCTGGGATTGTGCTGGAATTGGAGTTCTTGTGATGGGCAATCGATTTATCCGGATGAGAAAGAAGGACGAGAAGGATGAAGGATCCGGAAGCAAGAGAATGACTCGATCGCAGAGGAAATCCATGGCCGAGGAAGAGTCTTTACACAGACAAGTTTTAAGCAAGATACTTCATGAGCATCAGTTGTCTCAGAGGTTCGAAGACTCCACGTCGCGACGAATTGGGTCCATTAGCAGTCGGAAACGCAATATTTCTGATCCATTCTCCAAGGACAAACAGGTTCCATTTGAGCTCATCACTACCATACTCGTTTAAATACAAATTTCTGACCATCAATTGCAGGATTGTTGCGTTAGATTACAGTTTCTGAATGATCAAATCTGTACAAAAGTTGGGTTTTCATAGATTTTCTCGTTAAACTATTGTCTTCAGATGAGAAATTCAGAAAAGTGCACTGATCACTGCATTTTCATGCTATTCTTTAGTTCTTTTCTCTTCTTTCATGGATGACTTTTTCCTTCCCCTCGTCTTTTTGTATGAAATTAAAAAATAGTCAAAGCTCAACCGTATGTGGGGATGAACTTAATAAATGAAAAATATTGTTACTCGTGGTCCTGAGTCCGTATTAGGTTACATATGGGTCATTGCCTACTCTTCCACTAGAAAATAAGTTTTCTATAAAGCTGTCATTTTCTTCTCGGTCCCCATTTTGGCACCAAATGCTGCTATTCTACGCTACTAAAAGTTTACTCTTGTTCTTCATTACGTACAGAAAATTAACGGGTAAACGTGAATTCATGCCTCACATTCATGTTGCTCTCTGTTTCTCTCATACTTATTTCTTTCTTTATTCATTGATGGAGAAGTAATTGTGAATTAATATGCACATTGCATTATTATATTGCATTTATTTGAGAGGTAGGATTTCTATACAAGAATTTAGTGATAATTATGCGCTGAGTTCACCTCCTCCGTCCTCAACTTGTTTAAATTCTAGGCCTGCACATTTGAGTTTTGGTCTTGATTTTGTTTGTGCTGGTATTGGCTTTGTTTCACCTAGAAAAAGTAGCCATTAAATATGAGGACAACTCGCTCTTGTCTTTTTCCTGCACATTTTCTGTAAATAAAGCTGCATAATATTTATCATACTTCATGGTCCATCTGAGACTTATTTTAATGCGCATTTATACTCGGATAAGTTATTTGTTTTGAACATTTAAGTTTTCTTCTCTGCTCTGTTATCAACTATGCGACCTCTTAAGATGTCTAATATCATTTTTCTTCCATTACTTAATTGTTTTTTTTTTTCTAGCTAAATTATCGAGCATTGTCCAGGTTCCAGTTTTGTCAGAGAACATTGAGACAAAAACAATTCTGCTCATCCATGGAGAAGGATTTGGAGCATGGTGCTGGTACAAAACTATTGCTTTGCTGGAGGAGGCAGGATGAAGACCCGTCGCCTTTGATCTTACTGCTTCGGGTATTGATCTAACGGATACCAATAGTGTCAGCACATTGGCCGAGTATTCAAGACCATTAAACAATTATTTGACGAGTCTTCCCGAGGATGAAAAGGTTTGAAGATAAATCTTGGTTTATAACAATCAATGGATTTCGTTAAAGGGTAACACTAGATTTTTCATCTTATTATATAGTTTACTATTAATTTTTGATGTGACACTTATCATTCTGTTAACAGTATAGTAATTATTTCAAAAATAGTTAAATAACCCATTCATTGCACCAATTATTGAATGTCGTGTAAACTTAGAAAGTGAACTTGGCATTGGTTTTGATCAAAATCAACTTAAACTATCTATGATTGGCAAATTGCTTCATCTGTTTTGTCTCCAAGCAGGTTATTCTGGTTGGCCATAGCGGCGGAGGTGCTTGTGTTTCTTATGCATTGGAGCATTTCCCTCAAAAAGTTGCAAAAGCAGTATTTCTCTGCGCTACAATGGTGCTTGATGGTCAGAGGCCTTTCGATGTAATTGCTGAAGAGGTGATTAGTTATGCTATTAGAACTCCATTCTCTTAATTTCCTCAAACGTTCTCCTACCTTTAGGTTCACGTGACCATTCAATCAGTTCCGAGGCTAGAAAGTTTATAAGCTTCCATATATGGCTACATTTACCAATTGATAATCTTAAATTTGTACCAATTTCGATGATCGAAATCGGATTACGGTTAGAATGTTCAACTTCTCTGTCTTCTGATGGAAGAATTTCATCCGCAGCTCGGCTCGGTGGACGTTTTCATGAAAGAATCGAAGTCTCTTGTGCACGGAAATGGAGAAGACAAACCCCCCACGGGATTGATGTTTGATAAAGAACAAATGAAAGGGCTGTATTTCAATCAGTCTCCTGCAAAGGTGAGTTCCGCTTTTGAGGTTTGGGAAGCTGAAAAGGTGCTGATTTTGAGGGTCTGGTGATTGCAGGATGTGGCGCTGGCAATGGTGTCAATGAGAGCAATTGCAGTTGGTCCAATGATGGAGAAGATGAGACTGAGCCAGGAGGGCTATGGCAGGAGCAGAAGATATTACGTGCAGGCGCTGGATGACCGAGCCATTTGCGCAGATTTGCAGGAAAAGCTGGTCAGAGAAAACCCACCAGAGCGAGTGTTCAAGATCAAAGGCAGCGACCACTGCCCCTTCTTCTCCAAGCCTCAGTCCCTCCACAAAATTCTCCTTGAAATTGCTCTCATTCCTTAGTTTTGGATTGTCTCTATATACAAGCAGCAAGGAAAGGAAACGAGTCTCCTTATAAAGAGATGACTAAACCGGCCGAGGAAAACGACGCCGGCGATTCTCTTCAGAGTTCTCCGATTCAAGCTCTCGTCGTCAATTGGGAAATTTTCAATCACTGTTCTTTGGCGGGATTCATGCATCTAAGCTGCTTGTGAAAAGTCCTTGTGGTTATTACGTGGTGCTTGAATTGTATTTTAGAGACTTACGCTAAACCATTTTCGATCATCAAGTTTATGCGTGTTCCATTTGCAATGTATTTTTTTCTCATCGTTCGTGTTGGATGAAATGCACAAAGGCAGAATGATAAATTACCTAATCGAACGGTTCATGAAAGACGAAGTGAACGATAGAACCGACGAATATGGTGGTTCCCTGGAAAATCGATGCTGATTCGCCCTAGAAGTTGACGAAGCCATATCGGACGAGATCGGAGCACACGGATTCGGAATAAGGCCTTTCCCCCTTCACAGATTACATGGAATCCAGAGACGCCAACCCACTCGCATTCTCTACTTGCACGCAGTTGAGCCGCGGATGAAGACCGCTGGAATCAAGCTAGCTGCTAGACTGTGCGGAGAGTCTTCTATCGATGAAAAAAGCATTTAATGGCACTTTCATCGCCGCCGGAGGTTACAATAGGGAGGAGGGAATCAACGCCATTGCTGAAAACAAGGCCAAACAGATCACTTATGGTCGATGGTTCTTGGGCAATCCAGATTTTCCGAAGAGGTTTGAGCTCAATGCTCCTCTTAACAAGTTCGATCGAGAAACTTTCTACACAGCTGATCCTGTCATTGGTTATACAGATCACCCATTTCTGGAGGAAACCACTTTTGCTTAAACGTATTGTCTCTTCGTGATTCTACAACAAAAGAAGGAAATTATATAGCCTTCTGGCATTCTACATTCTGCAATTTAGTATTTTCTATTTGTAACAACAATATTTGAGAAGAAAGATTTGAAGTTGGTGACGAAGAAATTTGGTCAAATTTTGATTCTCACTGTCTTCTTGTTTTTATTTGCAGCATATAAACACGGCTCGGGAAGATCATAAAACAGGGATCGTAGGAAAAAAAGGCGAAAGAAGGTATTTTTGCTGGCATTTGTTTAGACTTTATAGTTGCTTTAATTTTAACATTAAATACACAATGACATTCTTTAGCCACACCCACAAACTCTTGGTGATTGTTTATTTTTTGGGTTGGTCTTCCAAGACACACCCCACTACTAATAAAAACAAATTCATTAAAACTGATAAAGACTTGTTTTAGGATATGTTATGGGTTGAAAGTTGGAAGAAAGATAGTGCTGAGAAGATTAAAATATGAAATTAGTGAAGGATAAAGGTGTGTAGAATAGGTGTTTTATGACCAACATATTCTCTATGGGCTGGTGAGAGATAAGATAATGGAAGAGAATCCAGGGAGGTTTAAAGGGTGCTTTTGAAATCTAGCATAAATGGGAGGGCAGAGGAAGTTGAAGAAGAAGGATTGTGAAGAGAGGATAGCAGAGCAGCGGCCTTGAAGCTAGTTCAAACTAGTGGAAGGGTTGTCTGAGTAAAGCCAGAAACAATTTAATTGTTTGTTTGAAGAAGGAAAAAAAAAAGAAATTTTGAGGTGAAAATGGTGCGTGGAAAGGTGCAGATGAGGAGGATTGAAAATCCAGTTCATCGACAAGTTACTTTCTGCAAGCGTCGAGCAGGGCTGCTCAAGAAGGCCAAGGAGCTGTCTGTTCTCTGTGATGCTGATATTGGACTTTTTGTTTTCTCTCCCCATGGAAAGCTCTATGAACTTGCCACCAAAGGGTTTGTTCCTCTCTCTCTCTCTTCTTTAGAGAGATATTATGCACTCTATGAAACTGTTCTTACTTTGATCAATGATTCATGCAAGAATTATTGCCGAAAATGTTAGAAAGAACCAAGAATATTTTCATGAACACTGAGCATTTATAGTAGAAATACAACAAAAAATCAAGTATAGAAAAGGATTATTATGGGAAAAAAAAGATTTTCAATAGTTTTCCAAGAGTTATTCTTGTGAAACTGAACTTGGCCTTTCTTTTCTATGTTTGAAAAACTGTGAAGAACCATGCAAGAGCTTATTCAGAGGTACATCATGTCCACAGGCCAAGCTCTGCCAGATCAAGCCACTCTGCTCCAAACTCCTGTAAAATACCTCTCTCTCTCTCTCTCTCTCTCTCAGTTACAAGTTTGTTTTGTGATTTTCTATTTTCAAGATTAGTTTTGCAAATCGACATAGTTCCTTTCCCAGCATGACGTAGTGCATGGCAGCATCAGATGCTTATATGCAAAATATAATATTCATTTATAATGTTCTTGTGGAGGAGATTAATTATCTCTGATGACTCTTATAATATTATTATTATAATGTTTCTTTTTATTTAATTTTTGTATATAGAATGATGCAAAGGAGGAGATCAACAAGTTGCAACAAGAGATTGATGTTCTTCAAAAAAGTCTCCTGTATGTAAAAACTCAAGCCTCTTGTTATTTAATTTGTCATGAAAAAGTAAATAAGTTCTTAAGTTCTTGAATTTTTTTACCAGCAAATAAGTTTATGAATTAATGGCATCATTAGCAATTAAGTCGACATAGTTAGTTTGTCCCCAATGCAGACATTTTTGTCGCATGAAATCTTTATAATCTATGTGTTGAGAAAAAGCCCAATACCAACTCTCCTAAACCGAGAATGCACAGCAGAATAAAATTATCTTTTTCTCTCTTTGTGTAATCAAATAGGCATTTAGTAGATAATAGATCAGCAAAATATACGAGAATGACAACACCGAATTTTAGCGTGGAAAACCCTCTTAAATAGAGAGTAAAAAACCACGGGACCCGTAGGCCGCTTAATCAATCTTCCACTATATCTCAAATAATGGGTACAACCAAATTCTCTCTAGAACATCAATCTAGAGGCATACAATAAACATCAAGATCAAAGAATAACCTTGGAAAGCACAACAAAAACAAGAGAGGATAAATTAGGGTATAAACGTGCAGTCCCGTTTTTACCCTATCGGACAGTCTTAGAAAGCACAGAATACGATCTCCACCGTTCAAAATGTACCTCTGTATGTCGCAAAACTACTGTCGAAATTTCAGAACGATCCAACGGTTCAATCCTGAGAAAACGAATTTCGATTCCAGCAGCCCTGAAAAATCCGAAAATTCGTTTTGTCTTCTCTCCGTTTTTGCTATCACACACTTAGGGTTTCATAGAAATAAACCCTTTATATCTCAGCCCAAATATGGGCCGAGCCCAACACTATGTTGGTTGATGTATACAAAGAGTTGTGATTTTGGCATTTGGAGCACTGCCCATTCACTGAAATTCACTCTTTTTCTCTTTGAAAATCACCCGACAAAGAAGATACAAAATTTTACGTAACAAAATGCGACTGCATTGCTGTGCGGTGCCCTAACAACACAAACTTAAGTCTTCATTTTCCGAAGTTTGAGTACTTGTTGGCATTAAAAACGTTCACCCCTGAATTCAAGAACTAATTTACATTTTACCTATTTATAAGTAAATTTCACTAGAGAACTACTACAGCTTTTCTTCGGGAGATGGATCGAAGGCCATGCGAGTGGAGGAACTGGAAGAGCTCGAGAAGCGGCTCGAGATTTGGATTTGTCATATACGTTCCACGAAGGCAATTTCGATTGCTATTAGTTTAATCATCGTAGTTTGTTTAAGTACTTAACCAATTACACCTTGATCTGATTGCAGATGGAAATCATGTTTCAGGAGATCCAGTCTTTGAGGAATGAGGTTGGTGTTATTGCTTGATGCGGACATCGAATGTTAATCTCCTACTAATTCAATGATTTATTTTTTGGTTTTGTTTTGAAGGAAGGATTGCTTAGAGCTACGAACAAGTATCTCCAAGATAAGGTGATGCATTTGATATACTAGGAATTTATTCAAATAATATTACATTTATTCTCTAAATGTATTTGCTGATATGTCAAAATTATGATTAATTCAACTAAAATGTAACTATTATTAATTGCGCAAATAATATGAAATCTAATATTTATTGATATATTTCCAAATGCAGATGGAGGAGAGTACTGATCTCACTAACGTTGATCCGGTGAGTACTGATTTTCCATACCCACTAATCATACCCAGTGGAATATTTCAATTTTAAGATTTAATTATTTCTTTTTATAATCTGTGTTATTATGGAAAGCTTTTTGTTTGTACTAATAATGATGTTTTTTGGTGAAAAACATCTACCTCTGCCATTGTAATGCTGCCGTTTGAGATTTCAATGTTGTTCTTGATCTGTCTTCTTTCTGTTGTCTCTTCCCTCACTAAAATTTGTGCTTAGCTTAAGATTACTCTAAATTTTTGTATGTAATACTGAAAGCAGTCTTGGTCGGAACGTAATTTGCGTTGTCGGTCCGATGAAATGCATCCCAGAACAGGTATTTCCGGCGATCTTGACAGGCTTTTGACCGTTGTGCCGATCAACTCCACAACATCCTTTCTCTGTCACCTCGAATCCTGTAATTCGTAAGAGTTAGAGATTTATTAAAAGAAATGCAGGCGATGAGGATAGATTACCGAAACTGCTTGCGTTTGCGTATAGATCTCTGCTGGCTTGGTATAAATCGAGGTAAACGAATTTGGATCCCGGAAGTTGGCCGGCGTTGAACCGATCGACTAATCTTTTCAGGGCGGAGTTGAAAAGCGACTCACCAGCTGATACCGGATGCACCCGATTTGTCCGACCGCCGTCACGACCACCTTCCTCGCCCCCAGCCCGTACAATTGCTGACCAACCCACCAAAAAAAGTTGAAATCCGGACTTCGGTGATAAATAAAAGAACGGAAAACTGAGATCTGACGGTCAGTTGACGGGTATAGTCTTGAAGAAGTGCGGCGGCGTATGCTCTAGTAGTGTACTGTGCTCTAGTTGGGTAAAAATCAGTCATGAAATAGTTGTTTAGAGAGTCGTTGCTCTCATCCCGGAGAAGAAGATGCATTTGCTCAGATAGCTTCCAAGTGCGGTGGTGTCTCCCCGGAAAATCCGTCGCAGTTCGAGCACTGTGTCGCTGAAATCGGTGACCCGACGCGTCTCTGATCCCAGCTGCCCCCGACGCGTCTGATCAGCGCCCGCCCGGTGGTTCTAGCGTACGGCGGAATGTAAAAAGGGAAGCCAAGAAGTTGGGTTGCGATTCAATCCACACTCAAGAAAGCACATCAAAGTTCTAGGAAAATGGCTCTCCGCCGAAAATGGAGGAAACAGAGGAGACTTACCCAGAACGTCAACAAGAGTTCTGCCATTGGTGAAGCGTCCAGTTGTGCCTTGAGGAAAGTCGATGCCGTAGGGCCTGTAATTGGCCCTGGCCAGGCTAAGCATGCGATTATTATTTCCATTATCGACCAAAGAATCACCGAAGATGAAGCAACCGGGCCACTTTAACGCCGTCATTTCTCTGTGAACAAGCCTCTGGGTACTCAAAAACAGAGCAAACAAAAAGAGTAGCCAAACCAGATCGCCTAAATGCCTCATTTTTAGAGCTCGAAATGGGAAAAAAAAAAAAACACTGCTCATTTGAAGGAAATTGCATATGGGTATTGATTTACAGGCTCGATGTTGGGTTCGACAAGGTGGATAAATGTAATGGAGTTCATATGTTCTCTAAACTTCTTAAGCGCCTGTCGTGTTCTTCTGCTTCAAATCAAAGCAGCGGCGGTCTGATCAAGGTCTCCGTGACGTACAACAATGTACAATCTTGTAGAGTTCACAGGAGACGAATAGATTCTGAGATAAAAACCGACTTCTAAATGGTTCTTGTCCGACGATTTCCATGGTGTTTTTTTCTCGATTCTTACAATTATTCAAAAGATCCCACGAGGCTTCCTCGTTTCAAGGAAACCCTCGAACGAGCATATGAAAAAGACAAGAAAATATGAAACTAAGAGGGAAGAGTAAACGTTTGATCTCCAAATCCAGTTGTAGGACAGTCAGTCGAATCATCTGATAAATAAAAAAGGGGTCAAAGGAGGTCGGCTACGGGCAAAAAGATTGGCTCAGGCGAGGCCTGTGACTTGGAATAGTGAAGTGTCTAATCCTCCCCTCTTGCTCCCTCATATACCCTTCGCACAGAAAGACCATCGAAAATTTGTCCTCCACGACCCGGTCCACGTCGTGAACGAAAATATCTGTTTCGCCGGAGTCTCTGTTCCTCGCCATCAAACCGGCGGTGTAGATGGCTGTCATCCTCCCCGGCGCGCCGTCGAAATACCCTGTTGGGGCGTCGATCATAATCAAATCCCATTCGATGTCGTAAACTTCTTTTGGAAAGCTTTTGTGAGTCAACGGACACTTGGAAAGACGTGGGTCTTCCACGGTTTTGCACTCCTGATCTTGTCCGATTCTTAAAAGTTGATCGGCTTGGGGAAGTTTTGTGTCGTACAGCACATGGTAGGATTCCAAAGCGGGGAAACGGCGCCGTATTTCACGTATCCAATCCTCGTTTTCCTCGAGGAATACAGTCCGGCCGCCGTGGTTCAGAGACGCCCACATTAGGCTATCGTGGCCGAGGCCGAAGGTCAGGAAATTACATGGCGCTCGTCGGGCGAGGACTCTGGCCGAGACTGAGATTTCCTTGATGGTTTGCTGCGGCGTGATGTTGGCGGTGGCGTAGTGGATGATCGCATTGGCCAAGGAAATCGGAGTTTTGGTGCATGTCGGATCGACGGCCGGGCACGGCGTTCTTACATCGGACTCCGGCGACTCTGTTTGATTTTTGGTTGAAATGGAGATATGGGTCGAAGAATCCGGCCCTGAATCACTCTGAGAAGATGAAAAATTCGACCTGAATATCAAAAAGAGGATCGAAAAGACACAAAATAGGACGAGGACGAACTTGAGGTTGCCGGAACTCTGAGATTTTGACCTCATTTCACGTAGAAACAGAAGAAAACAAACAAGATCTCGAAAAGTTGAAAACAAACAGCTCTTTCAAGCTCGATTGATCGTGCTTTCTCTCACACAAGCTCTATCCATTCTTTGTTCTTGGAATTTGACTTGAAACGAAGCACATATAAGGATAGAGAGAGAGAAATGGTAGGTCTTGAAGAGAGAGGCAACGGATATGTATAAAAAGAAGAAAATTGATGGATTTAAGATATAGTGATTAGTGACTAATACAATACCCTTAATTGCTCTTAAGATATGCCAAGCTTTTTTTGGCCAAACCTTCCAAAGGGGAAAATCTTATCATACATGCCCATGACCATGACCATGCACATGCACATACATTAACATGCATGTGTGTTATAAAATAATAGTCATGAGGTAAACTGGGTGTTTTTACTTTTTAACACTAACACACGATAACACACCTCTAGATGGCATGGACTACTCTGCTGCCACGTGGCACCGAAGAGTAAGCACTGTGATGCCAACGTGCAATCTTAATCTGTCCGGTCCAGGCTAAGCCCAACAAATTGCAAGCCTGCCAGCATCAATTCAGAACCGAATGGCAGCTAAAGATTGGATTTTTACAAAGCTGCGGCCAACTCATGCAGGAAAACACTGAAAGGTCTCGTCCATTTGTCATGGCAAAAGCTCACCCGCCGAGACGTGGGCTAACCCTCCTGCATGCAAAGACGAAGGCCATTATCCCCATCTCCCTCCACCCCTTATCCTTTCGTTGCTTTCTTCCTAAGCGACGGAATGAGGCTGTTAAACTCTTTCATGAACTTGGTGGTGCCGCCGGCCACTATGGTGACGGTGGCGTTCGCATGGCCAGCGCTGTGCTTCATAAACGCCTGGGAGTGGCTTCGCAACACGTTCTACAGCGAAAACATGGAGGACAAAGTAGTAATAATCACCGGCGCTTCTTCCGCCATAGGAGAGGTAAGCTTCTAAAGCAACTGTAGTTCTAGTGAGAGAAATAAGCAGATAAAAATGGCGGCGGGGTTTGCAGCAAATCGCGTACGAATACGGGAAGAGGAGGGCGAATCTGGTGCTGGTGGCCAGGAGAGAGCAGAGGCTGAGGGGCATAAGCGAGAAAGCAAGAAGAATGGGCGCAAAGGATGTCGTGACGGTGGCCGCCGACGTCGTAAAAGAAGACGACTGCCGAAGATTTGTCTCTCAGGCCGTCAACTTCTACGGCCGGCGTAACCATTATTTATTATTTATTTTAGATTATTTAAATTCTATTAATTATAAAAATGACGCTAGAAGGAGGGCTTGAACCTCCGACCTTGTGGTTAACAGCCACACGCTCTAGCCAACTGAGCTATTCCAGCTTTGATTTCAGTGGATCATCTTGTCAATACAGCAAGTCTAGGTCATGGATTTTACTTCGAGGAGGTTACGGACACATCGGTGTTTCCCCGTTTGATGGTAACGGCTGTGTATCTTATGTTGTTTGAGGAAATTTGTCATCTTTTTTATCTATACCCAGTTGTTCAAACATGGTCTGTAACCCATTTTGATGCGTTGATTTTCTTTCCAAGGACATCAACTTCTGGGGAAATGTTTATCCGACACTCGCGGCTCTTCCTTATCTTCATCAAAGCAATGGTCGAATTGTCGTGAATGCATCTGTTGAGAATTGGTTGCCTTTGCCCAGAATGAGTTTATATTCTGTGAGTATTAATCAACTCTCTAGTCACGCGCTATTTTTGCATCTCTGAATGATTACTGGTTTGGGTGTCAAAAGGCTGCCAAGGCGGCGTTGGTGAACTTCTACGAGACGCTGAGATTCGAAGTGAAAGGCGAAGAAGTCGGAATAACGATCGCAACTCATGGTTGGATCGGAAGCGAGGTGACCGGAGGCAAGTTCATGCAGGAAGAAGGTGCAGAAATGCAATGGAAGGAGGAAAGAGAAGTAAAAATTGTTTTCTTTACAGTCGTCGTCGCCATTGTTTTAACTTCTGTTTTCATCTGAGATTACTTTGCAATGGCGGCCCAGGTGAACGGAGGAGGAAGATCGATCGAGGAATATGCGAGGGTTATAGTAAAAGGGGCGTGCAGAGGAGAAGCGTACGTCAAATATCCAGGCTGGTACGATGTATTTCTTCTGTACAGAGCGTTTTCACCTAATCTTCTCAACTGGACACTGCGAATGCTTCTTTCCACCCACGCTGCCAGAACAGCTCCGCCGCTCGTCTCCGTCGAACCCACTTCTCCCTCCGGCTCGTCTGTTTCTTCCGAGGGTGGTTCTCCGAGGAGGTTGGTTTCCAGCCCCTTCAGCCGCTCTCAGATCAGTCCTCCGCGGCATTGAGGGTAGTAACGAAATCTGCAAATTTGTAATTCGTGGTGGGAAGTTCTGTATTTAGTTTTTCTGTGATGAACTGTTGATTGATGCGTTGGTTTATCTGCGTGAACTGGATAAGAGTTGGGGGAAAGCTCGTGTCTTTATTTTGATTTTTGATCCAGGACGATGAACTCTCTCCAACACGGCAACGCCCTCACTCCGGTGACTGTATCGCTAATGTAGGTCTTGGCAACTAGGGTTGTCTTCCCTGATCCTCCCATACCTAGAACAGAAATTACAATTTGGTTCCATAGTCCGCTTGTCGGCCACGAAATAGCTCCTCTTCTTTGAGCATGTACGATGAACTCCTCAAATTAACCAAAATAAATCCTACAGAATTAGATTCAAGTTCCACGTACATGCACGCACACGTGCTTTCAAATCAACAGCACTTACAATGCTTCGTCAAATACACGAGCAACAACGGTGCATGACCAAACATTATTTGCATCTCGGACTTTACAGTTAATAACAGTGTTAAGAACTCCATATACAATTGGAAAATCAGCAACAATAACATTGCTTTTCAAGCAACCAGTGCCAAGACCAAGTTACATTTACAAGACATTGGAGGGCAGATACATTTGGCATTACAAAAATACAAGAAGGATTCAGTTTCACGCTTGTTAATCGATATTCATATACATGGCAATGGCATCCTTTCATCTCCTGTTTTCTACTTTTCTTCCTTTTTCGTTTTCTGGGTAAGTCACAGTGCCACCCATAAATGATTGTTCTTCCAAAATTCATACACAATTTTCAGTCAAAGGGGAAAGCGACTACAGGGTGTCTATTCGATATCTTTGATAGCATCCTACATCAAACGAGAGAGTAGTAGTTAGATCGCGACAAACTAGCCATCATGAATAATCACACATGGTTGGTGTTTCCAACAAGGAAAAAAACAGCTTCAAATGAGAGCTGTTAAGAACTTCTATGGTTCAATCTTACATTCTAAGACTCTCAGAGTTTTGATTATTCAGGTACCCTAGTGTAGACTTTCCATCAAACAAGTAATATATAATCCAATTTAGAGTTGGTGTATAAACAAGAAAGATTTGGGACTACCATTTGGTATCATGGGAGTGATCTGAATGACCCAGAAAATGGTGTGTACGTAGACGATCAAAAGCTCTTAAAGAACCATCAGAAAAATGAAAAAAGAACATAGCAAAGCAGGAGGAAGAGCGTTGTTCGAAAAGGTCAAGTACGTTAGCTGTATTTTCACCAAAACAAGCGCTACACAAGACCAATCTGGCCACGGTGTGTGACCAACAAAGATTCATTCCAGGGCTAAACTTTTCTAGAGCCTGGCACATCCTTATTACAATCATAACTTCTGTAAGAAATTACTCCTCTGCTCCTTCCTAGTATTTATGAATGACAAGGATGGGAATGTACAGTTGAACTTCAGAAGTATGAACTAACTTCTTAACCTTTTCAATCTTCTAAATTGCTCCTAAAATCGTCAGTAGTAGCTGAGTCAACATCCTTTTGAAGTTTTTTTTTTCTCCACATCAACACTGCCATCCCCACTTAACACAGGTAGCTTCACATAATACTTGGACGCCATCACTCATTTTGGTAAATTTAGAAGACTTGTGGTTTGTTCTACAGCGGTCTTTAAGGTGTAAAAACTATTTTAGCTGTCATACTATTACAGATCAATTACTAAAAACATATGGATACTGTGATGCATAGTCAACACTAGAGAAAGATTACCTTTGCAAGTCTGGCGACATACCCTGCAGCCAATGCAGTGGCCAGCAGGCCAAGCCCAAGAGTCCATAGCTGTCCATTTCCTCCAATTCCACCTACACTTGATTCCTCTTGCTGTAAAATTCCCATAAATATGAACGATCAATATAATCAGAAATAATTTTTCCTAGAATGCTAAAGAAACGTTGGCCAAATATTAGTAGTTACACCTCAAGGAAAACGTGGTTTTAGAATGGTTAGATACATTCAAAGGGAAAAAATCAAGCAACCAATATCCAGCTCAGTTATCAATACAATGATACTCTCTAATTGATTGACATTCCAAAATAATTTCTCCTAATTTTGGAGAGTATTTCTCCATATCATGGAGACTTCTATGAATAGTTATTTATAGGTAAGATAGAAACTCACAATTATTGCTCTCCCAAAGGCACCAGCACTTACATAAGCCCACGTTCCTGGAAGCATCCCAAGCCAGCTGCAAGGAAATCATTCATTACTTTTCTGAAAAGAACATTCACTAAGAGCTGTCAATACACTCAGACCGAGTTATTAAACCAACTTCTGCATTAACTAGTCATTTCAATCATCCCTATTCCATTAATTTGATTCAGAAATGAAAAAGTTAGACCTTATGGTTAGATACCTTTCAATCAAATGGATTATTGATCATACTACTGGCACTTTCAGCTAGCTACAAAAATTACAGTTTCTTGAAAATCATCAGAGAAAGTTTTAGGCAGTTCCAGTTCCAGTTCTTGAAAATCATCATGGAGACTTTCAATTACTAGAAAGTTTTAGTAATCCTTCTTGCCAGTTCCAAGAAAACACTAGAGCAAATTAGATTAGCAGGTTCCAGAAAATTGACATTAATTATAAAACTTTAGGCAGTATAAACAGGATGTCAACAATACCAGTAGTGGCATAGACATAAAAGTTAGTCAAGGAAACAGGAAGCAGACCTTCCCAAGACGTAAGGAGCAAACTTTACAGACGTCAATCCATATAAATAGTTTCCTAGAGAAAATGGAAGCAAGGGGCTCAACCGAAGGAGAGTAACTACTTTGAAACCATTTTCTCCGATGGCCTTATCAATTGCAAGAAATTTCTTGTTCCCTTCAACAAGTTTAAGAATCCGGTCCCTAGCAAAATATCTAGCAATTAGGAAGGCAACACTTGCAGCTACCTGAAACAATGGGAAATATTAGAAAATGGATTTAAAGGTAAACATCATTTCTTGTTTCTTTTCACTCTTAAGTAGCTGACTCACCGTTCCACTAATGGAGACTATTATAGTACCAATTAAAGAACCAAAAATAAGGCCAGCTGACATTGTCAGTGGAATGGCTGGAATGGCAAGAATCTGGAATAAATCAATGACTGAACGTCAATTGTAGAATGGATAACATCATTTAAACAGCTTTGATAAAATATTACAAAATAGAGTCCTATTGTTCTAAAAATGACTTTAAAAACATGATAAAACTATTCAAATCAACTAACAAATCCAACTTTTCCAGCTGAGCAACCTTAAAAATGTAGAAAATTAGTAGAATACTTGAATACTTTATCATCATTTCCTTTTTCTTCTATTACTTTTAATACTTGAAAACATGGACGAAATTACCATGGCCTACATAAAAAACTTAAACAAGTCCATCATTTGGTTCCCATAAGAAACAGAAACCAAGTCAATGGAAATTATAGCCATGGAGACCAAAAAGTATTCCAAGGATAAGAAAGGCAAAAGGTCCTATAAAAAAGGAATGAGTAGTAAATGCATACTTCCAATCCTGCATAAACTGCCACAAATATTGCATAACCAACAGGACCATAACCTGTTTACAAAAGGTCAAGGATTTGTTAAAATCTAAATATACTTTCAAACTAATCGATAAATTTCACACAAAATGTTTCAGAAAATAATGTATGAGTTGGAGGACACGAGCTGCAGAAGTCTAGTCGCTGAAACTTAAAAGCCATAATCGCCATTAAGCCAAGAAAAGATTTCCCCCTTCTAGGCCCCAAATCACGATGCAAATAACCAATCGAGTCTATCACTCCACGAAGATCCAAATTCACTCTATGAAAAGCCTAAATTTCACTTAAAACCTAAGAACATTCTAAGGAAGCAGGCAATTACGATAGATTTACCTTCAATGAACGTAGAAAGCTCATTCACAAATGAGTTGATTTGATCCCTATAAACATAGCCAAAAGCAGCAAATCCACCAACAGCGCCCACCAGTAAAAGACCCGCCAAAAGTGTTCCTTTCACGGCGGTCTCACCTTGCAACATCTCACCCTCCTCTCCGCCACTTCTGGCATCTCCATCTCCCTCACTATTCGCACCGCCGCCTTCCCCATCGCTCTTTGGATTAAACAACCACCTCAAGCTCTGAGGAGGGCTGTTCGGAACCTTCTGAAGAGACTGTTTCCTCGATTGCTTCAGAGACGAACATGGCTTGAAGAAATGGAAGCGCCCGATGGGTCTAAAGCCGAAAAAGAAAGAAGGAGAAGACGAGGAATGGGCCGAAGCGAGGCATACAGTTGTTGAAGGTATGATATGATGTCTTAGAGAAGAGAGTGCGCGCATTTTAAGCAGACCGATGGGTGAAGGATAAGGGAAGTGAATGGACGCTGGTTTACTGGAATTCCCATGCGAATAAGAAAACGAAATCTGCAACGCTGTGTGAGGCCGCTGATAAGAGGAGAATCGATTCAATGAGGTCGGGAGTATAATTATGACTAGAACCGTTGGTCCAAATATGCCACGTGTCTTATTATGGCGGATATCGGTTTTAGAAAATTGAGCTGTTGGCTTTCTTAAACTGAGATAAATGGGCTTAATCAGTTAATCTAAGGCCCATTTAGTGAAGGCCTCTCTCCCACCTGCAATCCAGTCATGATCCACAATTTCAGGGGACTTTCTGCGTTGGAAAAGATACACGTGGTTCTAAAAGTACTTTCATATAGTTAGAGGCCAACAAAATCATACTAGAATAGTAAATTGAATAATAATTATTGATTTTAATTTCGTCTTAATTTTAATTTTTTAGTAATTATAATTTATGAGCCGATGTCAGTTTTTAAGAATAAAAAATTGTGAAACCAAAACTGAAACCATGAGTCAAAAAAGTTCTAAAATCAAGTAAAACTCAACTCAAACCTTAATAAAATATGATATAAATCCTAAAATTTGTTATAAACTTGACCAACTACTTAAAACTCGATCTAAATACAATAAAAAATATATTTTATTATTATATTTAATTTTTTTAATATAAAATAAAATCAGAACCAACTAGAATAATTAGTTCTAATACAAGTTTCAAAATTCAGAATCGTAAGCTCTAGTTTCAATTCTTTTTTGGAATGAAATTGAACCGGACCAGCAGATGTCCACCACTTCTATATGGTTTCTAGGTATCCAGATTCAGAGGAATCCTAGATTTTATGTTCAGAAAGACCATCCCAGCAGGGGAAGAACAATTTTAGCATGCATACCCCGAGCCACTTCCAAGTCCAACTAGCTATTGAATCAATTTGTTTATTTTCTTCAATTTTAGAAGGAAATGAATATACAAGAAAGGTTTTTTACGACAAGTCGTCCTGGCTTGTCTCTAGCTCCTTCTGGAGTTGTAGCATGGTTGTGTTTGTTCTTTGAGCAAATCCTATTCCTCTGATACCATTCCTTCTCTTCGCTATCTCCTGTGTGGAATAAAATGGTGTACATAATTGATTGGAATAAAAGAATACAAAGGATGCCCACGAAAGGAATACTATCAAATCAGTCAAATTTGAGCAACCAAGAAGAACAACCCACCTGTTCGTTACTTGTTAGAAGTAGCATTAGCAACACAACCGAAAAAGATGCTCGATTGGAGCTCCGAAATGACGTAGCACTCCTCCCTCTACGTGTGTCTGAGTCAGTCTCCAAGACGTGTTGTTTTTCTGTGGGAATAAATTTAAAAAAAGGTAGAAAAAGTTGAATGGCTATTAAGGTGATAAGACTTGTACTCAGCTGGATATTCCTTCAAATATCCTTCCAAGTTTTCCCTTTCAATCTCCACCCCCATACTCATCACTTCTGCTTTCGGCTTTCCTCTCTCTCTCTCTCTCTTCACGTCCATACAATACTTACCCCTCTCTCTCTACCACTAGTGTTGATTACTGACCTTTTAGCAGGATGCTTGTGCTGAAAGTGTTCATGGTTCCCCAGCCAATCCGCATGAGAAAGATGGGTTTGGCTCCTTCAAGACATCTGATCCCATCCCAGCTTTTTCATGGATTGCCATACCTCCTCATCTGCAGATTTCAACACCACATATTCAGATTTCAACGAAAATAAGCACAAGAACACCACCCTGACTCTGGTTCATCCTCAAGTCAAGTTGCTGTAAAATATTTTCTCCAAAATGAAAACTAAAAAGCACGCAATACAAGAGAAATAAATCATACAATGAATTTTTTATTATTAATTTTCATAAAAATTAATAAAATTGATCAAACAATTTACAAAACTACTAAGAATGTGACGGCAGATGATCGATCTAAATATGACTCGTTAAATAAAACTCACAAATTGATTCTGTAAAAGTTTTGTTCAGGCTTGAGGGGAGTCTGAACTGAGCCTTTCTTGAGCTAGAAATAGACATTAAGATTCTGCAAATTGTACACTTCAAGTGCTCTTAGAACCCCACAGTTGCAATATTTGTTGCTTTGAGAATTAACTCAAGAGTGATCGTGTAGATACTTGTAATTGTGAAGCCAACTTAAAAAGTAAAGAGAGGAGAATCAATTGTGATGCCAAATGGTTTCCAAGTTGCTGGAAACGATAGAATTGGAACTTGGAAGGGAATATGATATTCATATATATATATTATATATATATATATATATATATATATACCACCCTCAGGTTCCAATTCAAAGCCACATGCTTCCTTTTTGGTTTTTCTATTTTTTTATTATTTTCTTATTTCGTTTCACTTTTTCTTCAATAATTAAATTGATCTCTTTCCAATTAATTGCTCGAAGACAAATATGTGATCTTCAAAACCTGGGCCAACTATCTATTAGAACTAGAGCCGGGGAGAGATTCCATTTCCCCACCATGGCTTAGAAACCAGTGTGGACCCCTAGTGAAGTGGAAAGCCTTGCTCTTTTTGCCAAGCACTTCCAAAAAATGAAAAAAAAGACTACTCAGCTCGCGAGTGGCTCGACCTCGACATGCTTCATTATATTGGCTTTGGAGTCGACAAACACGACAATCTATAACAAATTCAATAATTTCATGTTGAGTTCGTATAGATGAAAGTAGAAACAAAAAGAGTGCAATTGACTTCTTACGAACAGTCTAGTGAAACCAGAATGATCCAAGGAAAGAACATACAACAAGAACTTATTAAGCAAGTGAATACATAAGTTGATTCTTTAGACTGACATCGCAATTCGAGGAAAACCATAAGATTTAACCATTGAAGTATGCAATATCGTACAACTAAGATCACCCATACGTGGCAACTGAAGTTAATACCATAAGGTATATATATATATTTATATTGTCCACTGTTCTATGATGACTTCACATCGGTACTTATGATCTTTTCTAGCCTGTTCTTAGTATAAACTTTCCGTTACTGTTCTGTTCTTTCTTTGAAACCCAACAAGTCCCAAAGACCAATAATACCTATTGATTCATCATAAGTTGCAGAAAATCAAGCGGGTACATACTAACGTGATACGAAAAGGAAAAAACAGTGGACAAAATACTACTGTTCTAGATTCAGGAATGGTTGCTTAACCTGGAAGGTGGAGAACGAATATAATTGAGAAAACGAATAAAGAAATGAAAAATAGAAGCACAAATACCAGAAATGCAACATCCAAAAGGAAAGAGGCATAATCACACATAAAAGATTGAGTTATGTCATCGCATCCAGCCCCACCGTTTGTTCAGCTTTGCTGTAGGTCTCACTTAGAAAATGAATAGTTTGGAAGTATTTGGAAAACTAACACTCGCCCCAATAATGAACCATATTCATGTTCAATATCAGACTTTTTAGTTGGAGAAAAAGGAAAAGAGAAAACTCATCTGTGTGGTAGGAAGGGATAGAACCAAAACCATCCATTGGAGAGTTTTAACCTTTTCATTGTATGCAAATCTAAAGCTTTAACATCTCTTCTGCTTAGGCATACGATTCGTCGAAGCGTGCGTAAGTTGGAGAGATACCTTCTGATAATAAAAAAGAGAAAAAAAGAAATAAAAATCTTGACCATCCTTCTGAAGGGGGACTACTTAAGCAGCTAATATAGAGGGGGCCAATGAAGGAGGCTTCCCAAGTGAAGGTACTTGAAAATTTTCTCTGTTTCAGTACTTCGATACTCCATAGCTTAATATTCTCCTTTTCACGTTCATCTTTCTCAGCAATTCACGCACTCTCTTCAAGAGAATACTCCTGAGGCTGACATAGTTATTTGATCTCGGAACTTGGAGGTAGCTTATATTCCCAAGATGAGATAATGGATTTGTTCTTAAAGAGCTGGTAGAGAGAGCTGGTTTGTTTTTAAGAAATCAGAAAGGCAGAGAGATGGCTGGAAATGAGTGGCTGAATGGATATCTGGAAGCTATTCTCGATGTTGGAAAGAGCAACACAGATAAGAAACGAAAAGGGAAGCTGAGAGTGACGACCACGTTTGAAGAAAATCAAAAGGAGGAGAAGTTGTTTAGTCCAACAAAGTACTTTGTTGAAGAGGTTGTTAACAGTTTCGATGAGTCTGACCTTCACAGGACTTGGATCAAGGTTTGCTTTCTCTCTCACTTCCACTTTTCTGGGAGAGTTTCATTCATTTCAAAGAGGGCAACTCCATTAAAGTTCTATGATTTATTGAGCCCCAGCTGAAAGTTAAGAAAAGCAAATTGTGAAGTATGATAAACTAGATTGGCAAAAAATCCAGAGCGGCTAGTAGATTAATCTTGATATGAAACAGAAGATATAATATAGTCTAACATAAATGAGGAGAGATGGATGGGAAAAAAGATGATTTATGTCATCGAGTGTAAAGACTAAAATATTGGAAGTGTAAAACATTATAACGCAGGTCATAGCGACCAGAAATACACGGGAACGCAGTAACAGACTCGAGAATATGTGCTGGCGCATTTGGCATCTGGCTCGCAAGAAAAAGCAGGTCTCTCTCTCACTCTTCCTATACCACCACCTCTCTCTCTCTCTACCTCTCTACACCAAACCAATGTAAACATCCCTCCATTAAAGAACATGAGGGAGATCTTAGGGTCCAAGAGTCCCCTCCAATGTACTGAATTTCTCCTTGAACGTATGCTCCAAAAACTAAGTTTGAATGACTTTGCACGAGTCAATTTCCAGTGTTCATATTTATTCAGGCTACTCCCACTTCATTTCTGGATGAATAAACAGAAAAAAGTCAATCATAGGGAGAAAATGATCATTTCTTAAGATCTCAAGTATATACACATATACAGATAGCTTGGGCGGATGCACAAAAGCTTGCAAAGCAGAGGCTTGAACGCGAGGAGGGTCGTAACGATGCAGCGGATGATCTTTCCGAGCTGTCGGAAGGAGAGAAAGAAAAGGGAGAAAACAACGTTTCAGAAACTGCCAAAGATATTGCAAGGATCAACTCAGATGTACATATTTGGTCGGATGATGATAAGTCTAGGCACTTGTACATTGTCTTAATCAGGTAATCACCTTTGTGCTTTTCTTTCTTTGAAATGTTTACTTTGATATTTGCTCATCTTTACATTGTTTTATCATCTGCTAGTATCCATGGATTGGTTCGTGGGGAAAATATGGAACTCGGAAGGGACTCTGATACTGGTGGTCAGGTATGTTTGGATGGACCTATTGTTGCAACTCTTTTCGAAGTTGATTTTTTCTTTTGATGCAACCAACTTGCACCAATTTCCAGGTTAAGTATGTAGTGGAACTTGCTCGAGCGCTAGCAAACACAAAAGGAGTTCACCGAGTTGATCTCTTGACAAGACAAATCACATCCCCGGAGGTAGATTCGAGCTATGGCGAGCCAATTGAGATGTTGTCTTGCCCATCAGATGGTAGTGGCAGCTGTGGAGCCTACATTATTCGAATTCCATGTGGACCACGAGACAAGTAACTTTCTTCAATTTACATTACTGGTGGCGTAGACAGCTATAACTTTCTGATCATATTTCCACTCCTCTTGTAAACACAGGTACATACCAAAGGAGTCTTTATGGCCCTTCATTCCCGAATTTGTTGATGCAGCTCTAAACCACATTGTGAGCATGGCAAGGGCTTTAGGGGAGCAAGTCAATTGGGGAAAACCAACTTGGCCTTATGTCATTCACGGCCACTATGCAGATGCAGGAGAAGTTGCAGCCCAATTGTCTGGTGCCTTGAATGTACCAATGGTGCTAACGGGGCATTCCTTGGGGAGGAACAAGTTTGAGCAGTTGCTTAAACAAGGAAGACTCTCTAGGCAGGAGATTAACTCATTGTACAAGATAATGCAAAGGATTGAGGCGGAAGAGTTAAGTTTGGACTCAGCCGAGATGGTGGTTACTAGCACTAGGCAAGAGATAGAAGAGCAATGGGGTCTCTATGATGGTTTCGATCTCAAGTTGGAGAGAAAGCTCAGGGTTCGTAGACGGCGTGGAGTGAGTTGCCTTGGCAGATACATGACAAGGATGGTGGTAAATAGTTACCTCTCAGTCCTATACTTGATTATATGACTTCTCGAGTTTTAACTTATCCAACTCGATCACATGATATATGATCATTCTCCGCTCTAGGTGATACCTCCAGGCATGGACTTCAGCAATGTCACAATCCAAGACTCGACAGAGGGAGACAATGGAGATCTCAAGATGTTGATGAGCTCAGACTCCGACAGGACTCAAGCCAAAAGGATTGTACCACCAATCTGGTCTGAGGTATACCAAGCATTTGCACCAAGATTTATCCTCTTTTTTAAACGATCATTGTAGTCAATTACTATTACTAACAAACACAAATGCAGATAACCAGGTTTTTCATGAATCCACACAAGCCTATGATTCTAGCACTATCTCGTCCTGATCCTAAGAAAAATGTCACGACTTTGCTCAAGGCATTTGGAGAATGTCAAGCTCTCCGCGAGCTAGCTAATTTGGTATCACTTACTCTCATAATATATTTCTGAGTGTAATTTGTGTAACAAGATGAAGCTATTTCGAAAAAAAGACTGAATGGAACTGACTCTTGGCTCTTGTTGAAGACTCTAATCCTCGGCAACAGAGATGACATAGAAGAAATGTCTGGGAACAGCTCGACTGTCCTCACAACTGTGCTCAAACTCATCGATAAATATGACTTATATGGTTTGGTAGCATATCCCAAGCATCACAAACAAGCCGAAGTTCCCCTAATATATCGTCTAGCAGCAAAGACAAAGGTGAAACAGACAACATCTTTTGACCTTTAGTTTCCTTCCTTTTTTCCCGTAATTGCTAAAGCTGCAAACACTAATAGTTTGAGATTTCAGGGAGTATTCATTAACCCAGCTTTAGTTGAACCTTTTGGTCTGACGCTCATTGAGGTAATCTAAGTCCCGATTTTTCTTTCCAAGTTATTATGAGAATGCCACAATGTTTCAAACATATGAACATGAACCAAATAATAGTAAAGAAAGAAAGCTGGTCTTCTTTCATTGCAGGCAGCGGCTTATGGCTTGCCTGTAGTCGCCACCAAAAATGGAGGTCCTGTCGACATATTAAAGGTAGCAGACAGTTCCCCTTAATCACCAACTCCATCATTCTTTTATGTTGTTCCCCTTTGAAAAGAACCTCGAATCTTTAGTAACTAACGTGGAATATGTTAATCAGGCACTTAACAATGGCGTCCTAGTCGATCCACATGATCAGAAAGCCATCGAAGAAGCCCTTCTAAAGCTTGTTGCAGATAAAAGCCTCTGGTTTGAATGCCGGAAGAATGGCCTAAAGAACATACACCGTTTTTCATGGCCAGAACATTGTCGTAACTATCTCTCACATGTTGAGTACTGCCGCAACCGTCACCCTACTACCCGCCTAGAGATAACTCCAATTCCCGAGGAACCTATGAGTGACTCTCTCAAGGATGTAGAAGATCTTTCCTTGAGATTCTCCATTGAAGGAGAATTGAAGCTTAATGGCGAGCTCGATGCAGCAACTAGACAAAAGGAACTTATCGAGGCGCTGACTAGAAGAACAACATATTTAAATCGTAATCAAACTACCAGTTATGGGCCAGGGAGAAGACAAGGACTACTTGTGATTGCTACAGATTGTTATAACATTGATGGAGAGTATACAGAAAGCCTATCTACGATTATCAAGAATGTCGCTGCAGCAGTTGGATTGAGTTTAGGTACAACAGGCAAGATAGGATTTGTACTGTTAACAGGTTCGAGCATAAAAGAGACTACAGAGGCACTGAAATCCAGTCAAGTAAACCTGGAAGAGTTTGATGCTCTAGTTTGTAATAGTGGGAGTGAGATGTACTATCCATGGCGGGATATCATTCCAGATGCAGACTATGAATCACATATCGAGTACAGGTGGCCGGGAGAGAATGTGAGATCAATGGTGGCTAGGCTTGCTAGGATGGAAGGTGGGATGGAAGACGACATTAAAGAATATGCAGGTGCCTGGAGTTCCAAATGCTTCTCATATGTTGTAAAATCAGGTGCCAAGGTAAGAAACTTTCCAAATCTTTAAAACTTGCAAGTAAAAGGTCTGATCTAAACTAAAAAATGAGATAATGACAGAGTAGGAGAATTGATGACCTTCGTCAAAGGCTGCGGATGAGAGGCTTCCGTTGCAACCTTGCTTACATCCGCTCAGCATCCAGGTTAAACGTGGTCCCTTTGACTGCATCAAGAAGACAAGCATTAAGGTTAGATCCCTATTTTTATTTCTTTCATTACAAAGATGCGTAAGAAATCATGATAAGAACACAATTTATTATTAAGAGACACCTCAATATCTTCCATGTAGCACTTAAAAATGTAGCGATCAAGAAAAAAATAAAAATATATTAAAGACTAAGGCGGCCACACATTAACAGTGCAATCCGGTTGAGGCGGCTTCTGATTACAGTTTCTTGTGCCAAATTCGACCTAAACGCAATATGACATCATATTGACAAGTGCGGAAAACTAAATCAATTTTATGCAGGTACCTTTGTGTGAAATGGGGAATCGATCTCTCCAAAGTGGTAATATTTGCTGGGGAAAAAGGAGACACGGACCTTGATGAGCTGCTTACAGGGATGCACAAAACTGTCATTTTAACAGCTTCTGTGGAGCATGATTGTGAAAACCTCATTTTTAGTGAAGACAGCTTCAAGAGAGAAGACACCGCCCAACAAAGTTTTCCTAACATTTTCACTCTAGAGAAGAGTTATACTGCTAATGATATCTCCTCAACTCTTAATGCTCTAGGAATCAAGGGGTTCTGAATTTCTATTTTATTCTGTTGGATGCATTTATAATGTAAATGTACTAAAAGCAAGATTACAATAAAAATGTCACATATATGAAGTTAACTATTTGATATGCTATGATTTCAAAATTGTGGACAACTATGTAATAAAGCCGTAGGAAAACGTCTACGAGTAAATCTCATTTTGATGATGAGAGAAGCTCAAAAATCTACATTTTTAAATAGCTGTTTGCCCCCTTCACTACTTAAAACAAATCTATTATAAAAATAACTTCATGCCATCAGCTGATAAATAAAATAAATGGATTTTAAACAATTGAAATGACATTGCTACAGTTTGACATTTTTCAGATATATTAAGAAAATGATACAATAATTGCTTTAGTAGTGCAAGTGATTTGCAGTACAAAAACTAACATTCACGACAATTTCTACAGTTTACTTTACGATAAGAAATGTAATTGAGACGCTGTTCAGCAGAGGGATATTCAAAGAGCTCCAAAGACCAGCTTTATTGATATAAAAAAACGTTTTCATTTTGATGGAACTGGTTGATCATTTTGCTTGTTAACTGTCTTCTCTCTTCGAATGACATCGTCACCGCTTGATCCAAATCCATTTCATTTTTTATAACAGAAAGTCATTCACACGACAATAATAAAAAAAAACGAATGCTGCATCGTCAATAAAAGAGATAGATAGAGCGATCAAGAAAGAGAGTCGTACCGATCAGCGCATGGCCTTCATATGCAGCAATTCCACCACCATGCCTTAGTAATCCACCGAGAAACAGAGAGAAACTCTTGAATCCTGCCCCGCAACGAAGAATCTTCCGATTTTCACTTGTGCCACGTCATCAGAACGAGGATAAAAAGGGAAAAATGAAAACCGAATCATCAATTGGGCTTGGAATAGCAATGAAAAACTGGCCCATAAAGCCTTCTGAAAGGGCCTCGGCCCAAGGATATAGGTGTCAAATGAGTCGAGCTTAACAAGTCAAATATGTATAATTAGTAATTAATATTATCTTATGTAAATATATTAAAAATTATATAAAAAATCATTAATGTAACATAAAATATAATATGAGAATATTTAGTATAATATAAAAATTATTATGAATAATACAATATCAATACTAAATATAAATTTTAGCAATTTTTTGGAGTATTCAAGAAATTATAAATTTTCACAACTTAAATACAACTACAACAATGAAAATTGTTTTCATTACTAAATAATTAAAAAATTATAAAAAATATTTATTAATATAATGTAAATATAATACGAACATATTTAATGTAATATAAAATGAAGATAATTAATACAATATCAATAATAAATATAAAATTGTTGGTAATTTTGCAGTATCCAAGACATCTAAATCACAACTAAAATATAAAATCGATAGAGTTTCTTTCTTTAATTCCGATTATATTTTTTAGTCTAACGATTATTCAAATGACGATCAAACTTTGGCAAAAGAAGATGACGGCTCACCCTTTCGAGCTGCCAAGCCAACTCACATACTTTGCTCGGCCGCCTCGTTCGTTCGAAGAAGCTGGTAGCTCTAATTTCAACTGGTAGAATGTTTATGATAAATTATCGCATATTAATATAGTTCGTTATATTAATAAAATCGTTCTTCCTTTCTTTTTTTTTTGAAAAGGTTGAATGATAAATAAAAAATTATTCAAATAAAAATAAAAAAACGTTATGTGCTTTTGCTTTCGTCGGTGGTCCTTCCTTTGCGACGAATTAACTAATTAATACACATGTGCTTTTCTTTACCACGCATTGTGACAATGCATATTCATAATTGAATATTAAATAAAAAATATGACTGAATTTGTCTTTTTAACTAGGCTAAAAGGTGTAAAAAGCATGAATTTATATGCAAAAAAACCTCAAATTAAAAA